>JASVER010000003.1:12545932-12577700 GCA_030449065.1 Oceanodroma leucorhoa
TCCTTCCTTCCTTCCTTCCTTCCTTCCTTCCTTCCTTCCTTCCTTCCTTCCTCCCTTCCTCCTCTCTCTCTTTCTTTTGGTCTTTTCTATCTTTTCTCTTTTTCTCCCAGCCTCTCCTTCCCTTTCTCTCTTCTCTTTATTTCCCTGTCTTTCTCTCTTTCTTCTTTCCACTGATGATTTTACAATAACACAAAATGAAAACCTTTCCAAATAAAATGAGACACGTATTTTTGAGTGACCAGAGAGGGTATGCTTAGTGTGGTAATTTGCCCTTTTTGTATCTGTGCGGTGTGGCTGGAGAGGACTCCATGGAGGACCAAAGGTTTGGGGGCTGGATTTGAAAAACAGAGARTGTATTTGTTTCTTTGAAGCTGCAGTTCGGAGCTGGGGAAGGCGGTGTTTGTGCAGGGCTCGTGCATCCACAGCTGCGTGGGGCAGCCTGATTTGTTACCGCACGGAGCAGGCTCCTGCGGCAGATCCGGTGAGGGGCCGGACGCTGGCAGGTGCCCACCGCCTGCCAGACCCTGGATTTATACAGCTTGTYAGCCTTTTCTTTAGAGGTGGTCGTTTGATTTATGTTGTTTGTTAAAACGAGATCATGTTTGTCAGATCTGGTCTGTAGGGAGATGTGAGTAAACAGCACAAGATCCTGCGTTCTGAAGGCACAGGAGCCCTGACACAAGGAGCRGCTCTGGCTTGGGTGCTTGGCACTGGTCTCAGGGCAGGAGATGCGCTGAATTAACTTGAGGATAGTATTTTATGTCAATGCTTTGTTCTTTCCTTGGCTCAGGTGTTTTTGTAAAACTTATGTCATCAAGCATCTTGTCTCTAACCTCAGGTTTGATCTGCTATAGGGAATCCAGGTAACATGAATTTAGGAAGTCCTGCAAAAAAGTCTGGCAGCGAGGATGGTGTGGGCAGGGAGAAGATCACAGTTTGAGATGCGAGGAGGAGTCAAAAGACAACTTGCTTCGCTGTTGCTGTTCAGTGACATAGCACGTACGGTCCTCAGCCGACGTCAGGGTGGGTGTGTTGCGCTGTACCTACCTGGGAAGAGACAGGTGTAACCCTGGGTTAGCTCACAACCCAAAAAAGCAGGACAGAAAAAGGATGTGCAAAGAGATACAGTCCATGATTAGGAAACAGAGGCAGAGGGCAACTTCGGCGCTTTATCAGGTTGCGCAGGAACCCAATGGCAGAACTGGAAACTGAACCTGGTGCCTCCGCGTCTCGGTCCGGTGCCCTGACTGCTGGACTGCGGTTCCCATCGCTCAGACTTGCACCGGGGTGATGCGAAAACTAACTCACACGTCCACTCTGCTCGTAAAACGTGGAAGCTTTCAATGGGGACAGATGGACACGCAGGGCCAAATGCTTTCGTAAGCATAATTTGTTGTTGCGGTTCGGAAATGATTATATTCCAGTTTTCTTTTATCTTGGAATTGCCAATTCAATGCCTGATTGAAAGCTTTGAGACTTCTGAGGGCTGAGCTCCTACGTTACATTTATGAGAGATGCACGTGCAAACACTAGCAGATAATCGCATGTGCGAACGGATACTTTTTAGGCTGCTGTACATTTGTGTGTGCAGATAACTGCTTACGCAAGCCCTTGGCCCTAAGCGGCCATCTGTGTCCCCATTGAAAGATTTTGCATTTTCTGAGCAAATGCTGAGATCGAACCTGCCCGGCCAGCGGCATGCGGYGGACACAGACCCTCCTGGCATGTCTGGAGGAGCTCCTGTCTCTGTGAAGGGCAGATCTCCTCCTGCCTGCACGGAGATGGAGACACTGCTTCACTGCAGCCCTGTCGTCCCTCAGGGGACTGATTTTTGGAGGAGCTCAGTGCACTGGACAGTATCTAGTCCMCAAAGCACCTCACTCCAGCAAATGTTGGCTGGTTTGCACCATGAACAGGCAGTCTCTGGTCCCCGGTAGGAGCCTCACTGGCCACAGGCCTGAACCCCAGTCCCAGCACTCAGCCCGCGTGGGATGTCCTGCAGGATGCTGCCAGAGCCGTCAGCTTCTGCAGGCTCACACCTGTGCAAAGTGTTGGACGTTGGCCCCATGTTCAGCTCATGGGATTATTTAAGAATACCTTTCATTGCTTTGGTTTATTAGACTCACTATGCTTATTTTCTAAGCTGAGCTTTCTTATAATTAATAGTGCAGTTGGAGGTGAGCGGAAGTTGAGGATGCTCAGTGCCTCGCTGGGCTCTCAGTATCTGAAATAATTGAGCTGTAATAACCAGCTCATCCTCTTGCCCGTTATTTGAGCGACTGTCTTAACGGTGTTTCACAGACCCTCTGGTCATTTGTTCCTGGGTTCACCGGGAAGATGTCCTTGGGGCTGGCTGCCAGGACTGGCTGTGACCCTGAGTGACAGCTCCCACCGCCGCCCCGTGCCTCCAGTGCCACGTGGGTGTGCAGAGCTCCCGCTCGAACGGGCTGTCCAGGCAGGTGGGTGACGCCACCGTCCTCCTGGGGCCCTTCAGGGGATCCACACCTCTTAAGACATCCAGACCTGTCAACGTGGCGGCTGTCTCTCAGGGTGAGCTAAGAGGAGAGCGAACAAGAGAACACGAGGGTTTTCCATTATCAACACTTTTACTGGAAAACGTGCATATCCTGAAATATGTAGATGTTCCTTACCTTTCTCGTTGGGTTATTTTTTTTCCCCTATATATTGAGGATTAGGTTTGGGGTTGTTTTGGCTTTCGGCTTTGTTTCATTTTGGTTTTTTTATTTGTATTCTAACAATCCAGCATTCTTTTTTTATTATTCATAGGATTGTAAATGGAAAATGTATATGGAGATGGACGGGGATGAAATTGCAATAACCTACATAAAAGATGTGACATTCAACACTAACCTACCTGATGTAGAGATTTTAAAGATGACAAAGGTATTTACAGCCTTAAAGCTTTCACGAATTCACAGATCTCAAACAAAGACATTAAAATACCACAGCAGTCGACTTTTGTGCTTGCGGAAGCTCAATCTCTTGACAGCTTTTAAATAAAATGCACATTTTAAACAGGTTCGTATCATAATAGGAGTTAGGTATTTTGGTTCTCTTTTAAGCTGACAATAATGTTAACAATAGAAAAATAAGAGAAGGAACTAATTTATATTTTCTTGTTTTAATTCCATGTTATATCCTCTGAATTTATTACCCCTTTTAAAGAAAAGAATGTTCAAAAAATTACTTTCCTTTTCAAGAGAAGAAAGTGATTTAAATGTTCCAGTTTGAAACTTCATGGGATTTGTCTGGGGTTTTTTTTTTTGTTCTCTCTTTTTTTTTTTTTTTTTTCTGTTTTTTTTTTTTTTTTACATGGTTTTAGAACTTTTACATGTTTCTAAAACTCCCTCTTTCATGCAACGATGGGCTGCAAAGACTGAAACCCATCAACAGACAGTACAGCACTGAACATCTGCAATTCAATGTCTCTGGGCATTTTACCTTATTTCAGAACCTGCCTGTAAATATTTACCAGCCAGCATTTAGACTGCTTTTACCATAAGCAACAGAAGCTTTGTTAATGCAGAGGGCATTCTGTTTGCTGTTATTTTAATTGTTTGGTTTTATTAATATGCTCCACTTGATAATAGCTAACGAAATAAATTTCCAAATGAAAAAATATACAGCTTGATTACCAATTAGAATGCTGCTCTAATGTGCACTGATAAAATCCCCCAAAGTCCTGAATGCTTTTAACTGTGAATTTTTTGGGCAAAATTTTGGGGGAACCTTTGGTTATTTTTTCTAAAGGAAAAACTGAAAATCAGATTCTCAACAGTCAGAATTTTAAGGAAAATGTGAAAATATGAGTATTTGCCAAAAAGGATTCTCATATTTAATTCACGCTAATACTATTTTTATAGTTAGTGATTTCTGGAACAACACTTGTGATTTTTTAAATTATTATCATTATTATTATTTTGTTGCAAAATAGTTTTCTGTTTAATTTTCATCTTGGACATTTATTTTTTTTCCTTAAAAAAAAAGACTTAAAGTTAAATAAACTAATAACTAGATACAATAACATTAACTTTTCACATACTTCAACATTTTTACATCTGTCAAGGAGTATCTCCGAGAATCTCTAAATATTTATTCTTGCTGGCTTCTGTAAGTCTGGAAGAAAAAAACTGTACATGCACAAAAATGAAAAAGGTTTATGCCCCCATGAAAACATTCCATATTATCTTACCTACTGTCTGTTATTTATAGAAATCTCTTCTCAGTTTCCTTCTGTAAACAAGTAAGTAAATAATTCCAAAATACATTGCTTTGACTCATAAGATTTTAAGAAAATTATTGATGTTAACAATATGGAAACGGATGAAAAAAAGCAAATGTTGAAAATATCTTTGGGGTGTTTCAGAAACAAGTCAGGAGATGAAGAGCACCTTATAAAACTCCCACCATGTTTTTTTCAGCCACCGTTTGTAATGGAGAAATGGATTGTGGGGATAGAAGAACACCAGTCTGTAGAATGTGTTGTTACATATGAGGTAAGCTCTAAGAAACAAATAAAAAAATTGTTTATCCAAGATAAAACCTACATGGGAGGTGTGGAAATAGCATCCTCTGGCTTTGTTATGTCCTATTATCAAGTCTCAGAAGCCTGTAATTAATTGTAAAATCTAAAGTTCAGAGCAAAAGCTGAATGAGGTTTACAGAGACAATGTCCTCAGACTGCTGCCTGGGACGGCTCTTTTTCTCAAGGAGGAAAACTCCTTTTACTTGAAGTGTAATGGTCAGTGTTGCTTGCATTAATTGAAGAGACTGTTTTTTACCTTCTCAATGAAGTGCTAATTAGGAGAGCAGAGAAGCAACAGGAGAAGAAAGAAAATGAGAAGTCAAGAGTAAAATAAAATAAAACCCAGAAGACAATTTAACGTGATGGAAATCAGCCTTTGTAAAAAGAGTTTGCAGTTACTTACAAAAGTGTTTTTATAAAGACCAATGCTGTGCGTCACAGGGAGGCTAATAGTTGAGATTCCAGCTCTGTCCTGAGCAAGGATTCAAGCAGTGATGGAGAGACAGGGAAATCCTGGACCTTGCTTGCCTGTCTCAGAAGTGAAGAACAGTAGTTTTCTTTCAGCCTGAAGTTTCTCACAGGAGTCATAGGCCCTTAACAGCAAATTGAAGAGCTTGATACTCCAGGAAAGTTTTATGGAGGGTCCCCCTGCAAGAATACCTGCTTAGTCCCACCTTTTTTTAGCAGAAAGCACTGCCCATTTGACGCTAACATTAATATAACTAGTAAAATATATTTTTGTGTTTGTAGAGGAAGGCCTTCAGATCTTTCCTCCACATGGTACATGAATTGAAGCAGTTATTCACTACCACATTTTTAGCATAATCACAAAATACCAGCCAAAATTATCCAGAGTCTAAAAATACTTGAGAACTGGCTAAGTGGTTTTGCAAAACAGACTCTATATTGAAAACGCTGCTGCCGCCCAGGCACTAGTGGAAGTTGCCTCATAGGAGAGTTTAGTGGGTTGTGTGTTGTTACGTCCTCATGTGCTTTAAGTCCTCATGCGTGTTGTGTCCTTCCTGAGCAGAGTGACGTTAGAGCTCCCAAAACCACCAGGCACATCCAAGCTATCTGCTGGAGCAAGGTGAAAGCGCAGGACGAGGTCGAGACAGTACAGCTCATAATACAGACCTCGCTCCCCAACTCGGAGGGGAATTCACGGAGCAGATCCAACTCAAGTAAGTCAGTACACGCAAACGTTATTGCTGACACGGGCAAGGTGTATACGGGGAGAAAGGCAAAAAGTCATTGCCGTTATGCTGTTCCAACAACAGAGCACATCTTGCAGCGTCAGCTGGCATTGTGGTCCCTGTGATGTCTTCGTAGATGCATGCAGGAGCACCCTGGCATGTCTGACTTAGCTTAAAGGCTAAACTTTGGGTAGTAACATGTTCTATATCACAATGTGATTTAAGGGGAATGACCTGTATGCTGCTATAGGAAGCATGCTGGAAGCAATCCATGGCGATTAGTTACAAATCTTTCATCTACTGTAGTCACTTGCAGTTGCACATCAACAGCAGACATAGAGCTCTGATCCTTCTGCTCCAAAACCCCGAATGCTTCACATCTTCCAGTAGTAAGCAGCCTTAAATGCTGACACTTTTTCAACCCCTTCCTTTGGATCAACCTTTCGATCCCCTCCAGTGTAGAAGGTCATTGGGAGAGGTGTTTCTGCCTATGGTCCAGGCTTCTTCCCCTTGCTGTTGGCATGTGTGTACACAGCCATGGCAGCCTTTCCACAACGGCAGGCCTGCTCTTCTCCAAAGTCTGCTTGTGGATGCTGGGTCAGGGGATCAGCCAACAAATTTGCCCTTCTCCTCCAAATCTGCCCCTCTTCACCAAGACAAGAGAGTGCTCAGCTTTGTGGAGCCAAGTGTATTGGCATAGCAAAAGATTTGGACCGAATTACAGCGCCCACACAAAGTGTGCAGGGCCTGGGGTGAAGATGTGTTTCTCAACCAGGATGTCAGGAAGGCATCTGCTGGTAAAGGAGACAATCTCACACATCTCTATGGGAATAATGGATTTTTCCACAGCTGTTTT
The DNA here is from genome assembly GCA_030449065.1 of Oceanodroma leucorhoa. Taxonomy (NCBI): domain Eukaryota; kingdom Metazoa; phylum Chordata; class Aves; order Procellariiformes; genus Oceanodroma; species Oceanodroma leucorhoa. Next base: position 12,552,528 of record JASVER010000003.1, read on the forward strand.
GAGGATTTTGGGAGCCAGTGCTTTCAGCAGCTTTTATCCTGGCTTTCTCTCCCTGCAACCCAAACTCAGCAGGAGTGCTTCAGCCAGCTCTTTGCTCCTGCTCTTGGCCACCCAGCACACAGGCAGCTTTGCACAGATGTTGTGCTTGGATACAGGGCACCTCCTGGAAGAGATGTGTGGGTGCAGATTGCTCTTGCTCTGGCCAGCGCCCTTGCCGGGGGGACACACATACCAAGGCTGTAGCCTCAGAAGCTGCACATGTGCTGGCAAAAAGTCCCCTGTGGGCAATAGGCTGTTTTGACGGGTACATGCTGCCGGCCTGGCAGACCCCATAAGTGCTCCTGACGTCCCGCTCTGCTGTGAGGAAGAGTGGAAATCTTCCCACTGCACTCTTCTTCCACCGCTCAGCCTGCCCGTTTGAGCCAGCCCTGGCTCATCGTTATTTGACTTCTGGAGTAGTGTTTGTTATGGCTTCTGGGGCTTGACTTGTTCAGTGAGATGCATTTAATAATACAGTGGGCTCTACACTGTAGTCTTCATTTCCTAACTTAAGTATGCCGCTGACATAGTCAAACTCAACTTGGTTGACTCTAGCACAGCTCTGCCTTTAAGATCTGCTGTTCTTTTTGTAAAGGTGTTTGTTAGCCAAAACTGTTTTTCTGATTGAGTTCACAGTAGGACTGCAAAATGTTTGGGTTGGGACAGCTGAGGGGCAGCACAGGAGCTGGAACAAGATACCAGTCAGCGGAGGGTGAACTTCTCCAATTTTGTACACTACTGCCAAATGTAGAAGAATGGCCTCATGAACTGAGAGGTGCTGGGTTTAGACTACAGACATATCTAAAATGGGTGCTCTTATTCCTAAGCAATTGTGATCCATTTGCAACACAACTGTTGTTTTGTAATGCAGATGGGACCTAGAGCTGTCCTAAAAGATACATCTCCACTGCAGATTAGCTCTGCTGATGGAGGTTACCCTGGTTTCAGAGTGATGAGCCATACAGCCATACTAAAGTGTGGTGGTGTATCTTCAGAGGTTGGCTCTGCCGCAGTAAGATGAGCTGCTTTCATTTTTTTGCGGTAGGGGGTGGGAGAGCTTGTCTGTCCCTTTGGCACATGGAGGAGTTACACGAACGCACTAATGTATTGTCAGCACCCAAATGAATAGGCACAGTTCAGAGGAGGTGGGTTACCAGCCAGCTGAGCCTCAGCTCTAGCAAACCTTCTGGCCGGTCTTCTTTACCAGACCACCTACCCCAGGTTTAAAACACTACCAAATCCAAGCACAAAGGTAAGGGTAATACCTGTCTAAGAGGCTAAAATAACCAGCAGTGAAGGTGCTACTTCTGTGGCCTGCCATGTAGAGCATTTAATTCAGTGTACAGAGTTGGTGGCTTAGAGACCATATGAGGGAGAAGCTCCCCAGCCCACGAGAGGTGAGAGGCAGCCCCACAGGGCACACTGGGAGGTCCCTGCTGGGGACAGCTGGTCCCTGGGCTGGGAACCGTAAGGAGCAGGGACTGAACAGCCTGAAGGTGCTGAAGGGAGCCCCTTGTTCAGGACAGCATCGGCACTGGTCCCACAGGGCATGTGGTGGTTACCTGAGAGTTGATAACAAATGAAGACCCAAACTCAAGTCCTGAGCCCGCTGCTTCCAGGTTTATGAGGTCTGTGTTTTACACCCACAGCCTTGGTAGGAGGGCATGGGGGAATGGCAGAGGAGATCATGTCTAGGAAATACATTTCAGCATGCATGTTTCTTTTGAAACTGTGACTTTCAAGGAGGTTAAGAAGCAGAGAAGGCAATTCCCATCTGTCTTTCCGTGAAAGGAGGTTCATCTCTCAGTGCAGCTGGAGCTATCTGCTGTGGTGGTGTCACACTCGCACTTTGACAGGAAAGACAGTTTCCTTTTGACATATTTGATATTAAGTTGAAGTGATTTAAATCTCTTGGGATTCAAGCAAAGTCTGGGGAAAGGAGGAATGGAAGAGACCATCCATTACATCTTAATAGGAGCAATCCTAATGAGGACAGAGCCGCTACCGTGCTCCCACAAAACTCCCCATGGCTGATGCAGCATTGCTGTGAGAGGCAGAGGGCCCACGGCATAGGGAGTCTTTCCCTGGAAAACCAGCAAAAGGCGAGAGAGGAGCTGGGGTCCTCTGTTGAAGATAATAACATTTCGGTTGCATTTATGCTGCTTCAAGCTGGTGGGCTTATGCTTTCCTGTTGGAAGGGTATTAGCAATCTTTAAGGACAAATCATTCAAATTTCTCTAGAGCAAGATTATTTAAGCTGCTCCCCATGGGTTTCTGGCCAGAGCTGTGGCCTTGGATAAGAGGAATTCCTGGTCTCTGCTCTACCCATGAAGTAGCAAACTGGGCAGCCCTCACAGTTCAAATGGAAAATTTACAACTATTGTATTTGCTATAGGCTTTCATGCAAACCACAGGACTGACTTTCAAAAGCGCTTCCGTCTGATCTCTGGGAGCTACAACTTTTGTTACAACCCCGGAGCTGTGACAGCAGGTGTGAGGGAACGGTAATACCCCAAGTCGCTCACAGTTAAGCACTGTCTGAGCTATCCTGGCTGAAGCCTGCTGCCTCACCGCCTTTTCCACGTACAGAGTTGATTTTCTGCGTGAAGCTGGACAGAGCGGTGTAGCTGGGACTTAGACTCATTTAGAGCATGCAAAGTGGATTGACTTCTGAATTTGTAGCAATAATAACAACTGCAGTGGGTTTGGTTGTTGTGGTGTGTAGCAGTTTGAAGAGAAAATGGAGTGAGAGGAGGTGAGTCTGGCTGTCGCAGCAGGGATTAGCACTGGAGTCTGCACCACCTCCATCTCTGCACTCGGCTGCGAACGACATGACGACATGGCTGGGAGAGATGCAGTTGGAGGGTGATGCTGCAGCAGCACCTTGGGGTGCCCGCTCCATGCCTGCTCTGGCGGTCTCCAGGCTCTTTTGCAATGAAAGCTGTGAAGAAATCTGCTGAGGCTGCCAAGAGCATCACAGGAAATGTTTAAAACCAGGCTGGGTTAAAAACACTGTGAGGCACTTGGGAGTGGGAACCCACCTGAACAGCCAAATGGATGGTTCAGTAAGTGTCTTCTAGTCTAAGCTCCATAATCTGCCCTGGCATCAGAAATATTGGCATCACTTGCTATTTTAAAAGTCCAACATTATGTTCAACCATAACATTGAACATACCCAGACCTAGGACTATTTGCTGCAAGGCTGGGAGGGAAAGGGTGGTTTGAGGTACGTTGAGGTTCTTCCGAGAGAAACCCTGGTACCTAACCTCACACCTTTGTTAAATCAGAGAGCGGTTCTCCAGCAATTCACAGAAAGCTGACTCCATTTCCATTTCCCTGCTAGGCATCGACAGCCAGTGGATGCAGACGCTGCGGATGCACCAAATAGCGAAAGCCATTTCTCTCCAGCACGGCCACCCCAACAGCCCGACCACCGTCACCCACTACCTGCCCTACCTTCGCAGCCAGGACTCCTACGCCGCGGCCGTGAGGAGGACGCGCGGTCCCGTCAGTTACCAGTTCACATCCATCAGCCACTCCAGAAACTCCTCTCCCCTCTCTCACAGTTTGATGAGAAACGTCTCGAATCTGCACCTGAACTCAAAAGGCAGCAGCACCTCCAGCACAGCCTCTGACACCCCTTCGGAGAGGGACAGGTCTGCCAGCAAAGGCAGAAACGCCTCGCACAGCGGTAACTCCTGCAGCTCCTCGGACGGGCGGCGCAGCGGGACCAGCTCCCCGGTGCCCCCCCGGCACTGGGGAAGAGCCTGCAGGTCTTCCTCACCAGCGGCTCCCCCGGCCTCCCAGCACCGCCGGTACCCCCGCAGCCCCCCCCAGCCCAAGGCCATCCCGGGCATGCCCCCGCAGGGCGAGGGCGAGAGCCAGCCCAGGAGGGGCGAAGGGGAGAGCAGAGTCGGCGAGGGGGGGTGGATAAAGGTGCAGCATGCGAAGAAGCCCCACAGGCAGACAGCCAGCAAGCCGGGGAAGGAGAGGCCCAGGGGGAGCTGGCGGGGCCGGAGGACGTTCTGAGGGAGGAATTTGCCCCGTTATTTAACTGAACGTTCAACCTAGAGAAGATACGCCCGCTCCTATTTAATTCGCGGCACCGAAGCCGGGACGCCACGTCCCTCGCTGGCCAGCGCGGCCCAGGGCCTGCCAACCGAGGGGGAGAGCTGCCCGCCTCTCCTCCTGTCACGGTCAGCGCCGAGGGATTTCATTTGATTTTCTCCCCTCCCTTTGGCTGCTCCTGTTCTCAGCTGACTGGATATCCACTGATTTGCTTAATATTTCAATAATAAAATCAGTAAGGCACAGCTGGGTGCCATAACAAAAGGCTCTCCGTTTCATCCTTAGGGAAGGAGTTGTGCTGCTACATTTCCCCTCGCCTTACTTATGTCTCCAGACGCCGAGTCTGGCTCTGAGCAGGGTCTCCTCGCCCCTTGTTCAATCTGCTTCTGCTAGGGCTATAGGAAAAGGGAGTATTTTTATCAGACCAGCATAGTCTGAAAAAACAGGAACGCAGGGAGATTCTTCTTCAGGTCCACTCCAGTAGCTTCACTTCTCCACTTCCAGCTTGCCATCCCCTCTCAGGAATTTCTTACCTCGCTCTTTACTAAAAGCCCCGACTCTGTCACATACACAGTTGTCATAATCAGGAGAAACAAAAACTAGGCTTTATTCTTTTGGGGAAAAAAATAAAAATAGAGGGAGAAGAAGGCATTGCCTTTACCATAGTTACATCTAACCCCACTGAGGTCTATGATCATGTTTATCCCTGGGCAGCAGGCATTTTTTAATCGAATTTTTAAATGTGGCCAGACTGTATCGCTTTTGTCTTCCAGTCTTCAGGTAGTAAAGACAAGGTCAGCAAAGTTTCTGATTAATGTGGTCTTTAGCTCCACTGAGAACAAAGACACAGCTGTAGACTCACTTGTCGTCAGAAAGTTTCTTCTTGGCCTTTTCACTCCAAGTTGATTTCACACAATTAAAAAGGGGGGGGGAGGAGGGGAAGGGGGGAAGTTAGGGTTTCCCAAGATGCAAGAGGGGAAAAAAAAGGAAGAAACATAAAGGAAGCTGAACCCAGAGCAACGCACGGTACCCTCTGAAAGCCAAGAAACTGTAAATTAGAGATGCCTTTGAACAAGGTGCTACATACCATTCGTCCCAAGCGGTGCTCACTGGCACGCAGTTGTGAGTGATGCTGGAGGAGCTGCTGGCGCATCACCCCCTTGATAACCCCATCACCATAGCCCCATCACTGGACGTTCAAAAGAACATATAAATTCCCTGCTCCACACAAAGGCCACTCCTGGGGGTACATGCAGCTCTCCTCCCTCTGATTCCCACCAGCCCCAGTGAGGGTTTCCCAATACCTACCAGAGTGAACTGGAACTCACATTTCATGAATTCAGGACAGGGCCCACCAAAACCAATGGAGCAGGACACAGCTGATACCAGGTGTCAGGAATTGGATCTCTGTCATTTAAGCACCTTTTCCTCTGCCAACAGTTATGAGCAGAAAAAATAGTGAGAAGCTTTACCTGGAAGTGAATGGGGCTGCACGTGAAGCTCTGTGATAACAAAGCTTGCCGCTTTCTTGTGGCTTCAAACTGGTTGAAAGCTAGTTAGTAACCCAGCTCCTGGCCCGGGTTTACTGAACTTGACAACTAATTTGAGGGACATGGACAATCTACCACTGGATGTCTCTCTGTCACAACTTAGCAGGAGACTGGCATTTTGTCTAGGTTGGGGATCCTTCCCTAACGTTTCTTGCCATGACCAAAATGGGCTGGAGGATACCAGCTGATAGTAACCGCACCTGAGAGCACTTGCTAGAAATGTGCTTGTCTTATTAAAATTTGGGTATGCGTCTCAGGAAGCAAGATCTGGTTTCATGGTTGGGCCTGCACAAATCCTAGAAAGAAATTGCAAGAGTTTGGAAGGGTACATTTCTCTTCCAGGGTGATGAGGGCAGAAGTGTAGTTGTACAAACCTGAAAACAAGGCCCTACCCAGCAGACACTGTGGGCTGGTGGTGTCAATTCAAGATTTATCAGCTGCCTGTGGTTGATTGTCAAGACGTCCAGCAGGATTCCTCTGCTGTTTGTAAGCAATTTAATGCTGTGCCTAATTTTAATCTGTAATGTACTGTCTGTCCACATCTGTTGTATTAAAGTGTTCATTAGCATTTAAAGGAGGAGCGGATGGTATTGATCGTGCCTATTAAAATTAAACAATCACGCAATGGTGACTGATTAGAAATCATCTTCCTGCACCAGCATCGCTGGTTAAAGCAACAGTGAGTGAACTTGGCAAAAAAAAAAGTCTCAGCAAGATCTAGTTTTCCATCTCATCTTTATCACTCTTAATGTGGCTACTCCCTATTTTAGTAATAATTCATTATAAGTCAAAATGTGCTTACATTTTCACCCCCCCAGTACTTTACGAAGCTGAGCCATTTATTTCCATGTTTTACCAATACGCAGCTAGAAGACTGTGCACAGCAATGTGGAAAATCAGACTGTCTTGGGCAACTACACCTCAGCAAATGTCTGCTCTTTGGAAAGGAGCCGTGCTGTGTTTTCTTACAGGGTTTTCTTACAAGTCTGTTAAAGCCAATCATATTTAAGTACCAGTATGTCTAGATTTGCACACTAGGAGCTGGACACACTGCCCTCCATCCATACACATATCGTCGGCAGTGCTATGCCCTCCCTCCACGGCTGACTCTGCAAGTGGCACAAAATATCACTACTGTAGAGCTGCCCCTTGTCTTCCTGTCTCTCCTTTCTCTTGGTCTTCATATCTCCATGGACCGATGTTACTGTTTTCTTAATCCCCAAAAGGTACCTGCATTTTCCTTTTTCACAATTTAAAGTGCTCTGAATTATAAGAAGCCAGCTCTGGGATGGCTGCTGGAATGGATGATGAAAAATAGCGGAGGACTCATGAAGGCAAATTCAGAACTGGACATCCAAAGTGAGTGAGCTTTTGCATCCAATGGGGAGAATGTTTACAAAATCAGATACAAATTTTCTTCTCTTTTTTTTTTTAAATTAAAGTGTGAAAGCTCTGACTGTCAGAGCTTACACAGAATCTGTTTGTTCGTTCGGCAACATTTTCCTCCAGATCTTGTGGGAATCACAAGAGTTGCCCAGCTCCCTCTGGATGCCAAACATCGGCACCAAGGTTTCAGGGTGAACAGCAGCGTTTCTCTCCAGCCGTTAGTTCTTAACCCAGCCGGTGGGCTGGGAGGGAGGAAGCGGTGCTCAGCTCAGACAGGAAGAGCAGGTTAACCTCAGCATTACGGTCCTTGGTTTTCTGAAACCCTACAGGCTTCCCCCCGCAGCTTATGTCCTCGTGGCATGAGCAAAAATGATGCTGAGACTTTGTTCTTTTTCTGCCAACAAAACATGTGGTTAATTTTTTTTAAACTTTTCTTTTTGTCTTTCCCATATACCTAAGGATGTCTTTTAAAAAAAAAAAGAAAAGAAAAACAGGAGGATAGAGAGCAGACACTTAACACTGAGGTTAGCAATCATTCTTCTTTATCTCAGCAAGATGTCCCAGAGCTGGGTCTGACCCTGGTGAATATTGGCTTCCTAAGTACACAAATTTCCCCAGCAGCGCTGAGGTACCTGCCGCTACCGTCAGAGGGACTGGCCGTAAGTGGCAAGTGTCCTGGGGACCCGCTCTGCGGAGGGAGCAACAGCCAGCCCAGCAGCCTGGCACGGTGCTGCACGGGGAAGAGGCCAAGCAACTGCGCTCTCAAGGCGCACAGTTCCCCGTGTCTGGCGGGTCGGAGGCACGTGTGCTGCCGTGCTGCAAACCAGCTGGCAGTTCCAGCCCCTGTGAAACTCTGCTCCTGAGCATGGCGGGCAGCACATGAATGTGCGACTCCCTGGAGCAAAAACATTGCCCAGTCCTGCAAACACAGACCACTTTTGTTCACATGCAGCCAGGGCTCAAGGGGGCTGCCCATGTGCAGCTTCCTCGACAGAGCCAAAGGCATTTCTGAAAGGGGGAGAGCTGCTCAGAGGGGTTTTGTAGCTGCTCATCGGCTTGGGTGGGGAGAGGATGAAATGGTAGAACAACCTGTCTCCCAGCTCAACCCCTCACGTAAGCCCTTCCTTTTCCCATGGAGCCTTTGCAAATTCACAGAAGGATGATTGTCACAGAGATGACAACCCACTGAACAGTTCAAGGGACCCCAAAATCATAAACAACCCCAGGCTGTTCATCACTCTAACCCTTTGTGACATGAGTAGATCATCAATCCATCCCGGGGCAGCAGAGCTGCAGAGGTCACTTTTTATGGCCTGGGCAGGAATTTCAGCCAGCTCAATGACTGATTTGGGCAGCACTGTAATCTCTCTCTTGCAACATTTCTAGTTGTTGCTTTGGCCTCGTATTGATTTCAAAGCACATACCGAAAAGGTACGCCTGCCCTGTGCTCGTCAGGAAGATAAACAGCAGTAATGGTCAGCGAGGGGAGACAGGGTGGCCGTCCGACCCCATTTCACTGGGAAACGCCGCTGCCAGGGATCCAGCCTGTCCGACTGCCACCACGGTGCGTTGTACCTCTGTGCTGGGGGCGATCTGGTCATACTGACTGGGTGGGATGGGATGACCGTGGGACCTGGTCATCCTGCGCTGATGCTGCTTGAGACCTGCCTGTAGCAGGGGGGATGCCAGTGGCCCCTCTGTCTTCGCATCAGATCTCAGTGATGCCATGCCAGCGGACGAAACACTGCCATGCTCCCAGGAACAGTGGTTTTCAGGGCAAGGGTTCACAGGTGTCATTGCTGCTGGTTGATTATTTCTGTGAAATGCTAGTGGAAGCAAACCCAGTTCCTGTTCAGCTGGGATGGGAGAGCGCCCATTCGCGCCTCCCCCAGCGCTGCCATGGCTGAGCTAACGCCCTGTGAGAGCCTGCTTTCTCACTGGCATCGGTGTGAAGTGGGGATAGGTGGTTTTGGACATTGTTTACTTTTTAAAGAAAATATTTGCTACTGCAGTTTTGCTCTTTCTAACCTGCTCCCACTGATTATTTTCTAGCAGTTGGCCATGTCTGGCAGCAACTCCACCCTCCCACACACCAAAACCCCATACGCTGATCATGATCTGGCAACTTGTTGAGCTGATTTAAGGAGCAGAAGTTGCCCAAACCCTCTGTGTCCCCCCTCCCTCCTCACTCAGAGCAACAGCCCCTGGCAGGGACACCTCTACCACTGTCCTCCTCTCCAGCTCAGCTGATGCTGCTGAGGATCAAACTCCAAGTATTTTAAGACTTTCTATAAACTTGCTGCCAAGAATACTGGACCACTTGATAAGCACTTGATTTTTTTGATTGTGCTAGAGAATGTACTTTGACATTATTATTATTTTTATTATTACTTTAGGCTGGGAAAGATGGGCAGTTGCTTTTGTAATTGTGGAAAAACCCCAAACCGAGAGACCTCCTGACATCTCACGTCACTAAAATGGAACCAAATAGCTGTGCTACCTCTGAAAATTCCATCTGACGGAATTATTTTCTGTATATGTGTCCACCATAGAAGGGTTTCTGCATAATTTTCTTATGTAATGAAGTGCCAAAGCTTAGCAGTTCAAGCCAGTTTGTTGCAAAAAGTTAGAGGTTATGGAGAAGTCTATTACGGCAATAACACTAATAAGGGTCTGCCAAGATCACGTTTGAGTACGTGTAAACACAGGGCATTTGAGATGAACATCTCAGGGGACARAGAACAGTGCTGGGGGGCAGCAGCAGCCTGGGGCGGCTGAGTGCAGCCCCTCTCTGCAGCTCTGAGGCGGTTTTACTGACGGRCTACAGACACGAACACTGTGCTATGTAGAATGAAGTGGCTTAATATACCTGGGGCTCAACGTATACATTTATTTTCCTGCCTTAGCAAGAAAGGTGAGGGCTCCCTGCAGCAGAGAGAGGGCATTTCCCTCATGTTGTGAAAAAACACAAGCAGGGCCTGAAACCTTGAGGTGTGCCCTGGGGACCCCCCAGCAGGCAGTAGTGAGCCCCAGGGAAGGTTTTCTATCTGTCCCCCGGCCTTCCTCCCTCCTGAGGGAGCTGCCAGGAGAGAGGTCCCTGGGGAGAAGGTTAAGCCACCGCCTGTCCCCCCACTCCCATCCTCTCCCAGCAACCGCATCTCACTGAAGGCTGGTGAAGGCAATGCAAATCAACATTCACAAAGAGGCAGTGGCAAAGCTTATATAAAAGGGMAAAAAACCAGACTGCAGTAAGCATTTTTTATTATTTTCCGATACCCTCCTGTTTCCCACAGCTACGCATTTGCAGAACATTTTATAAGCAATTTCTTTATGATGTGACTTAATCTATTTTGTGTTTTCAAAGGGAAATATCAATCAAAGTCCCAGAGTGAAAGGGCTGGGATCTTGAGCTTTTAAAAGTGGCTACTGCATATCAACAACAGCTACTTTTGATCAACATTTTTTGCTATGCATTTTGTAGTATGGCTACAGGATATCAAATGAGCATTGTAATTACATTCCCATAATGTGCATCACAATACTCTGGGCTCTGAATGATCTACGACATATACTTGGGATAATCATTAAGATTTCTATCAAAACTGACCACATTTCAGCCATTCTCTTAGTGCGCTGATGAATATAGGTTCCTAGAGGCATTTATCAACTGCACTTTTTCTCTCCCTGGGCTGTATTTATTCCTTTGGTTTTCCTTCTCTTATTCTTTCCATTTTATGGTCTCGCCGGTTTGTGTCAAAGAAACACGGTATCGAATAGGGTCAGACATGACCACCTTCAATTCAACATGCAGGATGCATTTGCACCCAGCCTTTACTAATAAGGAACTTACAGCAAAGCACCAGGAGATACAAACCTGTGAAATTAAAAGGGGAAAATATATTTTTCCTTGGAGACAGAAAAAAGGAAAAAGATACTAAATGCATTCTGGAGGTATTTTGTGGAGCTGGTACAGTTGGTCTTGACTATAAACTGATTACACATGCTAAATATTTAAATTTACATTTATTGTACAAATTCTGGTTCTACCTATCAGAGCACAATGGTGAAGTATTTACAGTAAAAAAGTACTTCATAAAAATTAATGTCCAGCAAACATGTAGAGGTCTAACTGCAATTAAATGTCTAAAAGTGGCCACCCTCCTGCTTCTGTATAAGAACAAGTGTCCTTTCTGGGTTGCAATCAATAGCAGGTTACCTGATTATACACTTTATTATGTTTTGTATGATAGTGTTAGCCACTGGAGGGTGACATGTGAACAAATACATATGCTTGATCTGGTCTTTTACAGAAACACACCTTTCAAGAGACAGAAAAACAATTAGTGCGTGTTATAGGTTACCGATTTACAATTTACATCATAAACCAATGTCTGATTATTTTAATGCAAAATGTTTTTAGCTTCATTTTATTGCACTAACGGTTTCAATAACACACTATAATTTGCTCAGATGAAGAGGTGATTGGACAGCTCTTACAGAAATTTTTAATTACTGTCATTAGTGGCTGCAGTCTTATTCTTTTCTATGGAGCTAAGATACGTGCTATTGCATTGTGCTACAGGTACTCTGCGGTCGTGAGAATCCAAACTCTCCCTTCTCACTGAAATACTTGCATCTATAAATCTGTGTCACTGTGCATGTCCCATCACAGTAATTACTAGCATCACACAAACATTAATTTATGTATCCACATGCTATTTTAAGCAGGTAGAAATGTATCACCCCAATTTAAAAAAAAGGGGAAACTAGAGCAGAAAGTGTGTTGTCCATAGTTAAGATAGGAAGTGTGTAGGAAAGCCAGGGACGGGGCAGCAGGAGCCCTGCCTCCAGAGAAACAAGCTGTGTTGCAATGCCTACAGCCGAAACCTGCAGGGTGACATGCAGGTCAACGCTTGTCCTTTGTCCCCGGGGGAACAAAGGTCACAGTTACTGTTTCTGACAATGCAGCTATTGTTGTTGGAGGTCCATGTCCTTGCTACTGCTTGAAGTTCCTAATATGTAAACAACTTTGATTCCCCTAGACGAATGCAGAAAGCATTGCACGCTCAATCTACTGCATGTCCCTCTGTAATGTCAACCTTAGCAGGTCTTCCAAGGGCCACTACCATGTACTGACAACTCATTTTAAGGAAAGACAAGAATTTAAGAGACTATTTTCTTGGAAACACCTGATAAAATACTCCAGATAATCTTTGCTGAGACGTGAGCCTTGAGGGGCGAGCTCGCCCCACAGCTGGGCAGCAGGGGAGACAGAGAGCCTGGTAGCGCTGGACAGGCCATGCAGGACCTGGACTGGGGGACCGAACGGGCAGGGATGTTTTCTTCCACTCACATTAGCCTAATTTGAGTTAAGTGTGGCTGAAAATGCAGTGCTCACCTGGGTTCAGCTTTGCATGTCCTCAGCTATTGTAAATAGCTGGATGTAGGCCAGTGGTGCTGCCTACATCTCGACAAACATTAAGAAACTTTTTCCGTCATGGTAAAGTCAGTTGGTAAGTTTGTTCTGCCCATCCACCGAGGGCATCTGGGCCCTGCAGGGTAGAAGAGGGGTGCAAAGGGCATGAAGGTGAAAACAGGAGAAATGACAGTGGCGCAGGTCACAACAGCCATCTCCTGAGTTACAGACCTTCATTTTCTGGCACCCTGCACTGTACCGTAGGAAGGGAAGCCCCTGCCCTTCACATACTTCCCATCTGTCTTCTCCCTTTCCTGCCCCCTTCTCCCCAATCCTCTGTAAAATATGTGAGCTGACATACACAATTTTCAATAAATTCATTCTTTTTCATGTATTAAAAAAAAAAAAAAGCTGAAAATACAGTTCACAAAATGTCCTGTGCGGTTTCCCCACAAAGTCCCTGCTCTGGCCTATTAATTTTAAAGCCAGTTGACTACATATGTTGTTTGAAGAATGCTGTTTCCATTAAGCATTAAATGGAAAATTAACTACAGTCTGAAGTATGAATTCAGCTAGCCCCATCAGTACTCCATAACATTTCATATGATGCTCTTAAAAGCTGTGAAGGTTGGCTACTTTTCTAGTAAAATCGTGATAATCATGATTCAAGATGTTAAGGGCTGTTACTGTTGAGAAACTGGATCTCTTCTTCCGTGTAAGTAAACTAGTATTTGTAGATCTTTTTTCGGAAAGAAGTAAAACTACATCAAAATTCAAGAAACCTCCCCCCTTCCCAACTGAGCTGTCTTGGTTGGAAACCATCTGGGTGGCAATCCTCCACTAATGCGGATTTAGAGGAATCAAGTGTGGTCTGGTCTCCGGAGAACCAGGTTTAGTTCATCTGCTTTTGTGCGTGCACTGAGAAGCCAGCGGTGCAGGTAAGTATGTAATTACGGGCTTATTTAAAATTGAGATTCTTTTACACTACAGATTGCAGCACGTGCAGGAAGAATAATGCCCACAGAAAATAGAAAACCTCCGCGAGGGCTCTTGTACTCTATTGTGCTGTAGCCTATTTACAGGCTTTGGCTTAGAGATGATTCGTGGTTTGCTTTACAGAGGCGCAGGTTTGCGTGCGGGCTGCACGTGCACGGGGCCTCCTTCCCRCGCGCCGATTGCAACAGGGACTCGCCTGCTGTCAGGAAGGCACCTGGCATGCTGAGCAGCTACAGTTGCACTGGTGTTGAGCCCTGCTCAAACCGCAGGATAAACGGAGGATTATAGCAAACATTGGGGCCACAAATCCCATGCAGCTTCTTCAGGGCTTCTCTGGTTACGATTGCTGCCAGATACTGGTCACGCAGCAGTTATTTTGCTGTGTTTAACGGCTGTATTTGATTTAATGTGATGTTACAAACATTACATAAAATGGTTTGCAATGACTGGTGACGTATTTTCTTCTGGCCTGTCTTCAAGTTATGCTTTGTTTGGAAAGAGCAATGCAGCCAACTTCTTTCTGAACTCCTGTTGCACTGCTATACTCCCAAGGGAGCAGAGGCAACAGGCGTCACCTACGGTCTGACTCCTAACGCTGAGCTGCACCGGTGGTGCACTGGCAAGTAACGCTTCCTTCACTGTGGCGGCACAGGAAAGCGTGCGTGTTGCTGGCTGGGTTTTTTAATAAAGTGCACTTTTACTATCCCACTTGGCAGGCACGGCTCAACGCAGGGCCCCAAGCGGTGCAGGGTGCCCAGGGGGTACGCGGAGGCTGCCCCAGCCCTGGGGGCCGCCAGGACGCAAGGCCCTGCCTTTCTTTCGTGGAGAAACCCCCTGTGCCCCTGAAAACTGGCAGGTTTTGAGGTTTTACTCCAGAGGGGCGGAAACAAACCCAGCTGTGGCATCTAAAATTAAAAAAATTTAAAAAGAGAGAGCTGGAGACTACGTGGGCTCCCCGGTCGGGGGACACCGTCCCTTCATTCCCCCGGGGCGGCGCGGTCCTAGCCGCCCGCCCGCGCACCCCTCCCCTCCGGCACGAGAGTCCCACGGCGTTCCGACCGAGAGCTTTTCGCGCCACAGGGCCAGGCCCTTGCAGCTCCACAAACCAACCCCGCACCGCGAATAGAAAAAAAAAATAGGGTCCCCGCACTAGCCCCTCCGGGGGGGTCCTGGGAGACCTAAGCAGCTCCTCAGCAGGGGTGGGCGGGCGAGCGCGGGGCGGGCACGCCGGGTGCTCTATCCCGAGGGGGTGTCAGCTGCATCTGCCAGGACACGGGCGCCAACGCGGGAAAGGCGCCGCCGGGCCCCGCCCCCCGCGGTCCTAGCCGCTTTGGCGCGAACCTTCAGTTCCCCGGTGCTCGCCCTGCCGCCGCCAGCATGGGTCCGCCGCGCCCGCAGGTGAGCGCTGCCCGCGGTGGGGGGCTGGCCGCCGGGCTCGCCGCACGGCTGCGGATCGCTGCTGCTGGCGGCAGGGGGGCTGTGACGCTTGCGGCCGCGCTCTCCTGGGGCCCTGCGGGGTCTCACGACCGGCGCTGCGGGGAGGCTGGTGGGGTCGGGCTGGGCGAATCTTTGGGCTGGGGCTCGCCGGGCACCCCAGGGGGAGCGACGTGGGGGTAGACCCGCCTCGCAGACCGGCAGCCTCCTGCCCCGCCGTGGTGCTGGAGCGCCCCGTGCCCCGCGCACGGCGGTGCCCTCGCCCGCCTGGCTGGGATAGGGGGCCCGGCGTCGCAGCCGCGCTCAGCGGGGTGCAGGCGGCTGTGGCGGGGGGCAGCCGGCCCGGCGCCAGCCTCCCAGCGCCCCCGCCTTCTACCTCCCGCCTCACAGCTACCCCGGCCGCCGCTACGGCTGGCGGCGCGGGGGCGGCCGTTGGGCGCGAGGGCGGCCGTTGGGCCGYGGCGCGCGGGGGGCTGCTGCGGGGGGGAAGGTACCTCGCGGCAGGGGGGAGGCGGCCCCGCTGTGCGGGCCTAGAGCCCGCGGTCTCGGGGGAGGGGGGCGGCCCCGCGGTGTGCGTGTGGGGGTGGCACCAAAGGAGCGGGAGGCGGGGAGAGCTGCCCGCGGTCCTGGCCGGGGTGCGGGGCCGTGCCGGCGGCCGCGCCCGAGCAGGGAAGGCGTGGTTGCGTGCCGGTGGCGACGCCGGGTCTCCTGGCCTGGGCTTGACAGTGCTGGCCGGCCCCGTGCTGGAGGCCCTCCGGTGCAGCCCGGCCTGCCGCGGCAGCGTTTCTCCGGCCGGGCGCTCCCTCAGCCGCGGCAGGCGACGCCAGCAAGGGCCCCTTTCGTGCCTGGGGCCGCATCCGTGCCAGGCCGCGCCGGGAGGCCGTTTTGGTCCTCGCCAGCACCAGCAGAAGTGTGGGGCGTGGGCAAACCTCCGGGGTGCTGCGGTGCCGCTCCAGGGAAGAGCAGTGTGCTGAACGGTGCTGGGGAGAGGACGGAGGTCTTCACATGACTCTGGCTAGTTGCTGTTTAAACCGTATTTACAAAATGTTTGGCCTAGTCGGCTGGGCCTGTGAACTGGTAACGGCTAGAGTGCTCGACTTGGGCAGCATCTAAGTGTGGGTGCAGCAGGCTCGGCCTTCGGGTCGCCGCCGCCACCCTGGGGAGGTAAAATGGGTCATTGCCAGTAGAAACATTCCCTGGGAAATGAAAACCTGAAGCTGGTCAAAAAAAGTATTTCAGCCTGGTAATAAAATTAACAAAACAGCAAGCTGTTGTGTCTAGAACAGTTGTTTCAAAGCTCCTCTTTTCTGTGGGTATGATCCTTAGTCCCTTCCTTAACAGCTGCAGTGTATTTAGTGTTTGCCTCAAACAAAAAGTAATTAATAAATCAAAGCAGATTTCTGGGTACTATTTGTGTACCTGTACTTTTTTCCAGCATTATCTATAATGAGTGGGGATGGATATGATTTTTGTGTATATTTCCACTTGGCTGTTTGCATAAAACAAGTATTTGTATATACTGAACAACACTCATCTATAACAATGATCAGAAATGTATCAGAGCAGAAGCTATTCCCATTTCTAACTTTGGGAGTTATTTCAAAGCTGATGATAACTGACTTGTATTCAAGACTGTTAAACATCCTAAAATGTTCAAACCTCCTAAGCTTTAACTTAAGGATGTTCTTAAAAGCTAGGATGCTACAGTGGGTCTCTTTTATTAACGGTGTTGCCATTGACCTTTTGCAGCGCCGAGGTTGTTCAGGAAGGAAAAACTTAACAGCATTCCGACATACAAAACTGATTCCCATGGAAACATCCTCATCCTCTGATGACAGTTGTGACAGTTTTGGTTCTGATAATTTTGCAAACACGGTAAGTACAGTACAAGAACAAATAAAACTGAATGTGCAGTGCTAGTAAAGCTTGCAAAAATGTAAAGCTAGTAAATGTTTTGTGCACGATTAAAACTGCTTGCTCTGCTTATGTTTTTGTATAGTAGTTTTAAATCTATGCTATATGCTGTAATTTCATTTCACTCTTCACTTGTGCTTCTAGGTGGTAATTGTTGGAAACAGATTAGCTATTTATTTTAGCCTTTGAAATGTCACCTAACCCAACGTGCCTGATAATTTGCAACTGCGGTTCTGAAACCCCTTGTTAAATGCCTTAACTGTTTTTTTTCTTTATTAAAAAAGCTATTTGCTTATACTGCACTTGTAGATGTGAATCATTTTCTGTACAACTTCAGTTAAAGGATATTTTATTCTTCATAGAAATGCAAGTTTAGGTCGGATATTAGAAAAGAACTGGCAAAAATTTTTCATGAAGCCTCTGATGATGAATCCTTCTGTGGCTTTTCAGAAAATGAGATTCAAGATGCATTGGTAAGACAGTTGATTTTAGTTTGCAATTTTAAATTTAAATTCTTACACGTTCTTAATTGAAAAATAATGCCAGCTTCAGCTTGAAAGTCAAATGTTGTCAGAAAGGAGCATCATTTTATTTAATTTAATGTACAGTCTAAGTTGCCATAGTTTCATTTTCTTCTTGTCTCCATAAAAAGCCCCCAAGCTCCTGAGCTTTGCAAGTTCAGAATAAAATCTGCCATATGGATTTTGAAATATAATACCTCTTAAAACTGTCCTTGCTGGATGTTACTCTGTTAGACTCTTAACATTTCTGGTTTCCTCAATATGAAATGTTATGCTAGCCCATGGACTCCCAGCAAACCTGAGAAAAATTTCTGTGTGTATTGACATGCAGTCAGGCCTGACAGTGTAACAGGAAATGCTGTATACTTCTTCAGCAGTAAAGAAATAGTGATAGCTGTTGAAATCCGCCTTCCTGCTTTTCCTTGACATCAGTGCAAGAGCAGTTCTATTGCTTAAAAAGACCAACAGTCTTTATTTAGTAGAGAAGACAGAAGTAGTACCATGTTTGGCATAAAATAGGTTTGTCATAACTTCAGAACATGCTGTGGAATGACTAGAAAAAAATAACGTCTGATTGGAAAAGGATGTGTCTGAGCTAAATAATACACAACATTAAAGAGAATAAGTAGGAGACAAAGCTGGAATAGATGTGTAAGAAAAAGGAATCAATAACTACATATAATGGGCAACCAGAACCAGATACCTGGTTTAATAAAAGCCCTGATTGCCATTTGAGACTGATGGTCTATGCATATGAAGCCGGAAGCCTGTTGTTACCTATGACCAAAATAAGACTGTCTTACTGAGTCTAAACCTAAAAGTCAAAACCTGTTGCAAAATGGGCTTTTAACTGAAGAAATTAATTTCTGTCTTCACTGAACCCTTGGTTCTTGCAAAAGTTGTAAGCAAGGCATTGGAATTCAAAGATAAGAAAATATTGGGATTTTATTCATAATTATTTCATTGATTGGCTCTGGAAGGAAGTTTTCGCTTGATATCGTTAATACTGTGAGATGACTATTCTTGACAGCTTACAAACTTGGGTTTGACCCTGTGCTAAGAACTGTGTAGTGGCTTTGTTACAGCCAAATGCAGTGTGTTGCAAAATCTCAGAGCCCTTTTAAAGACAGTTCTCTTTCTCACACTCACACGCAAACTATCTTTGCTATTAGACCTGCAAGTGACAGCTAAGACTGCTGCAACTGAAAGCAAGCTCCTTTTTCTGATTTATTGTGGCAGTGTGGCTCTCCCTGAGAGTTTTTTTTATCTCCGCACTCCCTTCTCCTCCTGCCCCTTTCCCCCTCCCCCCCCTTAAAATATACTAGGGCACTAGGACTGGAGATTTCAGCCAGTTAGCGCTTTAACCACCCCCAAACAAAATATTGTCGAACTGCATTTAACTGCAGAGCAACTCACTTGGGTTTATATGCTTCCGTTCTGGTTTGTTAACAGAAATTGGAATCGGATTCAGAGGAGAATGATACAAGTGCTGAAAGTGAGGTAGCTCAGAGAAGGCAGAAATGCCCTATTCCTCTAAAAGTAGCCATGAAGTTTCCACCTCGAAGATCGGAGAGGAGGAAGGGTGAGATGGAACCTCTTCCTGAAAAGCTGATGCCTGCTCTAGATTCAGACTCTGACTCTGAAGAAAAGGGTGCTGTGTTTTTAGAAAAAAGAGCTTTAAACATAAAGGAAAACAAAGCAATGGCAAGTACTCAATGTCTCCTTTTTCTTCCGCCCCTGCCCTCCCTTGACTCTTAGGGGACCTCTTTGGTTGTTCAAATTAACTTTAATGGGAGTTATGTGAAGGCATTAAGAGGAATTTACATTCCCAATATTTAAATCTGATACTTTATGTCCACTGGCATGTGAAAATCCATAGGCTAGGTACTTCAGTAAAAAAAGCCTAAAGAATAGGTCTTCAACATAATAAGTTTGTGCCTTTCGAAATTACTTCCAGTCACTAGAACATAAATAAGACATAAAAATAAAAAGTTGAAGAGTGACTGCATTTCCTATAAGGAATTGTACTTCTAGCAAATTGCCCTAATCTAATAGTCTGTAATAGCACATAAACACGCTTTTAAGGCTCTGCTTCCTTTTTCTTTCCCTTGTTAGCTTGCAAAACTAATGGCTGAGTTGCAAAACGTTTCTGGTATCTTTGGTGGGAGAAAATCATTGCCAACTGTCAGTCACGTAAGTATAAACTTACTGTATTTGCCTTCAGATTTCTGAGAGTCAAATTCTGACATTACGTAACAGGATTCTCAATTAAAAAACTTTAATAAACCATGTAAATCAAAGTCCAGTTCAGAATTTTATTGCTCCTTAAAACAAGCATCCTCATTGTGCAATTCTCTTTTGATTTGCCACTGTATAAAGCAGAACAGATTAATTCATAAAGGTTAGGTGTCTCTCCACAGGCCAATAAAACTAAACAAGGTGCTGTGTAAATACATATTTATACAAAGGCTGGAGATAAGGGGAACAGCTCAGACTTTGAAGCTCAAGCCCGAATATTCTGTGAGTTTGGAGCCTTGAAAAAAACCTGATGTTTGGCTTAAGTAGGTCCTTAAAGAAGGTTGGGTTGTGAATCAGCACTGTAATGAATTTCACTGCTGATCTACCTGTAAGCTGTGTGAAGATGGAAACAACACTAAAAGTTGCAACTCCTCATAGACGTGGGTTCTGCTGCTGCCTGGGGGAATTATTGTATCTTATACCTGCATGGACACAAATGTGCTTTTGACTATTTCTCCTCAGCTAGCAGAATGCCCAAGATGAATTTGCCTAGGATGTTTTTACCTTGTGTTTTCTGATTTGGGATGGGGGGAGACTTCATCTTTGGGAAAGACAGAATGAAGGCATGTCTTTTGGGGGAGGAATTCACAGTAGGGACAGGAGCTGTGTCTGGGTTTTCTGAGGTGTAAGTAACAGAAGCCTATGGCAAGCATCCTCATTTTCATTAGGGGCTTTTAAACTTTACCAGGGACCAAAGCGACTTCCAAGACGTTCATTGCCCAGAAGTGCTTTGAGGAGGAACCCAGACCGAAGTTCCCGGCCTCACACAAGATCCAGGTCCCTGATTGAAGGTCCTCCTACTCCTTTACCAGAAGGGGAAGATGATGACCGGTATATCTTAGTGAGAAGAAGAAAGATGTCTGATGAATACCTGGAGGTATGTTGAGGTTCTAGTTCTCCTGTTGCAGGTTGATTATGAAGGTGGTTTTGTATCCCTTCAAGAAAATAGCAATTCATACAGAGTTGATCAAGATTATGAGTATGCCATGGCCTGGGAAGAAGTACAGAAAATAGCATGTTGTATGTGTTCTCCACTTCCCCCACCTTATCCTTGGAAAATCACTTCCTCTTGCACTCCAGCATGAATTAAGCAAGATCCAGTAGCATTTCTGCACCCTGAAGGTGACAGATCAAGTGAAGGTGTTAAAGCTGCATCCATATCATACGTCTTTGCAAAGATCCATTATCTCTTGTTTAAATATATGATGGGTATTTGAGACTTTGGCATTGCTTTGAAGATCCCCACCTTGTTTATGTAGAGTTTTTGCTGAAACTAATACTAAAAGTATTGTGTCTTCGCTATTCAGCATGAAGCGCGAACTCCCAGGAGGGGTCACCGTGGTGCTATGGCTTTTCCACACATTGTGCGCCCAGTTGAGGAGATAACAGTGGAAGAGCTGAATAATATTTGTGGATCTGCAAGAGATAAAGTATATAACAGGGCTATGGTAAGTATATCCCAACTTTGTGAAATGCATACTTTGTGAAGTCATTTTCTTGTTATTCTGTGCTTGTCGTTTAGCATCAAATAGAGCAGACTCCCTCTCATTGAGAGGAAGGATGTGATTTTTGGGAGAAGTATGCCTGAGACCTTGAAACGTCATCTCTTCTCTTTCCCTGAATTTATAAAATGGCCTTTACCAAGCCAGTTAGCTTGCTTTCGTCCTGGAACAACTGCAGTACCGAGGTGATACTAGCCAAGGAAAGTGATTAACAGACACTGAAGATGCAATGTTAAAACAGTCTTGGTTCAAACTTGCAAGGTGGCTTCTGTTTCAGGATAAGCACTGCTAGCTGCCAGAGAGATTGCTTGTTGGGTCCTCTATTCCCCTAACTAAAGAGCCATCTTTAATGTTTTGTTTCCTGAACTACTTTCCCTGTGTTGTAGGGATCCACCTGTCACCAGTGTCGCCAGAAAACCATAGACACCAAGACAAATTGTCGTAACCCTGATTGTGTAGGAGTACGGGGCCAATTCTGCGGACCATGCCTCCGCAATAGGTATGGGGAAGATGTCAGAACGGCGTTGCTGGATCCGGTAAGACAATTTTGAATACTGGCTTTATTGTGCTTAACTTGAGTAGAGAGTTCCATTGGTGACTCAGTGGAAGGTTTTAGCAGGGGAATTGCTTACAGTGCTGTAGTACATAATGCAGTCCTGGGTTGATTCAAACTGAATCCCAGAATCTTGTGTTGTGTAGAACTCATAGTTACTACTTCTGCAGCTTTATTGGCAGGAGTAGACTACAAGAGCAGAGCAGCTGTCAAAATATTCTTGTATTTGAGCATCAGAATAGTGTTCTCTTCTGCCTTGCATTAGTGCTTAATGCCCTATGGAAAGGAACCGTATCGTGGATAAAGTGCTGCTGTTGTGGGCTGTGGAAACGGTGGGGGAGTTGAGCTGAGTGGAATGCTTCCTGTGGTTATGTGCAAGGCAGGCAAAGGAGAGTTTAATCCCTTGCAGACTGAAGAATTTGTACTTTTGCACTGGTTTAGACAACTTCTGCAGCACTGATGTTAACTGCAGAACTCTGTGTGGAGCAGGGCCTTCTTTTAAGTTGCTGGTGTGAATCATGCCTGGCATTCCAGTTCAGTTAAAAAGGCTTGTTGTCTGTCTTTTGTCTAGACCTGGAGATGCCCACCATGTCGTGGAATCTGCAACTGTAGCTTCTGCAGACAGCGAGATGGCCGATGTGCTACAGGTGTCCTGGTCTATCTGGCCAAGTACCATGGCTATGACAATGTCCATGCCTACTTGAAAAGGTAAGTATGCCATTGTGTCAGTGGCATGGCTCTGCTCTAAGTGGGATAAGCAGCTCAAAACTGGGAGAGAACTTTCCACATCCCAGTTTGTCAGGTAAATCTCAAGATTAGTCCATGTTGCCTTTAGAATCTGAGATTTTGCCGTATGGTTTGTCTGACATGTTGGTTCTTACCCAAACAAGTGGTATATCCACTCTGTCTTTTGGCTCTCAACTTCAGCTGTGTTTATTGTCAGGGCTTCCACTAATTTGTCTAAAGAGTTTCCAAACAGTGTTTTGCTACAAGCTAACTCATGTTTCTACTTGTCTTTCAGTCTGAAACAAGAACTTGGAATGGAAGACTGAAGCTGTGACTGCCTTAAAATTACATACCCTTTCACCGATGTCATATTATTGCCTACAGTGAATTGTTTAATCAAATGAGATTACAAAGCCAGTGCCTTCCTTCCCTCCTCTTTTGGGTGAAAAAGGATAAAGAACTTTCACTTATCTCAGTGCAAATCATACTTGGGAAAACTTTAATGAAGGTCTTTGCCCACAGGCCATTGTTTTCTTTTTAAACAACTTTGCAAATCAGATAGCATCAGTCCTTGCTTTCATGCCAATAACTTTTTTTTCCTGAAAGGAGATGGAGCTTTAAGCCATTAGAGTTTTATTCATGCAGTGATATGTGCTGCCCATTTATTTATGCTTTGAAGTTGATCACAAAGAGATACAGGTGTTCTGAAAATTCAGGGCACTGTTCCCCACAGAATCAAGCGAGGAAAGGTATGTACTTAACTCCAGGCCAACTTCTGCTGCAGTACAGACTCTTACTGAACATAAATGATCAAATAGAAGCTAAGATTTCTCTAAAACAACAACGCATTCTTAAATTCAAAAAGGTAGCCCTAAAAGTTGCAGCTGAGCAGTCTCCAAGCACTAATATTTGGTTTTATAGAGTACTCAAAGTGCACATTGTCCATTTTAAGGGGGATTCTCTGAGTGACTTAAATGCAGCAGAAACAGTTGGAGGTGGCACTTTGTATTTTTGCTCAGATGAGGGGAGGCCACTGCTGAAAGCTTCCATAGCACCAGCACTAGCATTGCCTAAGGATGACAGTGATGTGAACGTACTGGTATATATTGTGGGGTGACGACTCTGTCTAAAACAGAATGTACCCTTTGTTAAATTACTGTTTTTGTGGGTTCTCTTCTCCCTGCTCTTGCTGCAACTGCAGAACTGCTTCTTTGCAGAATCAGCACTGATCCTGGGGAAGAGGGATGCCTCCAGACCAGGGCTTGGTTAAGTAGAGGGGTAGTGCTTCATGTGGCTGTTAGCCAACTACAAGTGGATGAAAGATGGTAACTTGCTGAATTTGATTATCAGGAAAAGGGGCAATGATAAACGATCACTGGAATCAGAAGCCTCAATTTTTTTACCTCTGAAAAAAATTAAAAAGCAAGAACTTTGTAAGCTACAGTCCAGCTTGAAGTGAGTTATTCTTCCAGTTGCACAGAGCAGCATAAATGTAAATAGATAATGTTCTCAAGAGACACCCTGGTTGTAGTAACATGAGAAAGAACAATTGCCTCATCAAAAAGGCTTTTAAAAATAAATAAAAAGGGAGATGTAATGGGTTGCATGCAGTTTGTAAGCACTTACAAATGTGGTTAGTGCTGTGGTCTCCTCCTTAATAGTCCAGCCATATTTCTGTATCTGGCTCTGCATGATTGTAGAAGGATATTTCATATGATGTTAATGAAGCGTGAGTACAGCAAAAACAGAGCTGAAGAATTCTAATGTGCTGTGTGGATGGGGTCTTGTGTACTCAGTGCTGTAGAAAAGAAGGTGCCATGAAAATTGCATTGGGAGAACCACAGAGTGTATAAATGCACTTAGTTTGGTTATGTAAACTACTGTATAAGCTTTGGATAAAGTTTAGAATGCAGTGTTATAAATAATGTACAGTTGAATAGTAGAAGAATCAACTTGCTGTTATTGAGCACTAGAACAAAACATGGGTTTAGACTTCTCTGCTTGCACAGTATTTGCACTGTGTGTATACATAATGATCTACAGTTTATACCTTTCTGGGAATTCCATCAGTGGAGAAGAGAGGAATTTAGAAAAAGATATTTATGTCTCAGACTTGCAGTTCTGTTTCATAAATCATCTGTCCTATTGAAAATCTCCTGTCCTCTTTGTCTGTTTTTATAGTGTGAATAGCTGTACAATCTGAGGTGGAGAGTACTCTACCCTCTAGGTACATTTTGCGAAGAAGGAATTCTAGAAATACAGGTTCTGACAGATAAGAGGGATTTACACACACCCCCCCCCCAATTGCTGGGCTTGCCTTCTGATTGCTAGAGTGTGAAAGGACTGTGCTAAAAGCAAACCTTTGCGTCATATCACGGAGACTGCTGTATTTAGATTTACTCAGATCTACAATGTTCTGTACAAAGTTTTTTTATTTTGAAAATAAAAATTTTCTGGGTTAGCATTTTTGCCTCTTAACTGTTTTTAAAAAGCCTGTTAGAGCTGTACTTAGATTTTATCAACTTTCAGGTAACTTTTGTTGCAAAGTAAAGGAGTCGGTTGTTCCCGTCATACGTGGGGGCGCAGTGGGACTAGGACATCTTTCTCTCCCAGCCCGGTGTCCCTGAACCAGGCTGGCTCTGATATTCATGCTGCTTGGATTGAGTTGTTTGGTACCTGGTGACTTAACTTGTGATGGTAGAAGTATATAGGTGCTGAGTTCAGGCCAGATACAGACTTTAAGCACATGTGTTATGTGCTTACCCTTCTG
>JASVER010000003.1:12577932-12599366 GCA_030449065.1 Oceanodroma leucorhoa
ATCCCCCCCTCTTTTTTTCTCTGTGCTGGAGCAGAGAATTACCTGGGGGGCCTTGATTGCAAGCTGACAGTACTGAAGACTGTTTTTGATACTTGTGCTGCTTGCTTTTGCATTAGCGTAGCTGGGTCTAGAGAGGGGAGTTAGATGAGACTGTGGCAGAAGATTACACAAAGGCAGACTGTAGTGAAAGAGGAAACAGGAAAGAAGTGATCAAGCAGAATGACTGAGCTGTCCCCAGACCCTCTCTACCGGTAAAATCCTTATGTCGTTACCCTCACCTAAAAGCTTTGTTTCATCACACTGCTGGTGATGGGAGAATAAATTTGTATGTAATTGTGTAGTATGTTAGTTTACGGTTTATGTGATGATTTTGAGGTGTCTCGATACACCTTTTTCCCCCAAACCTCTGTACCACAGCTACTTAAGTACTGTTCATATTAACTTGAGAAATAGTTAAAGAGCTCATGGTTTATATCTGCAGCAAATGGGCAGCAATTTAAGAATCTTCATTAGGAAAAGATCCTAACTCTGTCAGCTTTAAAAACAAAGATGCATGGAAAAAGTATCACTGTTAAAGGAAGAACGGAAGAACGAAGGTCAAGTGTGAGATAGAATGACTGCTAAATTTATTATTGAAAAAGACTCTATGAGTTGATATTCCCTCACTACTCTCAGCTTTAGGGCCAGGTGATCTTGTGCCTAGGTCTGATATAACTTCTAATTTTTTTTTTAACCTGGTATAATCATTTATAACTGGTAGAAATAGAATACTGAAAAGACTAATGGGCAAATTATACTCTTAAATTCTTTGGACCTTTGTTCCCTGTGGTGGGAGGTGTATGGGAAGGGCATCTGGGGCTATGTAATAGTCTGAGAGAAGTGACTATGCCGGAAGGGTGAGTGATAGTTTGTGGTTTTTTTTTTTGTTTTTTGTTTTTTGTTTTTTGTTTTTTTTGTTGTTGTTGTTGTTTGTTTTTTTTTTTAAGTTAAATATGTAAATAAAACCCCAGCTTGCTTATGAGTAAACTTTTCATTACAGTGATATAGTATCTACTGATGGAATTGGCCAAAACCTCCTCCTTATCCGAAGATTCTCTTAGACTAGTGTATATTAATATGTATGTTATTTGCTTCTTCCCTGTCTCACTTGCTTTTTAATTAAGCCAAGTGTTGAAACATTAGGTCTCTTCAAATCTTGAGAGAAGGATTTTTGTCTTCCTAACTCATTAAGCAAACTGKTTTTTTCATTATATGTAAGCTACAAAAATGGCATTGGAGTGCTGCTTCACAGGCTGATGAAGTAGCATACACTGTATGTTCCAGAGCAACACACTTGGCCGCTTAACCAGTTACACTAGTGTAGGGAGCCGCAGTGGAAATTTTAAAAATAGGCATTAGCTTTGGAAACTACCCCCTCTCCCTTTCTAGCCTCATGGGCTAATATACCTTTATTTTGTCTGCCAGAAACCTAAAAATGTATTTTGAAGAGAAAAGCAAGGAGAAGGTAACATAACAAAACAGCAGCATCATTTTCTTGGGTAGGCTAACGGGATCAAAAAGGGAAAATCGTTGCATCTAGTCAAAGAATGGCTTTCAGTGTTCCAGGGTGAGGGAACATAGCTGACTTTGAAACCTTATCTGTAACACACAATGTGCATCTGAAACGCTTGGCAAGAGAGTCACCCACTGACCTCTACTGGCATAACCCAGTTTGTTCTCTTACGGCTTTTTGCTAGTGCGGCTCTTGCATGGCTAATGGCATAAGCTAGTGTGGAGATTTTGGAAACACTGCCTGCTGTTGTCTCATGTTCTTGGCCTCACAACTAAACCAAAGTGAGTAAAAAGATATGGTTTTCTCTGTCAAGTATAGGCTGGCTAGTCTATGGGGTCCTAAACGCCAGCACCCAGGTAATGCTGGGCTGTGTCATAGATATGCATGAGTATATGGGCTCCAGACGTTAAGAGAGGACAGCATCATACTTTCATGCTTGGGTTTCACCCTTCTTCCAAATAATAAGCCTGGGGCTCCTAGATGGGTGTCAAAAAACCACCCATCTTTGGGTGGGGGTGGCAAACGGGAGGGGAATTGTGTGTTTGAACCCAAAAATGTAATGATCGGTGCTAGTGGTAGGAGTGCTGAAGCACAGAGGTGAGGGGGGAATTGGCAATCCTATATGATATTTATAAGAAGTTGTGGATGTTGAATTTGTATGAAAACATGTCTAGAGCATAGAGCTACAGTCATACTAAACAAGATCTGCTTGCTGCTGTTTGGTACAGGCTTTCTTCCAGCTAGAACTGATCAAGCTCTGGTTGCAAGGATGGCAAACAGTTCTGTTACATGAAAAAAATAAACCAGAAGTCATGGTATGGTCAGGATGGGGTAAGAAGGCATTGCATCTGTCTCTTTTATTGGTAGTACTTTAGTAGTATTTCTGCTGATCACCTGAACTAGAAAAAAAAAAATCAGTTGAACTGTGTAGATCCTGCTGCATTAAGCCCTACTCATACAATCTTTCCCCTGGAGTATATCTGCAGGTAAAACTTACATCTACTCCTGAAAATGGAAAGAAAACGTTACTGAAATTACAGATTTGTGTTTGGGCTCAAGCTAGCTTTATATCCTTACCTGTCAATATTATTGCAGGCAGGGAGAATGAAATTGTGTGCTAGGTTGTGTCAAGAGGTGTAAGTAACAGAAGCCTATGGCAAGCATCCTCATTTTCTTTTAATCATGTACACAATAACAAAGCAATCCTACCAGCACTCCTTCTTTAGGCCTTGCTTTACCTCCTTTTAGCTTGAATGCCCATGTAAAAGTGATATGTTTGTGAATTGCTACATAAACTGGGCATTCACAATTGACTGCCACCAGGGCTGAGGGTGAGAGGGCTCCCACAAATTTAAAAATCTGTGTTGTTCATGTTTTCAGAGAATTAGCGCTTATGTCCCCTCCCTGAATATCCAAACAAACTCCTGTTTGAAAATAAAACTACTGGAAAGACTATACTGGAAAGTCTATACTGAAAATTTAAACATTTTAGATTTCAGAGATATTCCGATGTTTTTATTTTATTATATAACTGAAGTGAAACAAGAAGTTCAGTCAGTGTCAACCATTTTGTTTAATACCTTGGAGATTCACCGTCTTTAGATGTGCTCTAAAGTTCCAGATCTAGAGGCTCTTATCTTACATGATTCTCTTCTTATATAGCTTATTAGCAGAATTTAGCAGTAGGAAAGATCCTATTTTTTAGTGCTTTTGTGGTATGGGGTTTTTGTTGTTGGGTGTAGGGGGGGGGTTGGTTTTGGTTTTGGGTATTTCTTTTTGAGGCTGGTTGTAATGTGAATACAAGTGATAACAGTGAATCATCAGGAAAAAAAACCTTTGGAAATAAGCCAGAGTCAGATTCTTTTCTCGTGCTCTGTTCAATCTGCTTCCTCTTTAAAAGAAAACTTTCACATTAGCAGAAAAATAAATGCTTAGCCAGAGTTCTTTTTGTGTCCCTTTCAGCAGGGAGAAGGGGATGAGTGTGCTGAGCTCAATGCCCATGCTGGCTTCCTCCTGCCGTGGAGAGTTAACACTCTAAAAGCTTTTTCTTCCCCCTTTATTTCTGTTTCCATTTAATTCTTGTGAAAAAGTTGCAATGTTACAATTTTGGTATTGGAAACCAAGCACAGAGTTTTGTTTTGAGGAACCGAACTGCTTTGATATAATCCCAGTTTTCTCTGGGAGAAGGAACTTCTAGTTTTTAAATGGTTGCTGTGGCTAGAAAACAGCATCTGCACCACAAAGCTCTGAAGAGTACCTCCAGTAAATAAAAATATACTGCTATATGGTATCTATGTGCCCATTACAGTGTACAGATACACCGTTCTGTCAAAGCTACCTGGTATGACCTTAAACAAGTCACTCTTTCTGCAGTTGTAAGACCAAAACCCCATTCACCCACATAGCTAAAGCCTACTTTAGAAACAATTAACAAGTGAATGTTCTTAACATGATTACAACTAGTTTTCATCAGACATGCAGACTTACAGCAAGGAATAATGCTTTTTTTTTTTTTTCTGTATACCTTGTAAGCACAGACTGGAAATAGACACCCTTTCTCCCTGCAAGCAGAGTTAGTCTATTTCTTAGACATACTTGCTATTATGTTATGCATTACAGCTGAAACAAGGGATTTTAGAGTACTGCAATCTGTTAGGTACCATTTTCTTTCTTCCTACCTCTTCCAGTTTCCAAAAGCTCATGTCTAGCATCTGATTTTTTTTCACTTCTGAGGAAAAGTTATGGATGAGATGAACAGTTTGGCTGATCTCAGGCTTAGCTAGCTTGCTAATTAAGCCTGACTGCTGAAATCTGTCTTCTGTTTTTCCCTGTGTGGATATCACATTATACTTTTAACATGTTGGGATCCACAAGGAGATGTGATTCCTGCCAGATCCTAGGGTTCCCTGCTATCTAGTGAAACAGCCAGCCTTGCTGGAGCACCCTTGCTCCTCCTGGTACGCCACGGCTTGCCGTACAATATGTAAGAAGACATGGATTTTGTAAAAGGGATTCTCAGAAGTCCCTATGATAAATGGCTTAGTTGGTGCAAAACACTCAACTCCTCCCCACAGTTAAAAACACCTAAACCTCTTTCTGCCTCAATTTCTGAGCAATGTTTCCTTGGTGTTTGCCTGGCACCTAAGCCATGTTGACCTTATCCCTCAGAAAATGAAGTCATGGGAGTAGAAGAGAGGTACTGGAAGCATCAGACCACGGTAGCACAGGGCACTGTCACTATTGCTTTTGCCTGTAGTTGTACTGAGCTCTGCAGTGCTGCGGTTAGCATGTTTCTGGGACATGGAGCACCAAAAATATGAAGGAGGAAGAAAAGCTGTCTTGTAGTTGCTCTTTGTGCAATGATCATTCAGCAAGTAAGTGCCACCAAATTCCACCACTAGTGAGAGGTAGGAGGTTATGTTTTGTTCAACAACCTGTCTGGAAGCACAGATAATCATCAGCCAGCGTTGGTGAGACTGAGGTTCCTCCACATCTGTCACAACAGAAACCCAGGTACTGAAAGGACTTTGAGAGCAAATGTTAAGTGTCGTGAGATGCAGACACTATGGAGTGAAGCAGCAACTAAGGTGGATCTAGTCCTAAGGTCCTATGTAGGGTTAATTGCCTACAGTTTGCTTGGAGGTAATGTGTAAGGGGGAAAAGTTGTATGTTGGTGAAAGTCAGAAAGGCTGTTTTGATGACATACAGTTACAAAACAGTAACTGCATTGTACTCATTCTAGTGAAATTTGGTGGAGACCAGATCACAGGTTGGCCACAGCAAGGAGACTGAGTGGAAGATACCAAGCTAACAATCTGAAGACTCCCCAGGTTTCCTTAAACTAAACAACCAAGGGAGAAAATGCAGCTCATTCAAAAATGTCCATTAAATAGGAGAAAATCCTTTCAGGTATATGAATTGCCCTCAGTGATCCTGG
Source organism: Oceanodroma leucorhoa (assembly GCA_030449065.1). NCBI lineage: Eukaryota > Metazoa > Chordata > Aves > Procellariiformes > Oceanodroma > Oceanodroma leucorhoa. Next base: position 12,583,422 of record JASVER010000003.1, read on the forward strand.
GTTTACCCACACGCTTTTTCTCTTGCCCTAGATGAAAGACTTGGTTAAACAAAAAACCTGATGGCACAGGCCAGCAGTGCTATTTGTTGATGTAGATAAATTTACTTAATTGTTTTAAGTAGTGCTCAAGCTATGGAATTGGATCTGTCTAATGTGGTACCATGTAGCTGGAGGTGCAGAAAACATTCTTAGATGACAGAAATTTCAAGGGTTTTCTCCTGATGCTGAGCTCCTCTGATGTATGTCCTAAGACATTGCCAATGCCTGCCTTTTGTTACAGTTCAAAGAGGTTTGTATGCTAAATTCTGCAATTGTTGAAAAAGGTGTAAATGATGCTGGAAAGTAAATATAATTTGCAGCCTTGATTTGAACTATAGGTTCACATTCAGCATATTACATATTTGTGTATTTTTCTTAAACCTGTTAGAAGAATGTTTCATCTGATCAATTGATCTAAAAGCAAATGAAACATAAGGTATCGTTGTTTGTTCACATGTTAGTTCTCTGAGATAAAATGCTGTGTTGTATCCTGCTAATGCATCCTAAATTTTTTGGTATCACTGACTTATAAATCAGATACACTAGACTAAAGCAGGCTGCTTTCTTGAGGGCTGGGAGAGAGCCTCACATTGGAGCACTCCTTCTTGGCCTCCAGACAAACCCTTTATCTTCACTAATGTGCATTATTTTACTTTTTGCAACAGATACCCCAATTTCTGTTTTGCCATCTGCTCCATGGCAAATGACACTTCAGAGGGCTGGCTATTTATTACTTACTAGCCATGGATAGGAATACAGTGAATTCTTTACAAAATAAAAAATCAATACTCACTGACATACTGCGTATTGAAGAAAATAATTGTTTATGGCACTCAGCTTAAGCTGTTCTGGTAATCACGTTGAAAAATACAATATTTATTCATTAGATCAAATTTAATGAGGCCTCCTGGCAGTAATTATAAAAATTACTGTAGCAGTAAATTACTAATGAGTTGTGATGTGCTTCCTACCTGTGAGGAAGGACTGGGGGTTGAAAAACCTGATATTCAGACAACACTAGGGAGGGTGAGATCTTTAGGCTAGGAGTCAAGCTCACAGCAGCGCAGAAGTTGTTCACTGCACCTGAAGGGGGGGGGGGAGGAGAAAAAGAAAAAAAATAGCAGAGAGACTCATAATCAGGAGTTTCACTTTGAATAGTAACTCTAAGTTTGTTAATAAATCAACACATATCGGCAAGGGAACAATGTTATCAATGCGAGGAAGAGACTTCTTCGCCGTATGTACATCATCTTGTCTACAAAAGCAGCTGAGGTGACCTAATTTACTGTAGTAGATCTTAGGCTAGGAACCACTTCTTGCTTTCTAGTTGTTATACAGTTTCATGCAAAACACAGCAAAGAGGACAATATTTTCTTAGTGCCCTTAAATATTCGAAACACCTAAGACGTGGAGCTAAGGCAAGGGTTGAAATTCCCCACCAACTTGCTTCAATGCAGGGAGTTTGGCTCAGATTTCTTTCTTCTTCTGAGAAAAAGCTTTAAGGAGTGCAGAGGCTTTTGGTAGCAAATGGTACACAGTATGAATAACACCAAGGCATAAAGGTGTAAAATGGTGCCACTTCTATCAAAAGTCCGGGTTTCTGCTGAGTACAGGGTGTTGCTGCAGTAGTAGAGGCTGGCTAGAGAAAGGGGTTCTGCTGCATGCTAAAATTAACACACAAGTGAACTGGCATATAATTATGTTTCTTTCTGTAGCTTGCAAAGGTGCCATAGATTTGACAGGTGGCCTTTGGTATTGTGAAACAGTGAATAGGCTGGCTTTTAGCAAATATTTGCTGCAAAAAACTGTTCCTGTGTTCAAACATCTACCCAAAATCAAATAGAAAAAGGCTGTGAATTTTAATCTCTCACAGCACAGAACTGCTCTTAAATATACTGTTGAGGTTTGAAAAAGAGTGGGGAAGTCTAGCACAATTTATCTGCTCCTTATGCTGGTATGCTGCACAAAAGGGACCACTGGGCATGGATACTTCCACATACTCATACACGTTGTGAAGTCAAAGGGGAGAGAAATGTGTCCATCCACCCTTGAGTCACCTTCCAATCCCCTTGAAAGAAGCAGAAATCTAGGTCCCTTGCACACAGCCTACTCCTGTGCGGAGATGCTGTGCAGAGATGCTGGCTTTTGTGGAGCTATGCTGAAAGAGCCCCGAAGAGTCAAGCATTGCAGTACTGAGCCCAAGACCCTTTGTGGCTTTAGCCTCGCACCTAAATAAATGTATACACTGAAAAAATACATACAATTGGGTCTTACAAAACCTTGGGCGAGCTATTAAATGAACAGCAACAGGTCAGCATGCAGCAGGACTATTTTGCATAGTTTCCATAGTTTCAAGAAAAAGGGTACACCTTCATTGCCCTCTCTAAAAAGCAGTGGTTTGCAGTGATTTAGCTAATTCACATCACCTAGCTTCTTGTTATTGAAATTAGGCAAGAAGAGCTTTTGCCATGATGCAACTACAAAAAGACAAGATCTCTCTGCTAACTAAAAATTAACCTTATCTAACTTCATTGCCACAAAATCCACAAAGCCTGCTCTGTCTGTGCTGTTATGTCACCACCACAGAGCTAATGCAGTCACGCTGCAGAGAAAAAACATCCATTTTTGGCTGTGAAGATGGTATCTCGGCTGCTCCAGTGCTGGGTTCTTTTCCTAGCGCTGCCACGCGTTTCCTCAGTGAGTTTAGAAAATTCAGTCTCTCCCCGTTTCCCTTTTTAAAGCATGGAAATCCTCTCCAGGCTTTCCCCTGTAGTCTGGTCCTGTCTAGAGGAGAAAATAAAGTGTGTTTTTTTTATTATTAGCTAAACTGAATTTGGCAATGGACAGATGTTCACTTTGCATACAGCTGTGTTGGCTGAAGATGCATTTTTCTGTCTTTCTGGAGCTGTTGTGAGGCTAAATTAACACCGATAGAAAATTCTGTGGTCTTCAGATAGAAAACACTTTAGAAATAGGAGTTATTGTGGGTTGGCTTTTCAGAACTGCTGTCAGCCACAGCTGAAATCAGTGGAAGCTGTGGGCTGAAAAAGCTGGAGCCCTGAACTACAATAGTTTACATGAAGGTAGAAGTAGTTCATGGCTGGAACAGGAATTTGGATCAATCTACATGAAAAGCTCTCAGGTAAATACAAAAGGTAGACTTGGTGGAATGATCCTTTTTCTTTGCTTGGGCTTTTTTTTTTTTTTTTTTTTTTTAAACTGCAGCATGCAGATCTGAGGACTTATGCCCAGAAGGCTACAAGCTTTCACCACAGGCTGGCTGGCTATTGTCTCATGATGCAGAATAGGTTTTCAGTCAGTATTGTGAATTCTTATGGAATCTTACAGTGGCAAAATGGGAGCAGTTTACCTAATGTTTCTTCTTCTACACCTATGAAATTAATTTAATGTGTGTGGAGGGGGGGAATACTGTGGAACTAAACCTAAAAAGTAAATAATAATGATGAAGCTTTTAAGAGAGAATGTCTCACAATCTGACATAAGTAGTAAGGTTGTTGCTGTGCACTTTTACTATAATTAAATTATATTATGCTATTGCATTAAACTAATCCATCAGTAATACTGTACTTAGCAGTAAGATTTTGTCATGTAAACATTATGAGCCTTTAAACTTCTATATTTTGTCTTGCAAAATGCAGGGAAAATACAGAAATTGCAGCAGCAGAATATAACATGAAAAGCTATAGCGGTGGAAAAAGGCCAGCTGGTTCAACATGCCAGTCCTTTTAAAGCAGGTAAGTTAAGAGTGTTAGACTACATTTACCAAAAGGGTGGAACATGAGATGTATGCGTGAGGTGCCTGCTATTACTTTGAAAATATTAGGTACCGATTTAAAAATTCTCTTTTTAGTATTTTCCTGAACTTCAGAACACGTAAGGTTAAATCAGAAGCTGCTGAGAGTAAACCGTTAAGAAAAACATGCAAATAATAACTGAAATGAAGCTGCAATCTTTTCTCTGAACAGAGGCAGAAAAAGAAGGAGGCTACAGATCACTTAGACTATGATCAGTGAAACAGGGCAGCTATCAGAGGGATGCAGCCTTTAGAACAATGTTAGCTCTTGCAGACCCAGGAAGCAGCATAATATTTTTCAAACTGAAGACTTCACTCCCATCGTAACAGATCAAACCATCATTCAGACCAGCAGATCCCGTCCTCTCTCAGCCTGGTAAGCTGTTGTACATTTATTCTGGTGCTAGATCTTTTCCAAATGGAAGCTTTCATCCACATCCTGTTGACAGCTATCCCTTTCTCACCTTCCTAAAATACAGACCGTCTTAATTGTTCCTTTTTATTATCATGCACAAACAATTACTTGGATTTTAGCAAAAATTATCAAGGAAAATGACAAGCAGATTTCTGTCCCTTTGCTTACCTCTTCCATAGATAGCATACAAACACACACTGTAAACTTACTGTATGCCACACTGCTGTGAGTGAGCTACAGCATTTGCTGTGCTTCCTGTATTTGCCTCTGCCTTGAAGTGTTCATTGAACCATCTTGGTCTGCAGTCCTTGTGATCTAATTGTGCACGCAATATGCCGGGATGGCCATGCTATTCATTAAGGATTCAGAATGTATACAGGGGTCCTCTTCTAGCTCCTGGGGGTGGGAATAGGATGAAAACATTATGAGACTTTATTAAGTCTTATAAGACTGCCACCCCTTGCTTCTGGCAGCCTCAGGAGTGGGAATTAGCCTTTACAGGGAGGTTATCATCCATAATACATATTTATGCTGTGTCCATCGTGTATAAGAATGCTCTCAGTAAAACTTAGGCTAGGCTATAATAATACTTTGCACTTTGTTGCCTTTCATCTGAGGATTTCATTGTGCCTTTAAAAGCTTTCATTAACTAAAATTCACAACCCCGTTGTGCAGTAACTGTGCATTAACACCTCCACCATATGCAAAATACAGTTCAGAGATGCAAGGACTGGTGTAAGTGGTTTAAAAAGCTGGAAAGAATGGGGGGAAAAAAACCCTGGAATTGATTATTCCCACCTCTATGTGCTAGCCCTGTGTTTTCTATCTAAAATATCTTAGACTTGGATTGATGTTGTGACTGCACTTTGCTGCATTTTTAAATGCTGATGTGTGTCAAATTTAGCATTGTTTCAAAATTCTCAAGACATTCATTTCCAGGTTCATTTATTATCTGCTGGAAATCTATCCTTTGATAACTGGATGCAGATGTAGCAATGAGAGTGATATAATTGCCTGTGGAGCTAGGTATGCATTTTCACTATTGTTAAGCTACAGGGTCTAGTTTCCCCAGGATGTGTATGACTCTTGTGAATGCCAGTTACACACATTCCCGAGAAGAGAATATGCCCCTAAAGCTACAATGTCCTTCGTGCATAGCCTTCAATCCTCTACAAAGCTTACATTTCACAGGATTCGACAGTATTGGTTCTTTTGGGATCAATGAGAAACTCACCACCCATCTCCAGTATCTCTGAATTACAGAGCAGAACCAGATCAAACACAGAAGAGTTCCCTCATTTATCCTGCCTCTGTAATACATCAGAGTGTGTGCTGCATTCATTTTGTGTAGGCGGGCTGGTGTCTAATGTACTCTGTGAACATATTTATAAAGGATTAACCTGTGCCTGGTATTCCTAAAAACTGATTTAGTTAAAATACATATTTTATTCTACTTGTCTCAACCGTACAAATCATTCCTGTGTAGCTTTGATATTAGTCATTTTTGCTGGGGTGTAATATACTGCGCATTATCAGTAGTCCTGCTATGTTCGACAGGCTCTTTTTTCCCCAGCCAATACTTCTCAGCGCATTGTATCATCTGCGTCTGAGAATTTTAACCTGCAGTGAAAGTGTCCACTAATAGAATGTACTGCTTAGCAAATGCTGAAACACTGAGGGTTTGAACAGGGTGCTCTTGCTTTAGAAGTGTTTAGAAGCAAAACGGGAATAGAAGGTCAGGAATCGCAGGTGCTGGGAAGGACCTAGATGCACTGTGTACCCGGGATGCTGCGTGTGAGCACACACACTCTGACCTGGCACCTGCCACGCTGGGAAGGATCCAGTAATGTGAAGCTCCTGGACTGCAAACAATTGCAGCCCACCCCTCCCACCAGTCCCGAGTTAAGTATATACATTTTAAAATATTTACTTTGACACAGGCAATATTTAGGTACTTGTTCTGTGCAGGAGAAGGATTAAAAGGAAATACAAATGAATAGCTTAGCAATGGGGGATTCTGACCCTCATCTGCAATATGTGAAGAAAGCTCCAAAATGTTAATGGCAATTTGAGAAGTTGCTGACTAGGAACTTGGGATAAAACTGAAGGAGGGCAGACTCCTGATGAAGGATTAGGGTAATTTACTAAAGATCACAGCTACAGGGAAAATGACCAGAGCAAGCACTGGAAAACCTATTACTTCAGATGTGTGACAGCCAGACTTAAGGTTTCTTCTCACGTTGATCTTCAACCTGGGATTCAGGGCTTGGTTTGGTTTTGCTTTTGGAGTTTTGGTTTTTTACTTTGTATCAGCCTATACTGGCAAAGCAACTGTATGAAAAGCTCATAGAGTTTAGTTTTCAATAGCTAACATCTTCTGGTAGGAAGGAATAGTGGTAGTTGATTACATTTTTACCACTTACTTGATTGCCTTTGAATTCAAGGAGTTCAGCCCATTTTGAATTCTGTTCTTGATACCATGTTTTCTGTATAACTTGTGTGTCAGATATTATTTGTTGTACCATCAGTCCATCTTATCCGGTTATAAGAAAACACAAAAATCTGTGTGTGTAGGGGGGGGAGGAGGATTCTTCTCAGCAGCCCATCAAGCAGTTTTTCTAGTTTATTTTCTTCTCCATTGTTCAAATACCAACTCAGAAGCTTGCAAATGTTTCTTTTTCTTGCCAAGACAGCGGTACTTTTGCCCTGGCACACATTAATGTTTTTTTCCTTTTTCTTGTGTTTTGAGTGCAGCTGAACAACAAATTCCTCTCTGTTTAACAAGCAACTTCCTCATATTAAGTTTTTTCCATACCAAAGTATCTTTTCTGATTTCAGCACAGCTATGCATTTGTATTTGTTAATTAAGTACTGACAAGCGAATAGCAGCAAGTGCAGCAGTATTCTGTGCTTGTGGGTTTTCAGAACAGCCCCTCTGGAACCTGAGCCTGTCTGTCTCGGGGAGCCACGGCAGCAGCCGCGCTTCGAGGGGTAGCTAGTAAAACAGCAAGTCGGTATTCAGGAAATGGGAATGGCTCCTTCAAAAGAAATCTAACCTCTTTTCTGCTATTCCATGTGCATTAGACTTAACGGTACTCTCAGAAATTTTCGTGCAAGTTATACCCATTTCACACTCCTCCCTGAAACCTAGATCATTTCAAGTTTTACAGCGGCAAAATAATTTGCTGTCTGTTTCCTCACCAATGTAAGAGGCTTTCTTTAAGTGGAAGTTGGCTCATTGGAGGCCATAGGAGGACATGGACAGATGGATGGATGTGTGTGTACATGCATCTGGAGTTCTTCTGTTCTCTCCCAGTTAGCTTTGGTTGTTAAAACAACCATTTCAGTAATTTCTTGGCTGGCTTTGCAGGGAAAAAAATCTTGGTCTTTGCTGCTCCTGGAARAGAGGTTGTCATAACGTTGCTCCCCCACTTGACTGACAGGCACCTTTGCGAACACACAGCATGTGTCATCTCAGAGCACTCGATGAATATCTTTACCCCCTCCCCCCCCGGACCAACCCACCTCTGCTTGCAATGCTCCTTGCTTTTTCTCACAGGATTGCAATCCCTGCCTTTTGTTCCTCCTCCTCAGGAGTTAATACCTCCCCACCTTACAAGTCAGCAGCGGATTCTGTCAGTTAAAAACCCCAAATAACAAACCCTCCTACCCTGAAGGCCTTTTCCTTTCAAGCATGTATTTTTCTAGCCTGCAAGGGAGTCAGTGCCATAACCCTGAGCTTTCATGGAATAGTTTCTAAGCCTGTGTATTATGAATATCTTCCAAAGGGGGAACGAACATCGCCGCTTCTGGCAGCTCCTACATTTCATGACTTCCTGCCCCCCCCCGGCTATCCTCCGCTCCTTGCAAGCCCCTGCACTTCATCCCTTCTGCATGTAATGTCTCCTTGAAATCCTCCTGCACTGCTGCTGTCACCTCAGCCTGCTCCAGCCGTTGCCTGCCAATGCAGTCACAGCCCAGAACCCAAACATATTTGCCTCTGTTAAGACGTCCCACTGTTGGTCTTTTGCAGATTTCCGGAAAGCTGGATGACCTGTGACACAAGCTTCCGATCTTTCTCTTCCATCCACACTCTTTTTCCCTATCTGTTGGATTTTTCTCTGAATTTCTGTGGCCTGAAAAAGAAAGCATCAGCTTGTTTTTTTCCTTTTACCCCATTTAACATCACTGGCATCACGTCCCCACCTTTCTAGCTGAGGTCTTCTTTTTTTGGCGCTATTCAGTGTTGCTTCTTGCTTCCTAACAAGCTGCTATTAAGAAATGCTAGACACATCTTCTGCCTGGGGGATAGTTGACTGTCTCTAACCCAGAGACAGGAGACTGCTGGCTCAGGGGCAAGAAGCGACTCCTACACAGAAATGTGAAACACTAGGTGACATATAGGGCCAGCTTATAAAGGGAAGCATTAGCAGAATTCACGTTCATTTTCTATAAAGGGTCCTGAAGACAAACTGCAGATCTGAGATTATTAGGTGATCTGACATCAGCTCTCTCCTTTAATCACTCACATTTGCTGCTTCTGACACATTTGCTGAGCCCACGATGCTTAAACCGTGCGTATATTCAGATTTTTTCCCTTCACCTCCTCACCCCATCTTGCCTTACTTTGAAATGGCATCTGCTTAGAAATCAAAGGTTTTTATCTGATGTCTCAGACGGTGGCATGTCAGGTAGGTATACAAGAGACAGAGGGATTTAAAAAACAGGGAGGATAAAACTATCAGGATGACTGAGGCCTTCTTGTGCTTTGCAGTGTGCATAACAGGGTGGTATAGAGAGGACATCCTTCCCTGCAGGAAGCTCGCGGCTCCTGCTACTGACAACAATTACTACGGGCTTTTTAGATGTGACAGTGATTCAAGTTTTGTTTTCAGTCTCTGTTGGTTTTTTTTTTCATCTCCCCAGACCCAAGGGACTGATGGCCAAGCAGAACTGGCCATTCCACTAGTCACGTCCGTGCGTAACCTCTCTGGTGCTCATGCCAGACCTCCCTTTCACCTGCTCCCCAGTCCTCCCCACACACGCTCTGCTCCAGCAGGGAGGCTGTCTTGGAGCCCAGCTGCACAACACAGCATCTCCTGGCAATGATTTTGCTCCCTCGTGACTCACTGCATTTTGCACCTGATGGCAAAAGATAATCTGTCACCTCAAATCCTACTAGTTCTGCAAGACAGCTTTTATATAATCAGTGGGTACTTTTACCCTCTTTTCTCCAAACATGAATATAAGGTCCAGCTTGACTCCCCCATACATTTTTTTAAAGAAAGCAGCTGTGTTGTCCTTCAGGAAAACAGCTTGTAATTTAGCATTACTGCATTATATCCCCTAGGCAACGCTTTCTCTCTTCAGGACATATATTTATCACAGACACCACAGTATCTCTATGGTGCTTTAGTTTTCTATCAAGGGAAGCTAAAAGAGCATTTAATTCCATAAAGCTCTGATTGATCTTCACCACAATGTACCTCTGGTGCTTCTCTCGATGTCTCCTCTGCTGAACAAGATTTCTTCTTCCTCTCTTGATCACTCAGAAGTYTGAACTGATCTCAGAAGTGTGCGCTTGCTTTGCCTTCTAGCACTACCTGTCTTTGTGCTAGGCAGAGCTTTCCTGTCCTTTGGTCAGCTCTCCAGTCCTGCTTAGCTCCATCAGCCAGTGGCTCTTTGCCTTACTCAGGGGGCTCCTGAGGRGAGTTGAATGTATATGTCAGCAAATAAATATTTTGCCAGCATTGGATGGCTTTTCACTTTTTGTTCTCAGTTTCACTTTTGGTGTTACAAGACAGCCATGGAGAACAGGTAGTTGGACACATCTTAACATGAATTCAATTAAGATGTACAGAAACGTGATGGGCCCACTACTTGCTCTGAAACTTTTCTCTAAGTTCTTAATGCAAGTTGCTCTGTTAATTGCTGCTCATTCTGGTGACCATTTCACCCTTGAGCTCGGAGCAGAACCCTTCTGTTGTTGCAAATTCTGATCCCAAAAGACACAAGAAACCAAGCTTAGTCTTCTGAGTAGGAGACGCTATGTGCTACAGCACTTGCCAAACCTATTTGATCAGCACACACAGCTGGAGAAAAAAGCAAGCAAGCAAGGAAGAAGTGGGAATGCAAATTTTAGAGAAATCTTTCAAAGTCTGCAGTAATTGGCAAGGTAAATGCAAGGCTCATTCTGCTTTTCCTAACACTGGTAATATCAGTTTATGATAAAAAGCTATTCTGAGTTACACAAGAAGGTAAGATATTTGCCAAAAAATTTCTGTAATTTCTATTCTATTTTTTATGATGGACAAGAAGCACCATCCATACTGATTGACTGTTGGCATGCGACTTACCACTGAGCAACTGTATGTTGATGGATAAGCCAGTCTCATCCAAGTGTCAGGAAGATTATCAAAAAAAAGAGCTGTCTGTAGTTGCTCCATCTCTGAGGAGATTGCCAACTCACCCTAACAAAAGAAAACATTAGTGTGCTATTTGTGTCTCACAAAGAGACTGTGATAAGATGACATGATAAATGATAGAGGGCTTTTTTTTCCCCAGTAAAAACACATAAGGTAGCTAAATCATCAAGTGTAAAGAATATCTTGGCTCTTGCAACTGGGGTGAGTCATTTATTTTTTAAAAAGGGGAAATGGTCAGAGAAACAAGAGTGTAGGTTCTGGGTTTTCTGTATTTCTTAAATTCACACTAATTGCATTAAGTAATTATATGATATAGTAATTCATACACATACGCACAGAAGCAGCCACCGACGCATATGTACAGGGAGAAAATGATAAAGGGCCAAATTACTAACTTGCTTTCAGATACCCCACAGAAAATTGTACACGCAATCAAGCTACCATTCTGCTGGCTTGCTTGCACTAATGGCTATTTGAGTGCCCATGTTTTGTTACTCTGAATTAAAGATTGAAAGGAAGGTAATTCTAGGTGGTGAAAAAGGAGGTCCCTTTAAAAAACTAGCCCTATGAATTAGATTTTCAGTACCTAGTCTTGGAGTGGTATGCATTAACTACAGCTGTGCATGCATATACCACGATTGTGTAAATTGCTAGCAATGCCTCAGAAGCTACTTGGATGCCCGATTCTGTGATTTGAACATATATTAAATGTTAGTGCAGCAGGTACATCACTGTTTGAGATTGCTAGATATTATGAAAATTTGACCCTGCATGGTTAAGAACATTACATGTTGCTATTCAGCACTTTGTCGGCATTGAGAGACATATTATTATTAAAAAAAAAGCCAACTATGTGTGATGAGTTACTCATGTCCTTTTTACCTAGCTTCACTGCTCTTACTAGACGAGCAGTGAGCTCAGAACTTGGGTGTTACTGTTACTGCACCTTTACTCGCAGTAAACGGCCATCTCCTAATGATGGTCAAATGCCACATACCGATGTCTTTGAACATGTTGATCATTTAACATGATCTGAACCATGTGCCTTATCCAGCGGGGATCTATATGAAGTAGAGTTCGTTTTCGGCATCGGAGGGTCTCTGAGGTAGCAAACAGCTGCCTTCCTTCTCTCCTATGGATTGCCTAAAACACACATGAACACACATGTAACTAGCAACCAGATCTGTTAGCAGTTATAACAGAGGAGCCAAATTTCTGCAATGGCAGAAGAATGTCCCTGTCTTACCTCCAGGTCTGCACTGAAACGGGAGTCAGACCGTCATCAGAGGCCTTGCGTTTTGCCTCCTAGTATCTAGAGAGAGAGAGAGGATTTCAATGTCCTGAGCAGTTTCATGATAATTTTTTTCACACAAATTAAAACAAATAATTTGATATATGGAGATGAGTTACATGTTTGGAGTAGGCAGTTTATGAAAGCACAATTTTTCAATGAGAAAGAAGCTCCCCAAGTATCACTTACAACTGCCTGTTACTGGCATCTACACTTGACGCTATGTTTAAACCCATGCATTCCCTGAGATTAGTAAAGCAAAGCACACCTATCTTCAGATCTAAAYTAAGTTCTTGAAGAGAATGCCTTACCTCATATATCAGCAGATCCAGTCTTTCATATTCTGGAAAACAAATTGGTTTATGTGAGGAGCATTCTGCTGGTGTTTGGATAAAATACCTGATCTTACTTTCTTCTGGAAGTTTTTTTTCTGTATGTCATCTAGCTCTGCCTTCACCTTCAAGAGATACCATGTTGTTATGAGGCAAGTGTCTCGTGCACCCACTTCTGCGATAATAAAGGAAATTATAAACTTTGTGTATCTTAACTTTATGCAGTGAAAGCAGTTCTGCTGCCTTCATGTCATAGTATGAAGGATATGGAGGATTTATCCTGTGAAATGGAGGAGGAGTGGAAGACCTGTGCAGCAACATTTCATGCTGTTAGGAAGAAAAGCAAATTCTGCCTTGTAGTTTGCAAATAATGGCATTTTGCAACCTGACAAAGGATCCTAAATGGCCCAACCCTATTAATATATTGTAACTCTCCAGCAAGATCTTTTTTCTATGCTGTGGTGCAAAAATGCATATATTTATGTCTCACGTATACTAGAGATCCCTCATTAAAAATTTCACATTGGATCCCTGTAAAAAACAGGTATGAAAACATCTAATTCTATTGAAATTGGTGGCCACAGGACAAAAAAACATAAAACCAGAGACATCACACCATCTTGTGACAAATTTGCAGCCTGCTCTATGTTTTGACTGACCTTGTCTTCCACAGCTTGGGAGACTCCTTCCCCAGTGACTATTTGAATTGCAGCTCTAATAGCATATGGAGCATGTTGTCTGCAGTTATTATTACAAAAGCAATCTCCGCATTGGGGTGCGGGCCATAACGGATGGCGCTTTGGGGAGGTAGCATTTCATCCATATTTTTATGGTAACCTTCATAATCCAGGTTTGAAGAGACTGCAAACCCAGAAGCAAGCACTGACTTCCTATCAAACTGTCAAAGAAATAATAAAAACCCTGTCACCAAGACACTGGTGGCAATCCTCGCTAGACAGAATAAGGAACCTGCTTAGGCATAAATAAAATTGTTCTGTTGTGGAGTCATTGTTGAGAGCAAGACTTCTATAACACTTTTATATCTGTGGAAATTAATTTGTTCCCCATTTTAGTTAGCCTTTTTATGTCACACCCATGTTCTGATGCTTGCAAGAAAAAAAATATTAATTTTCTAATAATCAGATTATTCTTCAGCTAGAAAGCAGCAGACAGATAATTTTAATTTAAAAATAAAGAGAGAGAAATATTTTAAAAGAAAAATGTTATTTCTTCCAAATTACAAAGTGCTGGTCCCTGGTGTAACATTATTATTCTGTGTAGCAACTTATTAAATGAAGCAATTTATGGTAGCATCTCTGAAAAATGCCATCCTTTATTGAAATGAAAGCGAGTAACAGCATAAGGACAGTAAAATAAAAAAGCAGGATATCTTCTTTTAGACCATTACAAAAATACATATATTGTCTATTTGACAATCAATACACTACCATAAAATAAAATGGAGCTGTGGTATCATCATCATAATTTCTATTTCAAATGGTTTGCTGAGAGCCAAATTGTGTCTTTTATGGAAAAGAATGACAAATGGTTTAATTCAATATCACACGCATTTGTATATATGAGCTGAAATTCTGTTGCAACTCAAAGCTGTTAGGCAAATATTTTAGGATCATCACAAGTTTAAAAACAACAGACATGTGGGAGTACATCCATTTATTTACACTTGTACTGACTTAAAATTCAAAATGTTATTTTATGCTTCTAAAGTATTGCTGTGGGTTGTTAAATTACTGCTGAATTCTTACTGTTCTGAGATACCTTTCAACCTGCCAAGATGCATGATGATGATGATGATAATAATAATAACAGCGGTAGTGCAGGGATCTTTAAAATAATACGGGGCTCATTTCTGTAAGATAAATACCATTTTCACTAACCCCCGTTTTATGATTCAGCATTTCTGATGCAACAAAGTGAAATAATGAAAGTAAAATAACAACAGGTTTGTGTGGGATGGGAAAGGGAAAATGCGCACGTGCATTGTCAGAATTTCTGCAGAAATTGTAGGAAAAAAAACCTCTTATAAATGGCACTTCCCTCTCCCCCCCTGCCCTGGGAAAATTCCTCCTCTTGTTTTTACTATTCACTACATTTCCTTCTTTTATTCCTTTTTCTGATCTCGTCCTTTTGTTCCCCTTCCCTCCTCAGATGCTTCTCCTTCCTCCTCGCAGCGGGAGGCTCCTGGCAGCCGGGGACGGAGAGCCACGGCCGCGGGATGGCGCGGGGCCCGCCGCAGGTGAGCTGCTGCTGGCTGGGGGCACCGGCGCCCGAGGAGAAGGAAGATGGGAGCCCACAGTTTGCTGCCATGTACGTACAGGGCCTGTTTCACTCCTGCCTTCCTCTTCGACGTGCCTCCTTCCCGGGGTCGGTACGAAGCCCCTGCGTGTGGCGCTGGGAGCTTTCTACACCTGCCTTGCTCAGGGCTGGGGGGGGGAAGGAAGAGGAGGAGGTGAGATGGCAAATGTGGTCTCAGGTGAGGATGGGGGCTATGAGCCACCCCTCTCGGCTGCGCTCGGCGTGGGCTGGGAAGCAGAGGCGTAGGTGTTGCCTGCTACCTGCCTCCCATCTCCATCCTACAAAACGCTGGGTTCAGGGAGGGTCCCTCCGGCCGCCACGCATGGCCACCGTGACAGGCAGTGATAATCACTAACTGCTCCACAGGGATGGGAGGGAGCGGGCTTTTTGCCTCCCTCTTACCGAAATAGTTTTATCGCCCAGGGACACTTTGTAAGTATCGCCGCTCAGCCGCAGCCTTGCTGGCGCAGCATTACAAGCGATCTTGGCTTTGATAAGGGATCAGAGGTCACTGCTGCAGGGGATCAGGGGCTGATTATTAAACAGCTAAATCTATTTAAGATGTAGTTCCTCAAAAAGAGTAGTGTACTTGCGGCCATTTAAATGAGTCGGAAAGTATGCCAGTTAATGCCCGTATTTACTTTCCCCGGGCACAAAACCCCAGCTCAGCGGGCGGGCGCAGGTGGCTGCAGTCAGCCGAGTCGCCTCCAGCACCGCAGGTCCGCCACTTCTCCGGGACTGGTTTCCGCTCCCGTCACACCCCTGCCCTCCGAATGGAACCTACGGAAGAAAGTGCAGCGTGTGCCTCGCTTTTGCCGACCTCGCTCCAACAACGCCTGACGGCTTCTGTGTTGGTACTAGCCGGGCTGACATGGGACCCGGGCCGCAGGCTCTGGGAAGGGGGGCGGGTTAGAAAGTTTCCCCGCAGGCACCTGGGTGCTCGGCAGCGGTGGTGCTGGGGCTGCCACCCAGCGCGGGGGATCCCGTACGCCCTATCTCCAGCGTTAACACAAGCGTACGCGAGAGGAAAACCCCCCCAGGAGACCGGCCGGCACCCCAGCCCCGCGGCCCTGGCCGGGGTCAAAACCGGAGAGTACACGCCTCTCCCCCGTGGCCTCTCTCTCGCCCGGGGCAGCCCGGCGGCTCCGGGCACTCCGCCGGCAGCGGCGGCCGAGTCACCTCCAGCCGTGCGGCCGCAGGCCCGGCGGGGCGGGCTGCCGGGGCCGGCCGGACCTCCCCCGCCCCCCACTGCCCGCCCGCGCCTCCGCCACTGCCCGCGGCGCCGCCAGGGCGGCGGCGGGGGCAGCTGCCGG
>JASVER010000003.1:12599460-12708671 GCA_030449065.1 Oceanodroma leucorhoa
GGGCGCCTGGCAGGTACCGCGGGTTCGCACCGCAGCGCGGGCTGCCGCGGGGGAGCGAAGAGGTTACGACCTCCAGGGCAGAGCCTGGCCGCCGGCCTGAGGGGCCCGGCCCGTGGCGGCGCCCCGCAGCCACCCGGCAGGTGCGGCCCGGCCCGGCCCGGCCCCGCCCGGCCCGGCAGGCCGCGACACCCCGAGCGCAGCTGCCACAAGTGGCGCCGGGCGGCCGCGGGGAAGCGCAGCCAGCCCGCGGGGCGGAGGGGCCGCCCGGCCCCGGCCCCGGCCCGCTGGGGCCCGCGGGCAGGCGGAGGCGGCGGGGAGCGGGCCCGGCGGAGCGAGCCGCCGGCAGAAGTTAGTGACAGACTTGTTTGGCCGTGCCTGCAGCCGGCGGTTTTCTTTGTGCGTTCGTCCGCACTTTCGGTGACATTCCTTCCCCTGTGCTCTTGGCTGGCAATTTTTCCCTTTTTTATTGCTGGAAGAGAGTATTCTAAACAAGGGGAAAAGAAGAAAAGCCTTTGTAATTTTTACAAAGGTTTTTTAGAACATACTGTTTAAATGACAGTCGAAAAACAATATATCTTTTTTGCAATTGGTGAGTTTCCTAGCATTCAGGTTGATGCTCTTTCTTTAGTACAGATATTCCAAACAGATACTTGATTTCTTTGACCATATCTTTGATCACAGCTTATAATTACTACCTGTATACACCTATGTTTGTATGTATCTTTTGAGAGTCAGTAACAAAAATTGTTTTTATTAAAAGCCTTCCAAAGCAAAGGTTGAAAAGGACAGGGGAAAATATGATAACCTAGCAGCCAAAGCACTCTTTCCTCTTACGTACAATCCAAACATTTTGGACCAAATCCTTAACAATATAAATTGACATAGTGAACCTCACTGGTTTACCTCAGCTGAAGACCTAATTCCAGTGCACGACATACTCATAATATGTAAAAGATATTCCAGAGACACAAAAAAGCATGGTCTTGCATTTCAAGAAGAATCAAACTAAGCTAGACTAAACCAAAATAAATTCTTACTCTGTACTACAGCAATTATCTCTAGTGACTGCAAATTCTTTGTTTCCCGTGCACACAGGCATGTTTTTAACCAGAAGCTGTATGTGGTGCTTTAAAACGAAAAGAAGTAATTTCTCGTTTGATTTTCTTTTGCTGATAGATGTGCGGTTATTTCACTCTAGGATAAGTGAACAAATCTTTAAGAAATTAAGTGCATTCTGCTTTATTATTGCATATCCTGTAAAGGCTTTCAGTGACTTAACCATTTCAAGTGGCTTTAAAATGAGAAGTTTAACAGTCACATTTTTAAAGTTTTATTTCTGTGGTGTTTTACTTGCCTGGTCAAATTTATCCAGTGCAGCATGGTGATCAGGCAGCATTTCAGGTAGTGGCTTATCAGTTATTTTAATAGGAGGTTTCCCAAATCCCCCCTGGAATGAGATGTTCTTTAGGAGAAGGGGCAGGTTCCCCACACTCAAAACCAATCACCCTGCTGACTTCCTTCCCTGGGTTTCTTCAGTCATTTCTCTAGTGTGAGGAGCCACTTTGCTACAAAATAAATGTTCAGAGATGGGGAGGGAGGGGGGGAGAAGGGAGGAAAAAATAAGCCTCCTAGTGAGCTATTGATTTGAAATATGAAACATTTTATTGATACAAGAAAAACCCAGACATAAGGAAGCAGTTTGATATTGCACAATATTTGAAAAAAATCGTGTGCATCTGTTTAGCACAATATACTGCCTAATGACAGCAATCTTCCCTGTTTGTATCTATTCATCTGATTATACAGCGTAACAATTCTTTTTGCTACACATTTATTTACTAAAGGATTTTTTTTAATGGATAATAAATTAGTAAATCAGATATCATGTGCTTGGGAAAATACTTTAGTTGACTCCCTACACACAAGATAGTTGCAATTCATATTTTATGTGATATTCAGTGATACTTGCATATACAGCTGAAGTTACGTGCTTCCCTTGTGGCGAAGACAAAGGAAGTTTTAAATCACTATTTAGTACTCTTTCATCTAGGCACATGTTATTTTGAAAAGCTTCAGTTTTTAATACTGCAATGCAGCACTGATGTAATGAAGAGCTTTGACTTACTTGAAGTATAACCCAGTGGCCTTCTTTTGATGCTTTTTCCATAGCTATTTCTGCTGCAGCTTCCTGTCCTTGACCCAACAATACATTGTGAAGTTCTCCTGAGTCAATGGTAAATTCAAACTTGTTCCCTAAACAGAACAATATACTGTACTACTTCGAGCCAAATAATGAAGTGTTCAAACAAGCATGTGTTCTACACACAGCGTTTAAATGGCACCACATCGCATGAGTCACTAAAGTAAAAAAGCAGCCCTCAAAAATATAGTTTCGATAAATCAGCTGAGCTAGGATGTTGTTTTGCTTTCTGGCTAAGTATTCTACATTAACAAAACACTGCTGTGTCTGAAAAGCAACCCAGAAGTGGAACAACTGATTCCTGCTAATGGATTCCCTACCTATTGCCTATATAAATATTTCAATGCACACAGAAGTGGATATGTTAGTGGAAATGTTTCTAACATTTATCTAAAGAAAAAATAAGAAATAAAATTAACGTCTCACTGAAGGTAACATTACGCACAGGCAATACAAGGGGCTAAACAGAAGTCCTTACACTGGTGCTAGGAGGTAGTTTGCTGAGAGGGGGATTAGCAAGTTTTCAGCATATCTAGGCAGTAGGGTCAAATCTGTTGCTCAAGTATACTTATGCAAGGCTGATGACTTGCGCTAGTAAAATGCAGAAGAGCAGACAGCTACCTCTCATTTCAGAAAGCAGCCAGCATTCACCCAGGCAGCTGAGTCGAGCACTGTAACTTTCATCAGATAGTATGTGTTCCAGATGTAGTGCCGTCTGTGCGTTAACATGTGACAGCACTCAGCAGTAATGGAAAGGCCTCATTTATTTCTCTTAAAATATCTAAAACCAGTGATACTGCTAACTAATTTGATAGAAATTTCTTTTATTTCATGGTAAATGCTGTGGTTTTTTAATGATTGTTAGTAAAGGCGTCTAGTCCAGACTAATCTAATCGTTCAGAATCGATAAGAGGAGAAGTTCAGGAAATAAACACTACTGGGGAACAGCACTACCTTCTTTGAAAGTTTTTGTGAACACTGGACACATTTGGTTCCAAGTTACATTCAGACAAATTCCCCTTAAATTAAGAATTACAGTTGACAGAGCCTCGGGGAAAACAACAGTTAAGGTATAAGACCCATCTATGGGGCATAATATTTTATCATGACTTCTATTTGGTAGAGATCCAAGTACAACACACGTTCGGGTCACTCACAGTGCAAAATCTGTCCTTCAAAGGGCTGAGGCTAGTAACGCAAACTGACAGCACAAGTCATCCCGGCCGGTCTGCTGTCTCACATCATTATCGGGTTCAGGAGAGAACTTTTTGATTTTCATTTCTCTTTTCTGGACGTTCCAACTCCATCGCTTCTGCTTGTGCTTTCCAGGAGCCTTCAGTATCTCTGTTCAGGTAACAAAATTTATTCATTGTTTTCCACACTTGAAAAAATACTATATAGAGCCAGTACATTTGGGCACAAGCCTATGGGTTTTGAAAATCAATGTAACTGAAGGTTTTGATTTTTAAAAAACAGTGTGTAGCATCATTATTATAGACACACTGTACCCTGATTTCTCTCCATGCAGAGTTAGAGAGAAAATTAAATAACTGTTAAAACAGTGGTCAATGTAAATCCAGAGAGTTCACAATGCATCAGTTTCTTTTTTTGTAACTAAAAGCTTTAGGACAGAACAGCTGTGAAATTAATAGAAAAGATTTGTAATACTTATCAGTGTTTATTTTTGCAAAAGCTGTGGATTTTATTTGTGGCCAAATTCCCCTTTTAAAACATTTTTAAAGCTTTTAAAACCATGCAATACAGACTCTGGGTATCATAAGCTTAAATCATACACATGTAGAAATGTTCTTCATAGTACATGAATTCATTCACAGATGATGATTAAGTGTGTCAGCTTGCAAGACCAGCTAAACCTTTACCAAAATATGGACAAAATTCTAAACGTAAGGCTTTTCTGAAATGTCTGCCTTCACAAATTAAATGTGGACTTTTGCGGGTAAGCCTTTTAGTGCATCAACAAGGCTAGAAACACTGAATTGTGCTCAGAAAGAGTATTAATACAATATTCCAAGGTCAGTTGAACTCTGATTTCTCTAGAAGAATTTCTATTAAGAAACTGCCAGATCAAAGACATATGGTGAAATGCTTAAAATTTTAGAAGTCTGTAAGAACCAGATCTAAATTTTCCACTGTTGTAAAAACAAAACGGGGGCTCCACACCATTATTTATCGCATTGTATGGGGATGTGCTGGGTTCTGTTACTTGGTATTTAATCCAGAAGTGCATTCAGCTATGTATTAGTAGTGAGCACTGAGTTGTAAGCCATCAGAGCAGTAAAAGATAGGACAGAAATAAACCATTGGCTGCAATTGCCCCTTTGGAAAAGAACAGGAATTTTGAGAGGGGAGGGAAGGAGTTTCCTTGTCCCCCGTGGAGTTTATTATTCTCTGGAAACAGGTAAACCAACCCTGGCTCGTGAAGATACTTTAGAATAGGAAATGTTTTGCCTTTGAAATGTACCAGATTACATGTCATTTCAAATAGTGTTCATGGTGAAGATACCCCTGGGACCACCTTACAAGAGCTTTATTTCTTGCCTGCAAATTAGTCAGTTCAAAACATTTCTCTCATCTCTGCCTTCAGCTCTTAATACCACACACGCCATCCGTAAAATAGGGGATAAGAATGAAAAGACCCTGAATACAATAGTAAAATTAAAAAAAAAACAAAACAAAAGACTGTAAAGGCAAGAACAAGACGTGTTTCTGCTGACAAGGAAAATAATGAAATTTTGGTGCATTTTTGGAGGCATTTCAATAAACCCTCTTTTTTCCGTTTCAGCAGGGATTCATTGAAACAGCTATGTTTTCCAAGTGGCAGACAGACAATAGCATCTAAATTATTTTTAAGAAAGCACTCATAGCACTAAGCACCCACTACTACTAAATCCGTCTTAGAGGAGAAGGGTGGCAGAAGAAGAAAGGTCAACAAATGTATCAAGCTCTTTGTGTAATGCCTCACTGACATTTTCCAACTCCCTCAGCTGGCTTTTATTTTTTTTTTTTTATTTTTTTTTTTTTTTTCAGAATCCTGGTAAAATGCAGTAAAGGATTTAAGGTTATCGTCTGTCTCTCTCTAACTTCTGACATCTCTTTATAACAAGACAGAGTCACAGCCAACTGTAACAGGAGGGCAATACAATGAATCCTGGTAAGACAGGGAAGGGGGGAGGTTCAACTTTGCTGCCCCTTTGCCCCTATTTCTTCCTCACAGAACAGAAGTGCCATCTGTTCCTAGCCCTAACATGCATGAATTTGATTTCCATTCAGTAGTAACTAACACAGGAAAAAGATTATCAAGTGATCTAAAGCACTATCAGCATTAGCAAGTCTTCCCCATCCAGTGTTTTGTTTGCACCTCCAAAGATCTGCAGATGAAATGGATATGGGCAAGTGACTTAATTGCCTCGAATTATTCTGTTCTCTGATAGAGGACCATATGGTCAAAGTGTGGAAGATGACCAGGCTAAGGATATTGAGGTGCTTGGGTCAGAAAGAGATTTAGCAAAATCAAATGAGAGGACGGATGTTTATATTCTCCAACCTGAATTCAGTACACCAATCTCTATTACTTGATGCTGTAATGCATCATCATAATAATGCAAAATTAAGTCACAGTGTGTTGTGTGAGGCTAGACAGTCAGTATTAAAGTATGAGCCTGTTTCAAAAGAGTCTGTAAAAATGTGTCTTGGGCTTCACAGTCCAATTTGTCGCATTCACAAGCAAAGAGCCCAACCACCCAAAACCACCAAACACTTCCCAGTCCAGCAAACTCAGTTTAAGATCCAAAAAAACACTGAGAACATCTTTGCTTCACAACTCGCTGCAGGAGCCAAAGACCCCGTGGATCCCTCAGTTGTGCCCAGTTATGCCTGATGTCTTATTGTTGAAAGTAATGGGGTGCAGCAGCTGATGCCAGCAAAGGAAAGGAGCCTCCAATGTGCTGTTTGCAAAGCAAGGTAACAACTGAACAATAGGTGCAGTGGGATTTCTCTGTCCCAGCCCTTCAGGCATTTCAGTGCTCTTTTCTCTTGCTGTCTATACCCGATTATTTTAGCAGTCTTTCATTTCTTCATCTTCTCATCTTCTCCCCCTTTGCTGCTGCTGCCTGCCCACCTTGTTCCTCAAAGTGCTTCTATGGCCAGAAATGGACCATGTTTTCTTCCCAGCTTGAAGCCAGCTTTCTTCCAAAGGACTGGGGAAGGACCTCAAGCGTGGGAGAAGCATGGCCAGAGCTGTTATAATGTAAATAAACTTCTAAAATGGTTCAAGAGGGCAAAGCCAAGAAAATGGCGAGCAAGTAGCTTGTGCTTTAGACTAGCTTATTTTGCGCAAGTCAGATATTGTTTAAGCTGTATCTGAAACCTGAAGCTGATCTGTCTGGCAAACCTACTGATGTCTACGTTGTCAAAATACATGAGACAACATTTCATTTCTCCAAATTTCCATTAATTTCATTGCCTTATTTTCTTTCTTTTCCTCCTACACGAGGATGACATTTTTGAAGCATGCTTCTGAGAGCATAATTTGATCAAATGATCTAAGGGAACTCCCTATAGACGTCCATGATTTAATGCTAGATCTGTTCTAAAGGTTGGCATGCCTGACAATGACAAGTGGTTTAACCCCAGTTAATTTTTAGATAATAAATATAGTGTGTTTTTTCTGAGTCAGGACTGTATTTTGTTTACACAGCTCAGTCAGAAATATATCAAATAAAGGCAGGGTCCAGCCACGCGTGGTGGTGAGCAGTCTGAGCATCCCAACCTCGACCAGAGCAGAAGGTGCTCGGCACCTTGCTGTTGTGCATGTCCTCGGGCGAGGTGCTTGTAGGTGACTTCCAGATGACCTCGAGGAGATGGGGCAGGAATTCACTGGTTGGCTGATTTATGGTTTGGTACAGTAGATACTCTGTGCTCTGAAAACAAGTAGGGTCAGCAGCTGAATCTGAATTTCTTTGTCCTCCCTTTCCCTTCTCCATTTGGGATTTCACCTTCCGTCTCACCGCACATGTACTGGAAGCCAAAGAAGCCTCTTTTATTAGGTTAGTATTTTCATCCTTGTCCTGACTCACATCTGTGCCGGCTTTGGGCTCCTCTGTACCCATTTATCACCCTTTTCAAAGGGAAGAAGGAAACTCTTGGTGTGGGTGCAAAACTTAGAAGAGATCTGTGCCAAATAAGAGCAAGAACACAGCTGCACAAGACTCAGCATACTTCTCACAGACAAAATGCAGTGAAGGAAAAGATGGCACTTTAAGCTAAATCAGAGATCATTGCACAATAGTCTTTCCATTCAGCTCATTCTAGGAGGAATACGTACACGCAGCAGCAGCACTTGGGACATGAAGAGCTACTTTGAAAGTAGATACGGTTCCTGGTGTTTGAGATGAGGATGGATAGTGAAGAGTGAGAAAATCAGCTGTCCCTGCAGAGGTGCCCCCCAGCCCCCCACAGCAACGTCTGTGAAATCATGCTTTTCTGTCCTTAACGAGAAAGCAGCCCGGACTGGCTGAGCGCAAACTCAGTTGGTAGGAACTGTTTCAGACTGACATTCGCTGCCTGAGGAGGACRTTTCCAGGGGCCCGGCAGAGCCGGTCAGCGGCATGAACAGCTCAAGGTACGGCAAAGAGACCCGAGCAGAAGTACATGAACCTGTCCATATTCCCTCCGGCTGTGGCGAAGTAGGAAGGCACGCAACCAGGGCCTGAAAGTCATTAGGCAAAGGACTGTTCTGTGGGCTGCACGGCCACATGTGCAGGTACACACACATAGTCATAAATGGGAGCTCGTGCAGGGTTCGTGCTGTACCGGAGAGCTAATTGGGCTGTGAAAGTAGGATTTTCTCTTTCAAAAAGACCGATGCAAATGATAGTTGAGGGTGTAGCGCAGGCAGTCGGGTTCTTTACACTCAGCCTCTCGTTGTCAGAGGGTTTTGCTCACTGCACTGTCCTGTGAAGTACAACAGTAAAAGCCTGTGACAGGAGGGAAAGAAAGGTGTATGCCAGTGGTAGCACTAGATTAAAACAGCTGCACGCAAGCACACTGACCTCTTCCCGAGTGGTAACCTTGAGTGAGAGCTAATTCACTGGATTGATTTTATTCAGCTTCTCCATGAGAAAACAGAGCACGGCAGCATTGACTGCAACTGGCCAAAACTGCTTGCGAGCTTCAGTGATCTTTATTGTGTTTATTTCAGCTTCCAGGTCCTTAAAAATATTGGCGATGTTAAGATGTAGTATTCCACTCAAAGTCTTCTTACTGGCGAAAGGGTATTGGCAAAAGGCACAATATATACGGATCTAAAAATTTATTCTTAGTCCTATTAATGTTTTAAACAGTCTAATAGTCAAAATTACTTAATGAATACAGGAAGACCTCACTAAAAATAGAGTTAAAATTGCTACACAAAAATTTCCCTGTTCTCTAGTGTTGGGCTTACTCTTCCAGTGCTCCTTTGGGTCTTAAGATTGACACTTCGATATTTCTCAAAAGCAATGGGGGAGTATTACGATGAGTCATCACCAGGAGGACTGTGATATTCATGGGCAGGGGGATGTCTTTCTTAGTCTGGTGTCTACTTGGATTTAATGTTATATGTTTTCTTAACACTATCAGCTTATTGTGATTAAATGACTGATTTGTATCAGCTGTGTCTGCACTCTTCCCTGTGACTTATTCTAGAGCTATCAGCAGTTCAGTCCACAATGAATAACTATTTGTAATTACTATAGAGTTAAACTAAAACAAATCTAGTCAAGAGTACCTCACAGCTGGAGGTACACATTGCTATCACAGCTAAAAAAAACCCAAAAAACTACTTAGGCCTAGACAAACCCTGGGAATTGCTGAGACCCTACACTGTCATGTCAATACAAACCTTGTTGCTTTCTACTAATAATGGCAAAAACACATTTACTGGGCTGTAAAGTCCTTTTGGATAGTTTGTGAATTGCACAGTTCAGCAAGGATTTGCAAACCCTCCTGTGACTACAGAATCACGACTGAGGAGCAGATCTTGGAAGCATTCACTCTTCCGTATCTTCTCTTGAATCACAATAATCTATACAGCTCTAGGAGACCGTAGTGTAGCCTATAAGGGTACAGGATAATTAAGATCACATGCTTGAATCTAAGATACATCACACACACACATCAGGCAGATTTTACACATGAGGTAATTCACAACAATTTCTGGAATTGGGTCTGTACACAAACACAACTAGATCCCATATATAAGATTAGAGATTGATTAGAAACAGAAGGAGAAATGTCATAGTCACATCTGGTTAACTTTTGAGCTAAGCAATCATCTGAAGACTAGAAACTAGTATCTTCACATATCTATTGCATATTTCAATGCTATTTGCTGGCATTCTTCTGAAAAGACTCACTGGAATATTCCATTTTCTTTGGCAGTCTGTGTTCACAGATGCACATCTTCAATATCAGAAACACTTGTTATACGTTTCCAAAATTATCTGATCAGCTTCTTGGTAACAAAAAGAACTTTTCCATCAACTTGATACGTGACTACATATCTAAGTTAAATATATATATCTGACATAAGTTAAATATATATCTAACATATATGCAATGTTTCCACCATGTGCTAAATTCAATATGTTTTAAAATACCTCCAATACAATAGCACACAAATGGTGCATTTATTTAAAAAATATGATTTTCCATGGCAAAAAATTTTATACTTTGTTGATCCATCTTTGCTTCTATGTTTTATAAGCACTCAAAGTTTCAACCATACTTGTAAACGTATGTATATTTTAATGTTACAAGCATAGCTATTCATATCCTGGTGATCTGTTAAGCATGGTCACTCTCAATGAGAGGACTTACAGTCCTCCTCACCTGGAGGAACCTCACCTTGAGAGTTCCACAAACTCCCAGGGCCCCTCCACCTGTATTTCGCCACTCACGGTAAAGAATTTTTCCTAATCCCTGGTCAGAATTTCCCATGCTGTGACTTCTGCCAGTTGCCTCTTTCCTGCCCTTGTGCACCTCTGAGAAAAACCTGGCTCTGTCTTCTTCTCTGTAGCCTCTTACGAAGTATTTATAGACAGCAATAAATCCCCTCGCCCTCTTGGCCTTTTCAAGGCTGAAGAATTGCAGTTCTCTCAGCCTCTCCTCACATGCTACCTGCTCCAGCCCCCAGGGGATTAGCGCCAGGAGATTAATGTCTTTCTTGTACTGTGGGAGATACAGTAATTAAATTAATACTTTTCATTTATAACGTCTATTTTTGCTCATATACTTACTGGTAGTGCAACACTTTTAACTTGTTCTACAGCTGTACCCTCTCCTCGAGATTTATCTTGTTCAGTTTTAGTTGGATGTGCTCCTATTTCAACTTTCAATTTCCCTCCTCTGAAGTCCAAATTTCTACTTGCATTGCCAGTTCTTCAGTTACCTCCCTTGCCACTAACCAGACAGCCCAAGTTTCAGCACATTATAGGCTTTTCAAGAGAAAAATTTAGATGTGTATTTTTTCTTCTAATTTTGCAAAATCTTGTTCTGCTTCCTGGATACATCTGCAAGAAGCTGGAACCCCAGAGTATGGTCCCCTCTGAAGAGCTGAATAACACCCTGGCCTTGGACCAACAAAGTTTAGTAAGGAGAATACTTCTAAAGAAGATCCAGGATTTGAAAATTAGGAGAGTAGCAGAGCTCTTCTGAGTTTGCCTCTGCAAAATTTCTGACAGCATTTTGCTCTGCAGTATTGCGGTATGGAGTGCTCCTGAGTTTCCTCTGCAGTCAGTGAGAACAGAAGATACTCAGGACTTAGCAGAAAGTATTCTCCGTTTTGAAGGATCAAGCTCTTGAAGAACCCCCCACCGTTAGGCATATGACCTCTTCAGGTACTTAAAATTATTTAATTAGCATTATAAACGTCTGAAAGAACACAGTTGACAAATCATTCTAGCAAAGGTAATGGAGCTGTAATTGCAGGTGTCACAGAATTTAGTACAAAAGATGGTGTTTCCAAAATTTGTTTTTTAAGTGTTTTAAAAGGCTGTATAAAGAAGGGAAGCAAGCATTCTATCAGGCAGTGGTTTTTTTTCCCCTCAGTGGTTTTTGTGGACTAAGAATAGAGGGAACATGTAGCAAGCATCTTGCTGTTAAATTTGCCCATGACAAATAGTGCAGCTGCATATAGTGTGCAAGAATATCTGTAGAATCATGACACATGCAGAATCCCCCACACTAAGAGCGTGACATTATACTGAAAACAATTCAGTTGTAAAAGCAATATAAATCCATTTTATATAATCTTTCTCCACCTTCTCCTCCTCCTTCTCCTTTGAATTATGTGAAGTAAAGGATTCTGTCGCTCCTTCATGGCATCAGTAAAAATCACAATATAAAAGTGACTAAGCATTTTGGGATTGTCCCCTTCTTTCATTAACAGCTAGAATGCAAGTATGTCTTTCCTGAAGAAACGGAAAGTTTAAGAAAGAATAACCAGTGGCAGAAATGCACTAGATACCAGAGCTTACTCCAAGTGGGACTTGACACAGTTTGCAGATGCAGTTTAACTCTTCAGAAAGCAAGAGGTGATTTTCTGAGTCTCTGTATCTTGTGCAGTTGTTCAGTTCAAAGTGAGCAGTAGGATTGCTACCAGTCTTTACTTCACCCATGTAAATGACTGCACGAAGTACAGTGATATGGAAAAATATGTCCAAAATGTATAGATTTCTAAAGTAAAGGGAATCTCCTTGCCTGGGATTTTGTGAGTTCCCACAGCTTACCGTTCAAATGCATCTATTGTGGAATTTGGTAAAAGTTCCTGTAAGCTCCCCAGTCACAAAGAAGGACTGTGCCTTTTTCAAAATCCTTGAAAGCTTTATTTTCCCCAAAATTATTTTAACAAAATGTTTGCTTCCTTCTTCTAAATATTCTACAGTTTTCTCTCTGAAATAGTTTCATTGCAATCTTTAGATTTATTAAAGTAAGACGTTTTATAATAGCAATGCAAACACTGATTTTTGTGCAAGTCTGAGATTGTCTAAAGACTGTGTGATGCTAATACCATGATGAGGCAAACGCATGCTATTAATGCCATCATTAACTTGTTTCTTTGGAACATCTTACTTTCAGTCGTTAGGACAGCTCAGGCATGATAACTACATGAAGCTCCAAGAACATTTCCACATCCTTTACACAGACTGCAGGGCAAGCCTGAAGCTAGAAAATTCAGCCAGATGGATCATAATTTTCAACTCTATGCCCATTAAATTCCAGCAAAAACACAACCCTTGTGAGAGATTTCCTTAATAATTTTATTGATAGCATACATTTTGAATTTACTGACTTGCTGATACTCTTTGGTCAAGTCCTTTGAACTCTGCTTCATTCACCATCTGAACAAAGCCTTGTTTTCCTATTGCAGAGAGACATAGTGTGTGTAAATGGTGTTTAAAGYGCTCTGATGATGGAAAAGATATGCAAGTACAACTGATATCACCTGACAACATTTGCTTACTATTAAAGGTATATTTGTCTCTCAGTTAAATTAGATACGATTCCTCATTTAATATTGCAATGATTTTTAACGTCCACTGCCCAGTTTGCATGTTCAGTAACTGCTTGCACAAGATACGTAATCATGTGCATCACCATAGCAGAAAGGAATACCATACGCCCTGGAAAGCAGTTACGGAGTTGGAAAATGCTTTTATTAACTTTTCGGTATCCCTGACCTGTGCGTGGAGAAGCGCACATTCCGTGGCCAGACGTTACTGTAGCCAACTGTGGCCACCCCAAGCTAGAAATGAGTGTCTGAGTGCTGCATCCAGCTCGCTAATCCTTCCGCTGGTGGTGCTTGTCTTTTAGCTGGTCTCTTGTGTAAATGGTCCCACAGATGCAAATAGCTCAGTGTAGTCCTGGGCTCCAGTTAGTAATATAAGTAGTGATACAATTTTTAACAAGTTAGCACTATAAGGAGTTGTGGAAAAATGTACCAGAGAAAGCTACATTTATATGGTATGTAAAACGGAACACTAAAATTCCCTTCTTGCAGCTTTTACTTTAAATAAATTAAAGAGTTTTATGGTGATTTGAAAAGTTTTATTTTATTTTTCTCGTGGTGAACACGCGGTGATTCTTGGAGAGTAGACACATACACATGGATACATTCACCATGGATAAGTGATTTGAAAAACACAGATTATGAAATAAATACAATTCTAAAAAATAAAACATATTTGTTTTAGATCCAAAGGAGACAAATTTAGCATCAAAATTATTATTATTGTAGCTGATGTAATTCTTTTAGCTGTTTGTCTTCATTTCTATTTCTGCTGCTGAGACTTGTTGTTTACAGCTTCTGAGCCAGAAGAACATCCCGAAGGAAATTACTGTCAGCAGCCAAAAAAAGTATCAGTAATTCATCCTAAAGCACTGTCAACTTAATTTTAAAGTAATTTTAAAGTAATTTTTATGCTTTACGAGTTCAGGCTGAAGTGGTAAGTTTGCAAATGCATAAATCAAATCATATTAATAAAGGAAATACATATCTCTTTTTCAAATATTATATTTTCCTAAAACTTCATTGTAAGCATAAGTTTTAGTAATTAATTCTTCAATTACTAGAAACAGGAAAAAGAAGTAAAATTGTGAACTGTATTCTGTACATCACAGGAATGTTTAAAATAGAAAAGCTAGCTAACTATTGTCTATTCAACCCTAATAAATGCAAACTGAACATCCAGATTTATGACTGACAATTTCCTACAATTATTTCTGGGAGGAGCCATATACAGGCCATGTCAGCCTCCTTCACTGAAGAAAAATTTTGGGGTGCTAATCCCCAGTTGGTGGAGCTAGCTGTTGAGTAGAAGTACCAGGATGGCACCCAAAGAATCACATCTCAAAACGTTCCCAAATTCAGGTCATACCTGCAATGCATCACGTGAAGATGGATGTGATGTGCCATCTGCATGTGGAGATTTTTAAAGGCTTCACTGTGCTCTGATGAAGTTGCTGTTCGATTTACAGTTATTAACACTCATGTTTTGTCATTCAGGCAGGGAAGCTGTGTGCTGCTGAAGATACTGAAAAGCCAACTAAAAGTAGCAAGTACGTGTGGGACCTTGAACCTTAGTGAAAGCTCTACTGGATGCGTAACTCCCCTGGGAGATTTTTTGGCAATGGTAGCATGAAATGGTACCTCGGAAATGGTACCTGCCTTTACTGTGCCATTTGATTTGTTTAACTACGTGCAGCAGCTTGTCAGCCTGCCGCCATGTCTGTGCAGGGCAGCTCGTCCCTGCAGGCAATGCCCTGCAGGCAGCGGCTGGGTGCCCTTCGCCTCGCCTCGCCTCGCCTGCAGAGCCTTCCATGTAAAAGGCCTAGGGCCAGGAGAAGGAATTTGTTTTGCATTGCTTTAGGTACCTTAGAATTCGGTGGTTTCAGGCATGGGGTTTTGCTGAAATTGGTTGTAATGATGAATTCAAAAGCTGAATCCAAGCTGGTGCCCTGGTGTCCTCTGAAGCCTGAAGCTGTTCTGCACAAGTCTTGGATTCCTGTCAAGGGTATATTAACGTCTCTGTGTCCACAGTTCAGCTGTGTGTATCTACTGTCCATAAGCAGATTTAACAGATTCAAAATGGAAAGCAGATTTGCATACAAGCATTATAGGCTAATGAATGGTATCTGGGAACACCAAGATAATTCTGTTCCTAGCTGTGTTGTGACTCCAGAGCCATCTCCTGGGTTGTAGCAAAGTTTTTCTAGATTTATAATAGCAGAAATGAGTTTATATTGCGTGTTCTTCTGAGCACAGTGAGGAGCATTTGTGTGTATTTGTGTATCATCAGGCTCAGCCTGCTGAGGCCAGTAAGAGGTACGCTGCGCTGCGAGGTCTCCAGCACGTGCACGTGCCGTTCCGGGGGGCTGTGGCAGATGTGAGAGTAACGCAGACACTCATGAAATGTCCTCAGTCTCAGCTTTCCAAATGTTTCCAAACTGACCTCGCGTATCCCGAGTAACAATGAAGCTGATTGAAGTTCTTTAGGTTGAAAAGTCCCATTTAGAGAGCAGATTTGGAAGCTTTCTGGGGAGAATCAGTGAAAAATCTAGTCAAACCTACGTCTCCCAGTGCAAGAACAGCAGCCTGGCAGTCAGTGTGAGTGCGGTCCCGTTTCGGCTCTTCTGCACACTGGGGAAAAACATACAGAATTCATTGTCCCAGGACACAGTTTATTGCTACAGAAAGAGCAAAACCTCAGCATGTATTCAGACTCAGAACTGCAACCAACATTTACTGAATAGCACCACTTTCGGAGTCTCAACACGCTATGAAAATCCTCCTTGAATCAAACGCTCCCGGGGGAGCACGAAATTCAAGATGCTCTTCCACTCTGGGCTGGTGCATGCCACTAGATCAATACTCAGCATAAAGAGCTTTCTGCTTGTCAATGCGGTATGGGGCAGTATGGGGGTGGCAGTCGGGGGGGACACACTCATCCTAACAAGCAAAACCAACAGGCAACATGTAAGGTAACAGGAGAAAATGAAGGTAACAATAAAGAAGCGGTGGAAGGTACAGGTACTGAGTGGGGCACTGTGATGACTGAATTCGAAAGCCTTTTGCTTCTCAGCTTGAACTTTTTAATTAAGGAATTTCACAGTCATTTTGACTAAGCTTAAAGAGTAGTAATTTCAGTGCCCTGGCTCACTAAATGCTTTCTTGCAGTCTAACTAAGCAGCCAAGATCGGAGCCGAAGGAATTCTGTGCCATTGCATTAACAGCACTTTCTCTCCAGCCTGCGCTGTAGGTAAGTGCTGTCCTGTGGCAACCTTCTTGGGGTCAAGTGATTCAGAGAGCTTAGACAAGGCAGGTAACGTAATAGCCTGGGGCTCAGGATCCCGTGTACTCAGACACAATCCTGAGTAGCAGAGGCTGTGAGGAAATATTTTCTGTCATTTACGAGGGGGCACGGGAGGGAAGGGAGGACGCCTGGTAGCTGTAGGAGGGGCAGTAGGCACAGCTGAACTAGAAGGAGGGGAAGGGCTCAGGAATATAATGAGGAGGTGGGGAAAATGACACTGGAATAAAAGGGTGAGTGAGTGTATGAGATACCCACTCATCCTGGCCTTCCTCTGTTCAAAGCACTCCCTCAAAGGGTGGGTACAAGGCTTGAATAGAGGGGATGGATGTCAAAATATTTCCATAAGGAATATAGTGTAATAAATCAGAGAAAAAGGGCAGAATGGAGGCAAAGAGCAAACGGTAGGAGAATTATTTTTATTCTAAGTGAATGATTATGTCTCCTGGGTGATTACACATCAGGATGGTGGTGTGTTGGGGAGAACTATTCAGCTAGATAGAAAGGAGTGCTCAAATTGCAATCATTGGACTATAGTGCATGCAAAGGTGTAAATAAGGTAAGAAAGGGTCAAATAGACAAGTAAAAATCCAGCTAGAGTCAATGTGTCCGGGGCACTGCAAGCCTCGGGAGTTAAGATAACTATCATACAGGTGTAGGAAGACAGCTTTCAGAGGAAGATACTTTGAATACCTGCAAGAACATAATCAGAGAGATAGCTGATGGAGAAAATAACAGACTATTAAAAACACTTTGAACATAAATAACTTGCAAGTACTGAGTCAAACACAAGATCGATCATTTCTTCCAAGCTGTCCACCAAAACAGGGCCTCCAGCAAGAAATACCTGCTGTATAACACACACCTATAAAAATCATCCCAGTATAGGGCTGGTGAAAGACAAGGGATACAATGTCGGTGTACTGTATCCCATTCATTATACTTCCATGAGCTTAAAGTAGGAAAATGCTTTAGCAGAGTTGTTATGGTTCCTGGGGCATTAAGAAAACACCTTGTGCAACATCAGGAGTTCAGAAAAAAACAGTTGCCATGTTTCCTCGATAGCTCAGCAGATGTTTTTACTCTCACTAGTACTTGTAGCTGCCAACTAGCTCTTTTCCTTTTTGACTCAAATAGGTAACTTTTAAATCTGAACGGGGTTTAACTTTTATCCATTTGATCCCTGGCACTGAGGCTTGATCAGTATATGCCAACGATGACTATGTACGTAAGACCAGGGGCTTTTTGTGTGGCCATGGTATTGCTAGGCACTGCCATCACTTTTCTATTTAGCAATTGTTGTATCATCCAGCTGCACAGTAACTGGATCAAGACCTTCTGTTCCTGGAATGGGGACCTGCAATAATATAGGTTAAGTTTTAAATTCCTAGTTACGGAAGCTGGTATGTCTCAGCAGTCACTCACTGTTTTTTGTAAGAATAAAGTGCATCAGTGGGAAAAAACATAATTTCTCCTCACTTCACTTAAAAGTCAGGGAAAAAACAGATGAGGATTCCTGCACTGAACCCAACAGTCCTTATTTTGCCTCCAAGAGGATACTGGGAACTTAGTGCTGGGGAATTTCTGAACTCATCTTTGCTCAATGTGGAGCAAGGTCAGCAATTACTATAGGAACCCTTGCCAGTTATGCTTTCAGGTGTTTAAAATTACAGTTATGTTGCTTTATTTACATGCTTGTAGTTTATTTCCAGGTGTTTTATGAGACCACAGAAGGTTACATCACAGCACCTTTTTTCCACGTGGTGATGGAAGACTGTTCTAACACTCCTGGCTTCTGCTGCCCAAGTACCCTCCGCTGAAGCAATCCCTTGGTACYGTGGAGTCACACAGTGCTGATCGAATTCCATGCAGCCTGTGTGTCCACTAGTATATGGGAATATAGCAAGGAAAAGAGAATACCAAAGCTTTAGGGGGTTGGTGTCTCCGACTGTCAGTGCAGTAATTTGGAACAAACTGCCAAAACTCTGGATTATTTTCTGTAGCAGCCTGGCATTCAGAGAGACCCAGGACACGGAGACGGTGACTGCCACTACACGCCATTTCCCCCCTTCCCCAGGCTAGTTTTCTGGCCAAAGTTAATGATTCATATGATTCTGCACTGATTTCACTGCGAGCTTCCACATTTGCATAAGTAAAAGCTTATGCAGCTTCTTTAGGGAGATTCTCAGTGAAATTGCAGCACAAAACATTGATATTATGTAATTACAGTAGTTCATCGTAACTTAAATGAAATTGTTACTTTAAACTTGCTCTAAGTGGCTCACAATAGAACTTTTGTATGACACACCTACAAAACAAATGAGTTAATCACAATATGTGTCATTTTTAATTTTTCTCTTTCATTTTTGTTTCAGTCATTCTCTCTTTGTAATTAGCGTGAAGACTATCCTTCAGTCAAAACTAGCCACCTGGAAAGTTTCAGCTTGTAATATGCAGCTTTTTTTGTGAATTATGAGTGTGCGAAAAAAGAGACCTTTCTCCCCACACCCCCTTCCTTGCATAATTCAAATATGAATGAATGAATTTTATTCAGGCTTGCCAAAAAAATCATATTTCAGCTGATAACAAGCATGAAAAATTTCAGATGAAAGGTTTTTTTTTTTCAAAAAAGAATATTATGAGCATGGGAGAACAGCAGGTTAAGACGGACGTCTCAGTGCAGCCTTACCTATAACAATTGCTAGCAAGCAAATACTATACACAAGCACTACATCTTGCTTTGTGCTGCCCTGGTGCACAGTAGTGGGGAGAGAATAGAATAATAAAAGCCGGTCCCCTTACGCAAACAGCAGGGCATAGCACTCAGCAGAATACAAGAAGAAGGTGAGCCTGCCTACTGTTCTGGCTTGCTAACCATATTCCCAAGGTCTGTGGGTTAGTTGTCACCTCTAGCTCCAGTCAGCTAGCAAATGTACTTCAAACACTAGCAAGGGGCACATTTTGGTCCTTTCCAGAAGAACATTTTACCAATTCATTGCCTCCAAATATACTGTTCTATTAAATAAAGTATTTGAAGGAAGTTCATATAAGCAACAYGGTGGTCTAACAGGTCAAAAAGGGAATGGAATAGCTGCTAAATTTTTCTGATTAACTGTGTATTTTAAAAAATACAGATCTGTGAAGAAGGTATTATATGCAAGCCCTCACTTACCCTGTTGCTTTTCAAGCAAAGCAGGTGGAGATTTTTTGGCTCATGCCAGTACCACTTTGAAAATGAACTATCACAGGAACGAAAGATTGCGATCTGGAACACATTTCTGCATTGCATTTTCTTTCGTTCCCAATACTGCTCTGTTGGTAAGCCCAGCTCTCCTTTTCTACCTAGAAAACAGGATTAAAGAAACGTTCATTTGCAAACTGTTTATCAAAAAACTGCCCACTACTGTGGCTAAACAGTAGTCAGTACTTCAGTATTACCTTACAGATTCACATCGATTAGAGGATCAACAGAAAGGATTTGCATGTGGCAAGCCTGGACATAAAAAAATCCCCTTCTATTCTGACATGAGTTGACTGTTGCAAGTGGAGTTTGGCAGTAAGTGACCAAAATTGAGTCGTCAGGATCCTCTTGCATAGTGGAGAAAGTTGTTGCTTTCTTGTGCAGATGCAAGAGTTTCTGTGGGAAAACAGAACATAATCACGGTCCTGAATGTCTCTGTGGATTGGTAATGTCTCTAATACATAGATCACTTGTGCAAATTCAGTCCCAGCTGGATGGGAAATTATTGAAAATGGTTGTTGTTTGATTGATATAAAATGAGTTGTCAGCTTGATTCAATGCCTCCAGGGCAGATGTCCACAGCATAATTGGCACCTGTCAGAAGCAAAGAATTCCTTGGTACAGAGTAACAACTACTCATGCAACCACCCAAAATAGTCCTTGTGTGCCAGGGCTCAGAGAAGAAGGCAGGAAAAAAACCAGTTTCTACTCCTGGGCAGGATCTTTTATGCCATAAAGTCAATAAGAGATTTGACATGACACTTGGTGCAAGCTTTTCCCTGGGATCCTGGCTAGACGCTATCAGCTCTCCTGCTGTTTGGTCAACATTTTCCCTAAGAATTAGAAGAAAACACACACGTTTGGTTATTTGTTATTGTTGTCATGGTAAAGGTATATTTCTAAAGAATGGTTAATAAAGAAATTTTTACGTATTTGCTTGTGACAAGAAATGTTGTGAACAATTTTATTTTCCGATGTCTTGAGCAATTCTCCTCACAGCAGTAACTTAACCATACAACTGGGGAAATAAGAGAGTGTCGTCTTGGCAAAAAATAAGGCAAAGAAACAGCCAGGACTGACAGTACAGCAGTGTCAGTATTACACTGCTTGCTAACAGTAAAAAGTGACCTATTGTTTGCCACAGACTGGATTAAAATGGATTTTTTCCTATAAGTCACCAAATAGCTGTCATATGGTTATTACTCCTTTGACCGAGTGTGGTACAGCTAACAACAGGAACGAATTCAATTTCCCATCACCAATCTGTCGAGCAGGCCACCTTCTTCATGGAGCTGGTGCTTTGGGAGGTACCAGCTGAAGGGCTTTCCATTAAAATTCATTTTACTGTCTTCATCTAGCGCATGGCTCAACTTTCCTTCTTTCCTTTCATCTCTGTTTCCTCCTTTAGATTATTTTTCATTATGCCTCCCCCCCAGCATACACACACTTTGCCTTTCATCTCTATATGTATGCTATTCCAGCACTTGTCAGCCCCAGCAGGAGGGACATGGTAGAACCAAACAATATGATATGTTAGGTGGAAGAAAATATTATTATCAGACGCCTTAGAACAATCATTTATTGTCACACTTTAAAGAGGTCTGCTATGTTATTTATTTTACTATTCTGTATTAGGTACATGGTTTAATTTTACAGGCATTATTAATCACTAAAATATATTACACTTTCAGCCAGGATGTTAACATTTTAAATGCATTCATCTTGCTTCTTTAAACAGAAACAATGGGCCTTCTGCACTGCCCTCCCTCCCCTCTAGTCAATAAATCCTTTCTATTGATTCAGGAAATAACTCTAAGCACTGTTTTATATTTTAAGTTCCACTAGCCACACTCAGCCATATAATTTTGCTTATTAACAAATGGATCTTTTATTTTTGCTGGTTACTACATGTTTGGTTATCAAACTCAGCTTGAAAGTACTGGGTAGAAGAGCACAAAACCTATAATGGCAGTGAGGCACCACAAGAGATTTCCTAAATTAATGTTACAAGTATCTGTAAAAAGTGCATGTGTGTGTCTAAAAAGCAGCCTCATCAGTAGATGAATGATAAATGAAAAATCCATCAGTGAGTATGGATTCCCTTGAGCCAGCCTGGATCAACAGACAATATGGATTTTTGATAATTCATGGCTTTGCCATTATTTATTCTCTCCTGAAATACCCGTTGCAAATCTCAGAGAGATAATTAGAGAATTATCATATTGCTTAACTAAGTAGTGCAAATTGTATTATATTCTATGTATCCCAACCCAGGGCAGTATATTAGCGTTGTTTAATTGCTACAAATATAGTCATCGCATTTTAATAAATTGCCTTCATTGTCAATATCTACAATCGACTATTTCTCTTCTCTTAATGTTCGTGGATAGGTTAGTTACCAGGTAATCTTACAGTTAATATATACCACAATGAGGCAAAATGTAAGAAAATGCAAAGGTCAAAAACATGTTTCTATTATGAAAAAAATGAATGATAATGACATAATTTTTTCAGCTCATCAGGTTCTTTGCTAAGTGCCTCTGTTATTGCCAGATCAGTAGTGTATAACAAAGAAGTGCTTTCTGTAGGCTGCTTCATTAGCCTGCCCTGTAGGACCTCACCTCAGACCTTTCACTAATCTGTTGGCCAGCTCAATAGCCTTGTTAGTTCTATTCACTTTTTCCTGGCAGCGGATTTTCTCAGCTGTAGCTCTCTCAAAGGCCGTGGTTAAGGCAGCCAGGATTGTGTCTACTTCCTTCAAATAAAAACAGTAAGAAACAACTTTGGATGTTGTAAGAACACATAAAAAATCTGCTGTCCCATTTTATATTTCTGAAAGTTAAATTACACAGTGCAAGAAAGGTGTAAACATTAACCGCACTCAGAATTTTGTCGAGGTCACACTCCAAAGGTGGATTCGGGAAAACCTGGAGAAAAATGTGGCTGGTCTTCTGATTTCCCCCACTTGTTCAAAACAGCCTTCAAAATGAAATTACAAACTCGATCGTCTATCAGTAAAAAAAGGAATGTCACCTTCTCCCAGAGGATTCTGAAATGAAGTGAAATAGAATAGATTTCTTATTACAGCTGTATATACTCTATAGCAGATCAAAAACTCTGCAAAGATGGCTGTTTGGAAACTAAAGAGAACAGAAAGGTTTAAAGATGATAGATAAAATACTTGGAAATGCACGTCGGTGTCCTTTGCTGACTTCTAGTTAGACTATGCTTCCCAGTGCACAAACCATTTCTGAAAATACAACCTGAAATCCCCAGCCACCTTAGATTTGGGAGCAAGCAGCTCAGTGTCAGGTCCATCAAAGCATTTAAGCACACAAACAGTCCCAGTGGGTCAAAGCCTTAGTTATTCCCAGAGGGAGGAGTGGAAGATAATTCAGCATGGATGACTGAGCATGAGGACAAGGCAAGAACGACATGCAACTCGGGAGAGTCGCAGGCAAAGAACCCAAATGACTCTGAGTGCCAAAGATGAACTGGCTGGGGAGCTGACAAAGGAAAGATCAGAAAGGTGCTGTAAGACCCCAACGTAGTGAGGCACTCGAGGTGTCCGTGGGTGCACGTGGACAGAGCAAGCGGCTGGAGCCCAGGGCTGCCCGGGCAGCCAGCGAAACACAGGTGAGGGAAGCATAAGCCCTCCAGCAGCAAACTTGGCTCGGCAAGTAGGTGTCCATGCAGCTCGACTGAACTCAGAGGTGTTCCCCAGAGCTGAGCATGGCTCTCAGGAGAGGGCTGTGTTTTATCCCAGCTGTGCTGCTGCTGAGCTCTGTGCACCCTGGGGACGACTGGGGGACATTGCTGGGAATCTCCCTAGAGTAATGCTGAATGAGCGCCTCAAAGTGCCCTGTGGCTTCCTGCCTCGAGGACAGCGTGAGGCATTGCCTGTGTGTATTATAGGACATAAAAAGGAACTGGGTGGTGGGACAGATAGATATTTTATTGGGAAGATTTGGAAGAACAGAATAAATTACAGAACAAACATTTCTAAACGAGGCTCAAAGATATCCTTTAAAGAAGGGCCCCGTAGGAGTTTTGCAACACCCGCCCAGCCTACGGGGATTCAGGAGTGAGCAGAGCCTGGGAACGGTTAATATCCATTACCTCCTGCCTTCCTGAGCCTCCGTGCAAGGCGAGGGCAGGCAGCGCCTGTGTTAGAAGCGTGCCCTGTCAGCGAGGCTGAGTGAGGCACACCGACCGAACCCCGGCTCTCCTTCCTGCACAAGGAAAATCCAGGCACTGAGTGGGAACTCACCATGCATGAAGACAAGCATCCGCTATGGTCCCAAGGCATGTCATGTGGCTGCAGAGGCTGCAGATGTGGCCCCATCATTTACCTGAAACTATTAAAAATGTTAGTGAGTGATAAATTATACTGGCAAATACCTTTGCTTTATACAATGAATCATACTGGAAACACCTCAGAGAGAGGTATTATAAATAATTGAATTTGAGAGGCCTCTAAAATGACCAAAAAAAGCTTTTAAAATACATCTAGTGGTCCTGACTTTAAAGTTCAGGTCCTTGGGCCAACCAGGATTCCAGCTTTCCTGGAGATTTGTGTCTCCCACTGCAGTGCACTCCTACAAACTTGTTGTTTGATATGTATATACATTGCCTATACACAAATGATGGCTGACAAATTGGTAGCAATAGGTCTGCAAGTGAGATCAAGGGCCAGCACTTAGGCACCGAACCTGAGGGGATGGAAAGAGAAAAAAGCAGAAAAGCTGAGCATGGATGCTGCAGCTCTCACGGCAGGGAGCAGAACTTGCTTGAAGCTGTTATTAGCAGGTCGTTCAGGAACCAGGAATGATTTTTTACTGCAGTTTTGGCTCTACTGAGCCAGGCTGAAACACATTGTTCACTACCCCGCCCTCAGGCCATTCAAAGTTTGGCAAATCTTCTCAGAAAAGAATAAAACAAAAAGGAGGTATCTGAAGCAAAAGTATAAGTGGACAACAGAGACATAAAAGAGAGAGAGAGAGATGGGGTTAAACAATGGAAGAACAATTCCAGTTCATGCACGTCAAATCCAGGACTTTATGGAAGGTGCCAGAGGCAGTGAAAGTGGTGGCRTGTGGGTGGACAGGAGCCACAGGGGGAACTGGAAGTTGCCAGCTCCTCCACAAATTTTTTTCAAGGTTTTATCATATGAAACATTGCTTGCCAGGAAAGGTACACAGCTCACAGGTGGGTACCACTCATCTTTTTCTACCTCATCGGCAATATGAGCACCCCTTCTCAGTAATCCTACTCAGCTGGCAAGTTAGCTGTGATGTGGAACGGATTTGGGCAAGGACGGAGAGGCCAAACTGCAGGTGAAGAGCAGAGCCTCACAACACTACTCCCTATTCAGACGGAAGCCCAGAACAATCAGGCCCTTAATGTGTTACAATTCATTTGACTATCCACATTTTTGACTTTCTGTAAATAATGTGCTAAATGGATAAAAGAAGATACCATTTTTCCTTCTTTCCCCTGAGTTACTGATAACAAGACAAGTTCCTTCCCTTACAGTTTGTGCATATAAATGTGATTAATGTAAAAAAAAAAAAAATTAAAGTGCCAAAATCTCTTTCTCTCTCTCTTTTTTTAAAGCATTGCCCTTTTCAAAACAAGGGGAAATTCAGTATAGTTTCAGTGCCACAGTGATCAAACAGTGTCACATCACTATGGCAATTGCTGCCCAGGCCAGGAATACAGATCAGCTTTAATTGTGCAACGCCTTATTGCTGGTGCATGTCAATCAGAACCTATGAATTGAGAAAAATTTGCTCTGTTCATTCTGTTAAATGATGTATCCAATTAAACCTGTTAGAATTCATGATCTTCAGTCAAGGTTAAATGAAAGTAGTTACTCCTGTCAGCTAGGTGATTAAATGCTGCCTACATCAGGCACATTTATGTGCAAAATTAAAATTTTGGTATAAAGCATGAATCTTTATGCATGCCAGTTAATTATCTTGCGGTTCCTCCATTTATTAAATGYCCACTGCATTTCTTCTTAATCATCAGCTTCCTTTCAAAACTTATTTCATACTCTACATTATACCAAATTTCAATGTTTAAAATGAAATGCTTTCTCAGTGAAAACTTCCTCTTTTCAAGGGTTTGGCTGTTGCTATGTTACTAAAGATGGCCATTAACAGTTTTTTGAGTCATTATGCAGAAGGTCTATTTGTGTTGTTTTGTTCAATTCTGAGCGAGTGCGTTAGGAATCCCTCGCGTCGCTGCTGTCGGGGAGTTCTTCCTTCCCAGAACTATTTGAGCTCTGCTGCACATCAGCCAACTTCAGGACACGACAAGGCAGCCGTAAAACCAACCGGGGTTGTGCTGCTTTTGCTTCCCTGCACAGGAATGGCAGGACAAGGGGCTGTGCAGCACCCCAGGGTGGGCGTGCGCGCCCGCAGCCGCCGGGCCCGTGCTCCCCACTGTCCTCAGCAGCGGGGCCAGCAAGTCCCGGCTGGACCCGCAGGTACCAGGGACACCGCAGCCTCCAGGCAGGGCACTACTGCTGCCCTACGCTGGGGGCTCGGAGGGTCGGCACCCGTCCTCCTGCCAGCCTTCAGAGCTGCAGCTGTAATTCCCTTTGGTTTGGCAATGTGATGCGTCCTGCTTGCCCTAGGCAGCTACCATATTGCAATATCATATTTTAATTAGAAGAAAAATTATGTGTTGCATGCTTGAATTAAATTAAATTGCATATTTGTATTTATAAGAGACAGTATTGGCAGGACTTAAATGCTATATGAATTGAAGAACCAGAATACAGGTGTATTATAGTGATTTGTAGCTGAAACATTTGCTAGAAATACATACAAAGCAGAGCAGTACCAAAAGCTAATTTAATACCCTAAGACAACGTTCCGTGCTCTTACAAGCACAATATCACATATTCCATGTGAGCATTTATCCCCTTTCATTATGAAAAGGTATTAAGAACCTTTGTT
The DNA here is from genome assembly GCA_030449065.1 of Oceanodroma leucorhoa. Taxonomy (NCBI): domain Eukaryota; kingdom Metazoa; phylum Chordata; class Aves; order Procellariiformes; genus Oceanodroma; species Oceanodroma leucorhoa. The sequence continues at coordinate 12,625,738 of JASVER010000003.1, forward strand.
ACAAACAAGCAACATGAAAAATATGTCATACCACTTCACGACTACTAATGAATAATATCATTTAAAACAGGCTGGGAAATAAACTAGTATAACACATTCTACTAAACTAGTACTATAAATATGCACAAGGTTGTTATTAAAGATAAATGCACACAGTAATTTTCTACTTGTAGGTTTTACAGGTATAATTTTGAATCATACAGTATTTTTTAAAACACATCACAGGGATGAAAACCAACAGACAGACTGACTGGCAGCGATTCCTCGTGATCAATATGTGATGTCTCCATCTATCTTTGAGGGCCCACATAAATTATATCGTGGCAGTGTGAACCTTCAAGACGGGTGATGTGATTAACTTGTTCAGGGTCACAACAGGGAGCGCCTGATCATAAGGACGTTCCACCTGTGGCATGGCCGAAGAGCGGCCACTCGTGCCAGCGGGTGCCCGGGTGCCCTGTCAGCGCGGGCAGGAGGGCTGTGGGCAGGCCAGCCTCAGCTTCACACGTCTGSGGGGCAGCTGGCTTTCTCTTTACTGTGTGTGCCTTCCACGGTGTGCAAAGTGCCGAGACCTGTTTCGCAGCATGTGAAGGTACGGATGTCAGACACGCAAGTGTGCCCAGCCTGCGAGCCTCCCTGGGAAGGCACGGCGCGGCGGTGGCTGCTCCAGCCTCCCCTTCCCAGCCGCCGGCAGCCTCCCCTCCAGGCCCCGGGGAAGCAGCAGCAGACAAAAGACCCCTCCTCTCCTGCTCCCTTATCCCCAGCTGCAAGTAATGGACTTCTCTTTCCTGGCAGCTGCAGAGAAAAATGCAGATATTTTTTTCCCTTTTTGTTCAGCAAATATAAGCTGTAAGTTAAAGCCCAATATCTTTAGATACCTCAACAAAAGAGGAAAAAAGGGAATCTTCACACTCACAGAGAATAATTCCTCGGGGGCTCTGGCAGGAGATGGAGACGCACCAGGGAAGGTAGTTGGAGAATAAGCCTCTTCGCAGGTTTCTGGGATGTCTTTTGCTGAACCGCTTCAACTCACTTGGACCATCTAGAACTCATATTTAATTCCTATTCTTCTTTCTCTACATGTTCTTACTTTCCCTGCAGTCCTCCAAAACCAGATATCATAAGCTGTGAACCCCAGGCCCAATGTGCCTTAATGTTAACTCATGAAATGATGCTGGCAGGGCAATTTATTTCTGCTCAAAACAATTTCCCCATCTTAAAATTGTGATTGTTAGGTTAACATCCCATTGCGATGAGAGAAGAAAAGAGCTGCAGTTTCAGGTTGTGTCTAAAATTTTAAGGAAGGCAAGCTGCAATGATTTATCCTTGGCATACTGTTTTATATCCATAAAAGCAAAAAACTTCTTTTTAGTGGCAGATTAAATTGTGCAGAAACTGACTGACACTGATAAGGCAAACACCGCAGTCCGCTTAAACAGGCTGAGAGTTGCACATCAAAGACTGCTTGGCCACAAGAATATAAGTGTGTACACACACGCTCTCTGGTTTGTTTGATTTCATAAGCAATTTTATCTTTGACACACATATAAAACAATATAAAAAAATAAAATAAAATAGGCATGGAATTACATATTTTTAGTAGATAGATTTACAAAGAGTTTGTGGTTTAGATTATAGTAATTTTCAGGAAACTTACTTAAAAAGTAATTAAATGTATTTTATACATTAATTCATATTTTTTTTGTTTTGCATTGTCCTACTGAAACAAAACTAAAAACTATGGAATGGAAGGAATTTTTTTTTTACTGAATATTATAAATGAATAGAACAAGGGTTGTTAATGTTTGTCATTTTCCTTATCTGTACACATGAATATGTTATATGCTCATTTCCATTGCAAATGGAACATCAGAATGATCACTGCAAACTGAAATATACTGTACGTTTCATTTCTTCATTTCTTTGAAAATACCACTGACAAAAGTAATCAATTGCTAGTATTCTTGGACTAAAGCTTTTCAACTCAATGAAAATTGAATGAATTAATGGTGTCCATCCAGAATAAAGCAGGCAACATACTCTGGAGGGTCATTATTATTCACTGCTGAAACAAAGTCTGCCTATGGAGCCCTGAACCAGGGCCGGGCAATTGTGGGAGGCACTGTACAAACACGTAGTGACCCTGTTTCTTGCACACCTCTCCTCCACCTTCCTCAGATTTAATGAAGCAAAATGAAGGCAGAGAGATGTCACTCCTTACCATAGTCACATCAGTGAGTAAATACTGAAGAAGGAAAAGGACTATTTGAGATAAAGGACAAGGCTGTCACAAGAACAAACATGTATAAAATGGCTGTGAATATATTTAAAGTGACAATTAGGAGGTTTCTATTCATCTGAGCAGTGGGGTTCTGGAGTAGCATTCCTACAGGAGCTGTGGGGCACAAGAAACCTTCCTAGGATTAAGGAGGAACTCACTCTGTTTGGGAAAGGGCTCATAGGCTTTAGCTTTCTGTCTACTACTCCGTGTTTACTTTGCAAAGTACAGTAATGTCTCATTCTCATTTGGCCCTAGAGACTTCCGAAATGTATTAATTAGTTAAAAAATACAGTGAGAGATAGCGCGTAGCCCAAAGTATTTTTTTCATCATAGAAAAAAGAACCAAAAGAAGAAAGAGCTGTAGGAGCAGGGATTAACCCTGAGCTTAGAATGACATTTGAAGATACAGTAAAAAAACCACTCAAGATGGAAGGAGAACTGGTACTCTTCACATAACGATGAGGTTCTGTTGACCAGAAAAAAAAAATATGTAGAATCAATACACAGGAATAAAGCCATAGGATGAGCATATAATGGGAAGGTAAACCACACCCTTCTGAACTGAGTGGAACCAACATCCATGTACGCTTGGTCTTACTGCTAATGGGACACTGGGTCATACCCTGAAAACTCTTACTTCTGCAAGCAATCCCCCTAAAATCCTTTGGAACCCATGACTGTAATGACTGCTTCCTTGTCTCTGCTAGGGATTGAAAGGTCAGGTCCATTTTCTGTGCAATATTGGATGAATGCTAGAAAATCAATATCTCTATTGAGACTTCTTTTGGAGTAAAAATAAACCTGGATCATTTCTGAGTTCAACTGTTCATTGTTCCTGGGTGTTTTTATAAATTCCTTTTGAAAGGAAAATAGTCAAATCAAAATGGAGTGAAATGCTCACCTTTTTGGCGTGTTTTACAGCTTGTTTTTATAACTAGCTTGTAATGCCATAAAGGTTAAAGGCAACTTCATAGTTTCTTTGTATTTATTCTCTATTAGTTAAAATAGACATAAACTCAAGGACACTGTTTTCTAATATTTTTGTTTTGGAATTCCCTCTATTCAAATGACTCAGGTCTGAGGGATGGGTGGGGGGAAAGAACGCCAGAGTCTGTTGTTTCAGGAATTTTGCTATATTATGGAAAATTTGTTGGTCTTTTTGCCATAGAAAATTCAAAGGAAGGAGTTTCTTTCTTAATAAAAAGATTTCAATGCAGTCATAGAAATATAAATCATTGTTGTGGAGCATTGCTTTGGTACCATGGAAAAAAGATTACTCAGTTCTATTCACATTACAGGTTATTATTGCACTTCAATCATATATGGAGCACCTTCAACTATCATTTTGTTTAAAATCCCTGAACCTTGCTTGGTATTTTTATTCTTAGTTGGCTACTAATCTACAATTACATCTACTTGCAATTGTGTCCAAATTGAATTTTCATACTGAAATATGTTAAATCTCTGTTTGGTTGCCTTATACTTCACTTGTGGTGGGTCAAAAGGAAATTATGATTAATCCAAGGCATACAGTTAAACTATTTTAAGGATTTTCTGGTTGTTCTGCAGCAATGGCAAGCCCTTGTTGGCTTGAACGAAAGTTTAAGACCCATTTCATTATGGTGGAGATGTGAAATGATCAGCTTCATGTCTGGCACTAACAGTAGGCTGTGGTAGAATTCAAACAGTGGTTACAAAAGAGGTCATCTCACAGAAAATAACAGCTAATTCCTTTAACCTTGATTATTATCAAAATACCTTGGAAATGTAAAGTCTGCCAATTAAGAGGCTAATGAATAGGAACTGGTGTGCTTTCTCTCAGAGTTCTTTAAAACTTTGGGAAAATAGACCCCAAATCCCTTCTGCATCCACAGAACCCTAGGCCTGAAGCGTTTGGTTGACCCAGCTCAAGTATTTTTCCCAAGAAATTTTGTTTACCAAGTATTAATGGATCAGTTCTCTTTCAGTCTGGCTTAATATGAATTTTGGATGATGAAGAAATAAAACTGCTTTGATGCCCAGGGTTCAGCTAAGGCAACTGTGTCATTCCTGGGACCAGTACAAAAGTATGGACTTATTCTAGGATCCCAGCACAGCTGGATTTATTGGCGTGCTGGGGAGCAAATCCAAGGATGTGTTCAGTGCTCACTCCCTTTTACCCACCTCTGCACAGCTTGTTTCCCACCCGCTGTGTGACACATATTAGCCATAGCTTCTTCCACTCTTGCACCACTGAACAAGTGACTATAGTTTGGCTCTATGACTGCTAACAACATTATTGACAAAGCAATGCTCAGCAATGTATAACAATAAGCTGTCGTAACACATATTTACCTAATAATGTACACTTTTCAGATACACCATGCTTGTATTGTTTTCGGAGCTGTATTACACAACACGTTTACTAGAGCTAACATTCTTAACAGTACAAAAAAAAGTAATTGAGAATCCAGGAGAACAATTGGGACCGTTAAAACCTCACACAAGCACAGCACAATACTACAGCAAGTGATCACCAGCGTCTTCATTGTGTGCCCTGCTTTACTTCATTACCTGTTTGTTACATTATTAATGCAAAGAAAGCTAACCCAGAACCCAAAGCAGTGGACAACACTATACAGTCTGTTTTTTAACTACCTGTGCTGGCTACAGTACAAGAATAAAAATATTCCAGTTCCTGGAAAAGTGTAAAAATTAGGCATCAAAACAGGTCAGATACTTACATATATCTTTTTGATGTGCTCATATGATAGGAGAGCAGATTGATAAAGGACAGAAGAAATGCTAAATATGCACCATGACAAACAGTGAAAAATTAAGTATTGTAACTAACATTAATTACACTCTAGTAAGATGAATAGGCTGCTCATCATTAATGAGAATGTACACCTTTGTCTAAGTTTCACATCTACCTGTGATAAATGTGCTAATGGCGATAAAATACATCATAGTAACATTTGAATTAACAGCACACTAATAGATTGACATACCAGTATGAATAAAGCATTTAATCATAAACATTGTACCACACCCAACAGCAAATTTGATTTTTTGCGTATATATCAAGCAAAATGGATAAACATTACAATCTTATTTTAGTTTATGCTGAGATAATCTAATATTATTACCTCATACTATCTCAGTATTTGTAATCCAGATTACTCAATACTTACACAGTGTTTTTTGGGAGACATTCAGGCAGTTTAATTAAACAGTAAGGGGGGTTTCTGAATAGAAAGGGTGGGACTTGATCTCAGTACAAACTACCCACTGACTCTTGCCCATGTGGCAGGGATGGAATATTCAAGCAATCTTCATGATGGGCTGACTCCAATGCCTATTAAAGGATTGACTTTAATTTATGCTTAATGAAAATCAAAGCAAGCCCACTAGTCTACAATGCTTATCTCTATCTTTAGGAGCCTTTCTCTGCTGCGTTTCCAGTGCCTTTTTCCTGGCAGAGAGGCACGGGGGTGACTGAGCCATGCATGCAGCGCGACTGGTCAACGCTGCCTTCTGTGCCTGCGGAGCACAGAGCCACAGGCAGTTGCAGCCTCCCCATTTTGGAGGAGCTGGGATGGGCAGCTGCCATGCCATGCCCTGTGCCTCCATAGCAGCCCTACGGGAAGGTCCCCCAGGTGGCCATGTCAGACCACTCCCAATTAGACGTGTCCTCATTCACCCATTGCCTTCGGAATGGTTCCTGAGGCACCTGAGCCTGGAAGCTACTTCTGTTTATCTGGGAAGGGCCACCTTGCCACACAGCTATGTTACCTAGTGCCACCACTGAGGAAGCGCATGGAAATGCTTGTGCTCTGTTCTGGGGTCTCAGCCAGGGGCACGCCAGCTGAGGAGCTGTAAGGGGCAGCTGGAAGTGAAAATCTGTTACACTGCTCCAGACAGATTCACAGGACATCATCTCACCGTTCTCCCCTTGTAGAAGAGACTTCGGTCCCTTGGCTGACAAGTGATTTATGTTGGGCATAGAGCAAGAGTGCATGGGCACTAACTGGCACAAGCTTTCCTCCTTGCCCAGGGCCAAAGCTCCAAGTGTGGCTGGATTTCACTGCCCATTTCCTTCTCTCATGTGCCCTTCCCAAAGTCTCCACTTCAGTGAAGAGCTTGGCAGACAGTGATGAGAAAGCAGAGGGAAGAAGAACAGGAGGAACCTGTAAGCTCAGTAGTAGCAAGTAGGGCTCTGCTACAGGTAAGACTAACAAACGGTATAAAGACCAGCTGTAATTCAAAGAACATACATTATGAATTCGTTAAACATTGCCAAGAGGGAATTGCTTTAACCTAATAGTTTCCTGAAGATCATTCAAACAGTGCAAGCCCATCAGTGTATTTTTAATGCAATTAAGCAGATGGTTTAAAATACTTTAATTACTGCCAGGGCTCACCTAGGCTGCACCGTAGATGACACTGGACCTGTGCATTGCCTGTTATAAAATGCTGTTATAAAATCCTAAGGGACAGTATACAAGCAGTGTACACTACTCAAGCACAATTCATCTATCTGCATGGACCACAAAAAGGCTCTGCAGAAGGTCAGCACGCCTATGGACACAGGTGAAAAATTGTGCCTGCTGCCACCCTTGTAAACCGCACTGTGCCAAGACGACTTGTCCTGTTTATCTGCTGGGGGAGGCTACAGCAGCATCCCAGGGGGAAGGAAGTCCCCACCTGCAGAACAAGGCATGCACACGTGGCCAAAGCACTTCACTCTAGTTTTCCTCTTCTATCTAAACTGACAGATCTCTCCAGGAAAACTGAACATCTTGAAAACGAATGTAGGGATTTCAAACTGTTTATATGTTTTATGCTATTCTACTACAGCACAAGCAAGCAAGCCAGCAATATAGTACAGTATGACTGCACTGGTAGCCGCCATACTCACATTGAAAACACATATTTTGTTCTTTCTTTGTTACACTAAATGGTACATTACCCTAGTGCTGTTTTCCTTTGCATTCCAGCTGGCAACTTATCGATTAGGGGAACACTTCTGAGCTTCTCCCTCCCATGCAATAATCTTTATAATTTCACATTCCTAAATGCTAAAAGTGCACTAATGTAAGTGGGAAGAGTTTCCTCTGCTATTTCGCATACTTAAGGAGAAGATGTTATCGATTCATATGCTTTGCTCTGAAAGTGCTTTGCAAAGGCCGTATGTATTACTATTTTCGTTTTAGCAAGCAGGAAAATGGCACACACATTGCCCAAGGTTACCCTGCAGATCAATGGGAGAACCAGGATTAAATTCAGATCTTCTGGGTCCTTGTGAAGAGACTATTCTGCTGAGCTATTTTTGGAAGGTCAGAACCCTCCAAATGAAGCATGGCCAGGATACACAACACAGTATAAAAATAATTTATGACATCCAAAATATTTTTTCTCTAGTACCTTTAAGGGCTATAAGCATGAAGTGAGTTCTTTGCGTTAACAAAAGAAGAGCTGAAAGAAACAAAATTTTAAAATTTTGAGCTGAAGAAATTTATACCGGTTTAATGGCTAATGATGTTAACAACCCAAGCGCTGTGTGCAGCAGCAGCTGAAATTTTGCTTGCAAAAATTTTGAGTTGAACTCTGTGTCATGGAGATAAGTTTCTTTTACAGTTCTAACAATAACTGCAGAAATGTATTCCTTATCAAAATTAATAAGCTTTTGCAGAAATCCATCTACCTAAAGAAAAAAAAAGGAAAAGATGTGTGAAAATTTACTAATCAGGTAACAAAATCTGAAGCTTGTGGAAATGTCAGTATGTGCCACAAAAATACCCACAACTGATAAATTGTGGGTCAGTACCAGCAATGGTAAAAAATGGTTCAAATCTGCTTTTCATATATATTTTGAAGGTTAGTTTGGATATGTCTTCTGACACTAAATCTGTTGTTCTTTCCAAACCTTTCCTTTACTGAAGTTTATTGTGACCTAAAAATACAAGTCTGCCTTTACCAATAAATTGTCTCCCACTCTTTTTCCATATCTCCCTCATGTAACCACAGCATACTGAGGTTTAACTAGTAAGACCTAAAAAATGTATTAGTACAGAGAAAATTAAATAGGTGACCTCATATACACAGAAAGCAAAATATAGTTCACATATTTCATTATTTTGTTATGTTTGTTAAAAAGAAAAAAGTAATTACAAATTCTAAAGGACAACCTTGGGGAATATTGCAGTTTTACTTCAGTAAGACTGTCAATATATAGCATATACACTCAGCTCTGGCCTTTACTTTGCATGAGCAGCTCCCACTGATGTCAGTATGTTCAGACTGACTGCAGGATACTGTTTTCCCATGGCTCCTGTTGCTATTTTCAAATGGATAATGCTGGTTTTTTTAAGCCCTCAGTTCTGAGTATCTTTGGTATTAGGCATGACCTTTTTATGCAGGCTTGTTCTCTGATCTCAACAAGCCTTCTGGGTAATCTAGCAATTTGCTAACAACAGCCTAATAAAGAAAAACAACACAAAGCTTTCATTCTACATGCAAACTATGCAAATATTGTATATCTTAATAATGTGTTTTGCAACCACTGTTTTAAATGTCTGTGATCCTAAGGATATTCTAGCTGTTCCAGGATATGGGAAACAATTCATCTCTGGAGACAAACATTATTTAATTGGACTAATGACTGATTTACTAACATGAACTCCACTTGAAACGTGCAGTAATTTATTTCTTCTATTCACCAGGGACTGTTGTTTTTCTGAAATAGATCAGTAAGAAACCAAAGTAATAAAATATTTTAGATTCATTACTTTGCAGAAATGTAACTTTTAGATGTTTAATCTAAATGAGGTATTAACTCCAGTGGGTCAATCATTAACTTAATTTTAAGCAACAACTTGATTTGTCTTATTTTCTTCATTGATCAATAGATCAAAATGGGTCTTCCAAGTAGTGGCATGAATAATCCCTGGGATAGAACTGATTACAAAAATATTAATGATTAATAACCCAGGATAAAATAAAACTCCATCTATGCAGTAGTCAAGATACGATCTTCATACATAGGGTTTCCTGACATGCTTTGTATTCCCACACGGGACTTCTGCAGAAGGATGTGTGTGCAGCCCTGCACAGACACTGCCTTAAAGCATACGGGAAGACAGACAGCTGAAAAACTCATACCCCTCTGAGGCTTTCAGCAATTTTATGGTCAGCTATAACGGTCAATTATTTTACTTTTTAATTTCAGTATGTTGTTACTTTGTATGGCCATCAACAAATTTCCAGTCACTCCTTTTATTGGAGGACTGGGGTTATATTCTCAAAGATATGGAAAGTGACATCTGGAGAGGTTGAAACCTAAACATGTGTTCCCCCACACCCCTGTCTCAAGTAATTTTAAACCAATAAGTAAGGACCAATATCATAAGCCTTTGATTTTCCATTGCACCAAAGGGGACAGAGCAATCTGCAAAGTGTATATCAGTATCTTGTTCACTGCAGAACTGTCAACCATATTTTTGTAATTACTCTGTCCTTTACAACACCACCAGATTAGAGAGAGGCATAGCTGGTATGCTTACTTCCTAACTCAGAACAGAATTTAGCAGTCTAATAAGATGGGAAGAGTATCTTTTTCCTGATGTGCATTTTGACCTCTTTTTATCTATACTTATCAATCATTTAACTTTAGATAACCTGGGCTAGGCAGTGCATAACTGGAGAGAAGAGCAGAGATTGGAGGCTGGAACACAGCCTTGACACTGTAAATCTGCTATACTCTGATTGCAGTATTGCTACTGGGGACTGTCACAACACCACTCACAGTAACTGTTACTTCACCCATCTAAAGGCATCCAATGCGTCATCTAGTCTTGTTCACAGCCTAAGCCATCGGCAGGGGTTGTGCAGTTACACTGCTCCTGGCAATTAGAAAAGAAAGCCACAATATTTTTGCTCCCATTAAAGCTTCTGAAAATGTTTGCACTTTCCCTTTCAGGAACGTGAGGCACAAAGAAAACTCTTTATCTTCTAGGGAATTTAGTATCTATATGTTAAAGATCCATTTAGCATTAATGAAAAAATTCTTTTTCTCTCCACAGTTAACAGCTATTGATATATAACAACTGTAAGGCTTTGGAACCTTACTCTCTATTCTGTATCTCATCAGAGCTACTACAGAATGACAGAGTATTGGAACCTTACACAGAGTAGGTAGGATTCAATCTACCCATGCTGTCCCATGAAGCAAGGCTTCAACTTTAAAAAGTGCTGGTGCTTAACTGGGCCTCAGAGCTTGCAAGAGTTGCAAAGGATGCAATGTTGAAACTGAACCTTTGGTGCCTGACACTATCAGGTACATGAAATTCATCAGCATGATAAGCGTTCCCCTCATGCAGTATCAATAGCCATCTTTCTTACAAGGTATGAAATTAATCCTTCACTTGAAGCAACCTTCCGTTGGTCACTATATCTTATTTCTTGGTGACAAATGGACAGGATGTGCTACAGAGGAATCCAGCACAAAGGAGACGAGGCAATATAAACAGGCATGCTGTAAACCTCCCACTATCTACCTCTTTGGCATTTCAGCACTGCTGTCACCAGCTGCTCAGCAGAATGATAAAAGTTAGTCTTTCCCAAGCCTCAAGCAAAGCAAACAGGAGCTTTTTTCCCTTTTCACACATGGGCATTATTTGGGAATTGCAGGCCTCCAAGGCACAGCAAGAACAAGGTACACTGTTGGCTAGGTGTGGGATCCTCTTATGACTGCCCACCTAAAGTACATTAGAGCAAGTAAGGCTGAACATGCTGAATTTTCAGCCTTTGGTTGTCTGATGTAGTGAAGTCCAAACAAGCCTGATAATGACAGCCCTTTCAAGAGCTGTCACAGAGTTGCATTAACAGTATATATTAGACTGAAATTTCTGAAGCTTCTTTCGAGAAAGATGTTCTGTGGCACCCATCTGGGGAATCTGGGTTTTTGACATACATCTTGGAGCCTTTATGTTTCCTAAAAACATACTGACATTTAGGAAGTGTATTCTTTGGCAATGTTTAAATACGTCACATTTTGCAGAAATAAGATGGCAAAGGGGCTTGCAATTAACTTGGGAACATTTTTGGAATTTGACAAGCTCCTGCTATTTCTGTGATCTTTGATATTTTCTTGAAATATCACTAGAAAACCTATGCCTAGCAATAAAAATTCATTTAGTTGGACTGTTCAAATAAATCACATTTCTTAAATGTGCTCACATCACTTTTTCAATTACCTTCTCCAGGTATATCTTTGCAGTTTTCCAGCCTCAGTCCTCTGGACTTTTCCCCCTGGAGACACAAGGCCCCGTGGTGCTGTGTCACGCTGGTTAAAGCTCGAGTAGGTTCAGGAAAGTTCCTCAACTCCGTCAGGTTTACCTAAAAGCTGACAAGATTACAAATCTCAGTTGTAAGAAGTATAGATCCAGAACCTACACTGGGGGAAAAAAATTCTAATCATTCTACCTCAGAGCAAGAAACAGAGACACATTATTGTATTTAAAATATTTAAGGCAGCATTTTCTGCATTAAGAGCAGGGTCAGCTTCAGCAAGGTCGTCTTCAGACTCTTGTTGCTGTTTCATAACTTCTGCCTGACTAGCAATAACCTGGAAAATATCACACCTCTATTTTCACACCCACTGCGGTTGTGCTGCACGGCATACAATGATTAGAAGCAAATGTATTTACAGCCCAATGAAACCAACATATTTACAACCTAGTCCAACTCAGGAAACCCCTCAACTTCAAGTTCAATTGCACAGGTGCAAATGACAGCCTATTTAACACTTCATTTAAATTTCAAGGTTTTACAAATTAAAGAGGCTTATTATATATGCCATACTTCTAGCTCTGAAGGATACCATTTCTATATGAAAGCTACAAGATTTGTGAGTAGTCTATGCAGTTAAATAAAAACATAATTTTGACATCTTAAAATTTAAGCATTATTAGGAAAAATTGAGGCATACAAAGTGTCAGTCACAAATATGATGAATTTGTATATTTGCAAATGAACAGGTTATTTATTAATGCAATAAGACAAGTATGTGAAATCTGTAACATAGTGCCTTCTCTAATATTTTGCATCTCTTATTTCCATTAACATTCAACGAATCACCTCAAGGGAGGTGATTCTCCCCCTCTGCTCTCGTGAGACCCCACCTGGAGTACCGTGTTCGGCTCTGGGGCCCCCAGCATACGAAGGACATGGACCTGTTGGAGCGAGTCCAGAGGAGGGCCACGAAGATGATCAGAGGGCCGGAGCATGTCTCCTATGAAGACAGGCTGAGAGAGTTGGGGTTGTTCAGCCTGGAGAAGAGAAGGCTTCGGGAAGGCCTTCTAGCAGCCTTCCAGTACCTGAACGGGGCCTATAAGAAAGCCGGAGAGGGACTTTTTACAAGGGCATGTGGTGATAAGACAAGAGGTCATGGCTTTAAACTGAAAGAGGGTAGATTTAGATTAGATAGAAGGAAGAAATTCTTCACTATGAGGGTGGTGAGGCGCTGGAACAGGTTACCCAGAGAAGTTGTGGATGCCCCATCCCTGGAAGTGTTCAAGGCCAGGTTGGATGGGGCTTTGAGCAACCTGGTCTAGTGGAAGGTGTTCCTGCCCATGGGGTTGGAACTAGATGATCATTAAGGTCCCTTCCAACCCAAACCATTCTACGATTCTATGAATACACAATCTGAAAGCACAGAGAAATGCTATGAGGATGACTGTCACCAGCGTCAGTCAGTAATGCTAATAAATGCCTGGCATTTCAATCAAAAGGAATGCATGCACTGGAACCAATGAACCAATGGGAATTGATTCCCAACCAGATACTGTGCCAAATCACTTGAATTTATGCCCAGTGGCAATTGTGCAATGGCTGGAAGTTTGGATGCACATCCCTCATTGTGAGTATGGTCATACTAAAAAGGGTGAATTAAATCAATGCAAACCTGCTTTCAGTTGGATGTGAAGGCTAACAGAAATGTGTTCTAGTTCAAAGCAGAGGAGCAGACGGTGACACTTGTTACTAAACACTAGCTGGCAAACATGACACAAAGTAAAGACCTGAGGCAGCAGTCTCCATGTCGATGGGATGTGTATCACTGATGGAGGAAATAAAGAAGCTACCCTGTTTTCTGGATTCCTTGTCTTTCTTGGCAGCAAAGGTGAAACTGGGGGGAAAAGGAGGGAGCGGGGGGCAGCACCACAGTGCAGAGAAGCCATATGTTCTACTCTCTGCTTTACCTTTAATGTAAAGGTAGAAGACATTGCTGGAATCTTTGGACAAACGCATAAAAAATTAACAGGTACAGAATCTTCTGTAAATCAGTCCAAAGAAACAGGTTTTGACAGTGCAACATTTCTTTTCAATTGCTTACCAGGTGCTTTATTTGGGGTACAAAGCTGAGGCCCTCTCCCTGACCTCATACCTCTGATACAGAGGCAGAGTTGCCATTGTACCTGCTTCTATCAGCCATGGAGAAAGAGAACAGATTATCTTGTTTGGAAGTGCAGCCTTAAAAAATAAACATGGATCCACAGGTATTCTGTCATGGTTTAACCCCAGCCAGACTAAGCCCCACACAGCCGCTCACTCACTCCCCCTCAGTGGGATGACGGGGGGAGAATTGGAAGAGTAAAAATGAGAAAACTTTTGGGTTGAGATAAAGACAGTTTAATAGGGAAAGCAAAAGCCGCGCACACGAGCAAATCAAAACAAGGAATCCATTCACCACTTTCCATGGGCAGGCAGGTGTTCAGCCATCCCCAGGACAGCAGGGCTCCATCACGCATAGTGGTTACTTGGGAAGACAAACGCCATCACTCCAAATGTCCCCCCCTTCCTCCTTCTTCCCCCAGGTTTATATGCTGAACATGACTCCATATGGTGTGGGATATCCCTTTGGTCAGTTGGGGTCAGCTGTCCCAGCCGTGTCCCCTCCCAGTGCACCAGTTCCTTGTGCACCCCCAGCCCGCTCGCTGGTGGGGTGGGGTGAGAGGCAGAAAAGGCCTTGACTCTGTGTAAGCACTGCTCAGCAGTAACGAAAATATCCCTGTGTTACCAACACTGTTTTCAGCACAAATCCAAAACATAGCCCCATACTAGCTACTAGGAAGAAAATTAATTCTATCCCAGCCAAAAGCAGCACATATTCAAACAGTAGAAATTCCCCATAAAATTTGCCTACTCCACACATTGCCTAAACCCTGTAGCCAGGCCAGCTTTGAACTTAGGGCTACTCACTTTTACAGCTGCTCTGAGCAGYCACCATCTCCCAGGCAGAGAACAGCTGGGGAAGAGGGACAGAAGATGAAAGCATTGCTCCTGCAACTCCGCTTCCAGGGGGATACAGGTTGAGCTATACCAATATGAATGAATATTATATTTACRTTTATATATACACTGGTGTATTTATATTACCATCATACAAGACATCACCTCAGTTCCACTTTATGTGCATGTTAATAGATGTACGCAGATTTTGTTCTTCATTATCATCTGCGATGACTTTTTCTTTACCAAATTTTTCTGTGCACTGTCCTATTTTGTCAGTCTGTGCCTTGGTGTCTTTGTTTCTCTGATGAAGTTCTCTCTCTCAAACATCAAGCTTAGACCTCAGCTCTTCCACCTAAATTATTACAGAAGAGAATTGGTAATTAAGTTTTAACAAGATTTTAAAACAGACAGTTAAAAGGAGACACTGCCTTGGGCTTTGTTGTAAATTTGTATAATTATTTTTAGTCCTCTGGAGGATGCATGATTATGTTTCTGTATTTATAAAAATACTGCCTTGGAGGCACCAAAATGAATTTTATAGTCCACTGATTTGCATATTAATGTTAGTCTTGTGGTGTCAAATGTATTTTTAGCAAATAAATGTCCATGACAATTATCAAAATTTCCAAAGAATTTTATAATATTCTTGACCTGGATTAATTTTTATTTTTTTTTTAAAAGGTATGCTGTGAAGACAAAGTAAAGAAAACCAGCACAGCACAGTGATAAACATACAGGAGAGAGATGAAGCAGATGAACTAAACAAAACATGTATGGATTTTTAACAGTTTTTGATTATAACAGTTTTGGTAAGTAAGTAAAGACTCAGGGTCTGATCTAAAGCTCTTTGAAGACACTTGGGCTGAAGATTTTTAACAATACAGTTCTGTACATTTGCCTTCCTACAGAAACATGATCACTGTGAAAGATCCTTCTCTTGATCAAGTGTCCTTAGATACTTTTCAGAATAAGAATAAAAATCAGAGATAAAAGATACTACTTGCTACAGCCCAAAATCATAATCAGAGACTGGAACTGTATTGTCCAAAGTTTGTATCACCAGTATAATGAAGGCACTGGTTTAATGGTGGAAGATCATGGATGTAGAGCCATCTCTTCTATGTTGCTACATACAGGAAATACTAGTTAGGTTAAGATCTGTTGTTCTCATTTATGAATCTACCTTGTAAAATCCTAATAGATTCACAGTTGATTTTATCCCTTACTTGTCTTGCATTTCATAATTTGTAAGAGGCATTTTCAAAGCCAGAAGTCCTACTCCTACAGTGCTAAGAAAAGGTATAGGCTTTTGGATCTTGTCTAGGCAATAGCAGAATAACAATAACGACATTGTACTAGTTCAGGATCCAGTCCTGTTACGTATATGCAGAGAAAACTTACCAGCAGTCAGTCAAAAGACAATGAGCTCAATGGGAGATTTCTTTGTGCATGGATGGAAAAACTACAGTCATAGTTAATAGTAATCCATTTTGTTATCAAGATAAATTCATTGGCCTCCCAGTTTATCACTCTATGGAACTAACGTATTGTCACCTGAAATAATGTGTTATTATCAGTGCAATAATTATCATTGTAATAATCTTAAACAATTATTTGGATTAGAAACTTGTCATATTGTCCAAGTTTATGAAGAGCTCTGAATACAAATTTTGTGATTTTTCCACACACAAAGTGGATATTAGATGCTTGTTGTATGCCAAAAATTAAAAGAGAAAGTGCCATCTCAGTGTCTAATAGTAGCAGATAAGGTGAATTTTACAAAAACAGTTGAGTGTCAGTCAACTGTTGACTCAGGGCAACACTTTTTAGGCCATAAATGAGCTGATTGCATGTTCAGAACTACAATTTCCATGAAGACTCATTCAAGGAGATATTAATGATCATTATTTAACTGTGACAAAATGGTGCCACAGAGGGAATGTATACCTGACACTCTCCACCAGTCCCTTGCATGCATAAGTCTTGATACGTGAACTTTTGCCCTATATACACGTTAGCCAGAATGTTTAAAGGAAAGGCAAAAATACTTTAAAAATAAAAGTAAAATAAAAGATGAGCAGTTAAGACTGAGTAAAATGTTTCTGTGATGCTGCAAGGTTGATTGCCAATCATGTATATAATCTTGGGGATGAAATGAGGTGGTCTGAAAAAGCAAACAGAAAATTCTTGCGTTTCTTTTTTTAAAATCAGGAAATCTTTGGTGGTTTATTGAGATCATTTGCACTTGGAATTTTGTACCCACAATCAACTGCAGGAAATAAATTTCAGATGTGATTCTATGCAAAGTGCTAAGCATCGGCTCTGAGGTGAAAGGCAGGCAGGGGTTGAAAAAACCCAGCTCCTTGGAGTACCAAAGATGAAGAGAATAAATGATGGTACTGGCAATGGATCAGATATGAGCACACAATCACTGTTCTGCAGGGTAAGTCACAGCACATGGCACAATATTTATGCTAGCCTTGTGGTGGCTACAAAAGGATAGGTTGTGAAACTACCTGATGCAATATGAAGTCTGCCAAGCAAAGCTTGTCTTCAAAAATCTTTGATTAAATTTGAGCTAGCAGAGTGAGTTGTACTGGTATGGATCTTTGTATATATGAGGTTGGAATATTTTTGACTCAGAATCACATGCCACAAAACCATATTTCATGTCCTATAGTCCCATGATTTATAATATCTGACTACAGACAGAAAAGTATACTGTTAGCAAAATATACTTAGCCATTGTTTGCAGTGTAAACCTTCCATAGATAAAGAGTAAAGTTTGAGGGCAGGACCTATTTATCTTCAAGGGTTTGCCAAGGATATAATGAGGTTTACAGATACAAAGTTATAAACAGTACTGCATTTAACAAAAAAGTATTTGGAAGAGATACTGGTAGAGATGTAGCTCGTGATTCTAAAAAATGATTTTCCAGTTTTTCTGCTTTCCTATACTTGCCCTGGGGTTACAAGTAAATTCAGAGGAAATGTTTTTACACATAACACAATCCCGCTTTATCAAGGAGATAGAGTTTTGCAGGCAAATGTTCAGAATTGCTACATAATTTTCTTTTTAATTGATGTTAATAACTGGGGATTAGTTACTGCTTGTCTTGACTCTGTGTGTGTGTGGCAGAGGAAAGATGAACAGAGAGGGGATGAAGAGATGGCCAAAGGAGTCTTTCTTGTCTTCAATCAACCAGCAGGAAAAGTCAATCACAACTGCAGTGCTCTGGGCCAGCCCATTCTGCCCCTGTGGGACTCAGTACTCCCAACAAGGGCAAAGGGGAAGAGTACTGGCATTGCCACAGATGGGCTCAGTTCACTGGAAGAGTGGCATCTGAGTGGCTCTAACGGGCTCCAAACTGAGGAGGAATCCCAACTCTTTCCATTTGTTGAGACAATATAACTCTGCCCTGTCCCTTGTTCTGGGTTGCTTGCATTGTGAACTGTTTAGTTGTAAGAGAAGTGAAGGTAAAACTGCTGCTAGGGTTATCTTTGATCTACACAAAAACAGCATCACCAAGAGGCACTGGAAATCAGATTACACACAACAGTGTCTGTGTACCTGTGTAGCCACATTGCTAATGTAATACTATAGAAAGCTGATTTATTACCAACATCTTGTTCCAGGAGTTTGCAGCCCTGTTTCATACTTTGAATGCCTTATTATACAGAATCTGCACCTCTGGACTCTTTCTTTTCTGGGTGGTGTCATTTTGTAGAAACACATTATCAGTTTCCATCATCTGGTGATGCATTACCAGAATACATCAGAAAAACAGCTGGCTCAGTCTCTCAATCCTTGGCGTCCAGCAACAGCTGACTGTGATAATATATTACACAAAGTCTTCAGTCTATCATTGTAATACATCAAAACAAGGCACTGGTCTGAAGGCGTATTACTCAAAGAAAGGCAAAGCTGAGTGAACCTGTCCAGGAGAGGGGTTCTGGTTTAATTATGGAATAGAAGTTACAGTACACTGCTCAGAGAAGGTGTGTTAGCTTCAGAACTTTGGTGCATTGGTAAAATACAATTTGCATTCATACAGATAATATTATAGGAGAAGGTCACATGTTACTCAGTTTGGAGACAAACACCTCGACAACCAGAGTTCTGTCAAAATGTTGCAGTGTGCTGTGTATCAGAGAGGCTGCATATTTTATAATTGAGCCAAGTGGGATTTGAGTTCAACTGATAAATATAAGCACTAATTCCTATTCTTTTAATTTTTTCATGGACAACGCAGACAAGAACCTGATATTTGAGTGTAGTAACTGAAAGAGCATCCCACCGGTGGATTCTCACTGCTGCCTCTTCTGGTGGCACTCTCAGCAGGTTCTGGGTGATGCTGTGAGTCTGAGAAAAAGCAGCAGCAGAGAAGAGGGCCTGAGGCATCGGCAGGGAAAGAGCTGGAGCTGAAAAAAGAAAAAATAGAAATTGAGACAATCATCAGCAAATAAATATAAAAGATTATTTAATTAAAAATTTTTCATAAGAGCTTAATTTATTGTAGCTATTTACACCAGACTTCACGTTGCTGGATGAACAAGAACCTCCCATTGATCAGGACTGCAGACTTGCCATGGGAGTGTCTTGGGCTGTTAAACTCATGGCAAATCTGTTTCCTCCTCTTGGGACACAAGGGGTGCAGTACAGAGAGTGTCTACATTTCTCTCTCCATTTAACCAGGGCTTCCTTTCTGTTCAAAAGACAGGAAATGCTCCCAGAATGTTCCCTCTGGATTGGATTCACACAGAGAGTTAGAGTATGACCTGCATTTTTCATCTGCAAACCCAGTGATGACAGGCAGGGCATGCTATGAAGTACAACTAGCTAGAACTAAGGCAGCAAAAGGGTCATTTGCCCCTAATGCCAGAAGCATTATTTCTCAGTATTGTTTCAAAGACTCAGGTGCCTCACCATTTTCCCACCTAGCTCAAGTTCCAGCTTCTTTTTAATGGGCCTGAGGATAGGTCCTTCAGTGTACGCTACTGACTTCACATCCCACTGTTTTCTCTATAGCTCCCCAATGTTAGCCTCCATGATCCCTTCCTTCTCCTGCCTCTCATGCTGCTATGCGCTCAGCTTTATATGCTTCCAGCAATGCCCTTAGAATTGAACACTTTCCTGATGAAAATTTCTGTAACCTTACTTCAGTTCCTTTCCATCCTGTTGCTCTATCTACACAAAGTAAACTTTGGTTTGTTTGATGCAGATAAACATATGCTAAAACTAGGGCATAGCATGATATTACTTTAATCTGTATCTTTTCTCCTTTCTCTACTATTCTTCATGGCTCTCTGTATAAGAGGTAAAGAAAACTTCTTGAGTCAGAGTTGCAGTGTCTGAATTTACATTACTAGCAGGAGAAAAACAGCGATTAATTTCATGGTGTATTGGGAAACTGAGGGACATACATTTTTCTGCTCCATGTTTCTGTTCAGTAGAAGCAGCCAATATGTAATGTTCTTTAGCACATACTTGAGAACACAAGCTGATCTGAGATGGGGACAAGGGGCAGCAGTTGGTTTAGATAACATAGTATATTACAAGCATCGTGAATCAAAGACATACTCAAGAATGAACATTTCACCAATGTGTTATATCCCTCAGGAAAATTTTAGCTCTATGTAGTTATTTACAAGAAGATCTAAACAGTCCTTTATTTACGAAAGAGATGGCTCACATTGATACGCATGACAAGAGTCCCTGAATAAAACATGCAGCAAGAACAGATTAAAAGTGTGATCAGTAGTTAATGAGAATGGACTAGCATGGGGCTCTTACACCCACTTTTGTAAGCCTTGAAAATGGTTCAGTGTGTTATAGATTTAGTTGTGAATGTGGATGACGTGTCCTTTGCTGCAATATCTCACTGTATTGGTGTTGCGGGAGGGTGCGAGTGAGGATTAAGGACACTAGAGACATGGGATGACACATGTAAACACCAGTTACAAAATAGCAGGAAGGAGGGGAATTGATTAATGGATGATATCCCATAAGGATGCCTCAGTGAAGGGACAGGTGAGACAGCTGCCAAGATAATGAGTGCCTCAGTGAAAGGATCTTCTTTCACTAGCTTGCTGTTTTTTAAATATCAAAGTCCTGCAGAATTCACCTTTTCAGTACAATGCGAAAGAGCAGCTCCATAGAGGCACAGCCGCCTGAGGTGTGTGCCCTCTTTGTCACACGATGTGGGAACTACCGTGACCTCGCCAGTTTTCCTTACTGATGCAGTGACTCCATCTGTCCCAGTAGATAAGAACTTGGATTGTGTTACAGGAACGTAGCAATGCACATACACTATAAGTTTCAGAAATGCCGTGTCGTTAGCCATTTCCCAGTGTCACCTTCCTGGTACTGAAAGCAGAATAAACAGAAAATAAGCATAGGATACTGTTTAAACATATCGTTCAAGGAAAACCAGCAGAATAAGAACTTATACTCTGGTTGCGCTTGAAGTATGTATCTTTGTTCAGCGGGAATATAGCTGAGCCGTATAACCACTTGTGATTTATTGACTGAAAGGGCTGGATTTGTCAGTGATGACCTGATCTAGTTGAAGATGTCCCTGCTCATTGCAGGGGAGTTGGACTAGATGACCTTTAAAGGTCCCTTCCAACCCAAACCCTTCTATAATGCTGTGACTCAGGTCCACTGACATCAGGCCACACAGTGCCTGGACAGTGCCTGGTGGAAACCTCACACAGAGCTACAGAGCAAACCTGGACGTAACCAGCCTTTGATCGCTAACCCTCACCCCATACTTGTGCTTCACCCTATGAATTCTGAAGGGAACAATCTGGAAAAAACAACAGCTGCTGAAAAGTATATTGCACTTCACAGACAACAAAGGCAAAGTACCTATGTTGAGGCACTTCAGCCTTCCTTAGACAAGACAGGAAAAGACAGAAGGAGAGCTTTTGGAAGAAGAAATTCATTRCTCTGCTTCTCTCTCTGGCAGATACTACCAAAGTATGATCTGGGACAGGTGTTATTGGTACATATATATGGAACAAATGCTGTTTTCATAAATTCTTACATTTACACTTGCAGCATTTTTAACCTGAAAGAAGTGTACCAGCCAGTCTGTGAACTCCATGGAGGACTTAACATACACCAGTGAATTATACAAGAAGCTCCTGTATATTATGACAATAGCCAAAGCTAGGTGGCTAGTTAAGGACCTCGAGAGATTTGACAAAATCATATTTTTGTTACAATCTTTTCCCTGTTTTCTCTAATTGCCTTATGTGACTTCAGGGTACATGTGGTTAGTTGCCGAAACTGGTACCTAGTACTGCAAGTTTTCCAGAACATAACTTTTCTGCTTCCAAGCACCATGCCCCCACCAACATAGTGATAAAAATAGTGGTTATAGTGTGCACTTGTTCACACATATGTATAAATAAATCCATTTTAATGAGCTGAATGAACCCATTCACTAGCCCAAGGCACACCTGTAGGTGATTTTTAAGAGGCACACAGAGATGATAGACTCAACCCCTAAAAATGCTCGTACAGCTGAATTTTGTCCTGACTTTTACTAGCCAGCAAATTCAAGACAAAAATGAACAAATCAAGGTCGACTACCTTGTATATCTTCTTTCTTGCAGGACCTCAGAGCAATAAACCCTCCAGAGAAGGTCACTATTTTTTTAACCTCATCTAGGAATCTACTTGAAGTTAGTGCGGCACTTGATTGCGGTACTCTCTGCAATATCAGTGCTCCATTGTCATTTAGTATTTGGACAGCTGAGCTGCTATATTGTTCTGTTTCTATGAAAATCATTTCTGCGTCGACTACACTTATTCTTTTCCTCTTCATTTCTATATTATAAATCATCTTAAACTCATCAGGGATATTATTAGTAACTTATTGTTACCTTTTTCAATGTACTTTGAAGCCCAACATTCCCCAGCCACAAGTGTCAGCATATTAAGTGCTGTTCAGATATTTGAACATAATATACTCTGTTTCTAAGGCTTCCGTTGTATTACTAGTATGATAATTATTACAGCAAATGATAAAATACTGCAAAATTGTTTTCTCCCCCCTTAATAACATAAATAAAAGGAGCAATTAATTTCCTACAATAAAAACAGGCAATACAATAACGTACAAATGTGGAGTTTCTTCATTATTGCATCAAATTGCAAAATGGAAACATATAATTTCAAAAGGCTCATAAGCAAAAATGGAAACACAGCTGATGTTGCGTCAGCATGTAGTACAAAACTGTGAAGCTTGTACAGCTCACAGCTAGTCTCCTCAAATGAACCGTTAACATTTCTAAATGAAAATACATAACACAAAGAAGCTTCTCCTTTTTTTAAGGCCATACTTCCAGAATTTAAGGCAATTTTCCAGGATGTTACTTCTATATATCCATCCAATACTATAAGCTTAGAGCATCACCAGTTATTTTAAAACCTTTCTATCATGCATAGCTTTTTTGACGCATCTTATGACAAAAGGCAATAGTGTTTTCAAATGGAATCAACATACTTCAAAACTGATACACCTCCCTCTACACCCCATATATTTACCAGATGTGTTTTTAAACCTTCTTTCTGCACTGGTATTTTGGTTTGTTTGGTTTCAGGTTGCTGAGAAAAGGTAACACATTTTCTTTGACATCTCGTGCAATGTTACAAGTATTCAGAGCACATTCCCTGCTTTGCATGGAAAATGTATTTGCACAGTTGTCAGAATGATGGACAGGGGGAGAATGATAGGAAGGAGCACTGATCTTTGCTTGTTATTACATACAATAGCCCAGTAGGAATCATGATGTGTTGGTGAGACAAACTGTGTCCCATTCTGGAACATATTAAGTTTGTCTCCAGGACACACATGACTTCACTAGGGTGTCTAACCTCATTCATAATAGATGCTAATCTTTTCAGGGCTGACTGATGACAGCACTTCCTGCCCTTCACGGAATTAGAGCTGGGTTTTATCAAAGGACTCAAACTGCCTGCTAATTAGACTAATTCCCTTCATCATGAATTATTTATTTCCATTGGTAACCGATCACTGTGACATTAATGGGTTCTGCTCAACTTAGTTTCATACTAATATACACTATAAGTTAAATGTTTAAAAACTCCTGATACTTCACTCCAGGTCAAGTGTATCTACACATAACTCTTGATGTTTTCAATGAAGTTTTGATAATTAAAGACTGTTAGAATAAAGTGCTCATTGCTAAGAAAAAAAGAAAAAGAAAATGAAAAATAATTTTAAAATTCTGAAATCAAGTTGGTTTTTTTTCCCCAAAAATGTGAGGTAATATATACAAATTTATTTAAGATTAATAATAAGAGCCCACTACTGCACTAGTAGGGTTTCAAGGCAATTCACAGAACAGAATGCATACCCTCAGCCAGAACATGTAGTGCCTGTCTATTCAAAATTCTCACCCAGTGCAAGAAGTTCTGGGGCTGTGGTGTCAAAAAATAAGATCTGTACTTAGGTAGCAAGTATCATATATACAAACTCAAAATAAAGAATACCTGGACAGATAGGAGCACTGCAGCCCAGTACCGCAGGGTGGAGAAGGCCAAAGGCAGGGTGTGGGTTATTCAGTGAGATGGAACTGGGAAAAACACAAAGCACCATTCTGGGATGTCTTAGCAGCAGGATCTGAGCAGGACACCAGAGGTCATCTATATAATAGTACAAGGTCTCAGCAAGAGAATTGATGCCTGGTTTTTGGCATCACTGTTCAAAAGTCATATTGACAACTGAGAGAAAATCCATGAAGAGCAATAAAAATCGGAGCAATTTAGAAAACATGACCAATGGGGAAAGATTGAGGATAATGTTTAGAAAAGAGATGAGAGTATGATGACACTTTCACTTATGCAGAAATATGTTATGATCAGGCTGGTGATCAGTTTTCTCCATGTCCACCACAAGCAGGACAAGAAATAACCATTTCAGTCTGAAGCCATGAAGATTTAGCTGAGAAATTGGGAAAAGGTTTCCTAGCTGCAAGGACAGAGAAGCACATGTCCAACCTAGATAAGAAGGTGGTGGAATTCTCACCACTAAAGGGATTTTGGCCCAGACTAGATAGGCAGATGATTGTTAGGGAAGGTTTAGGTTTAGGTGAACTCAGCTCAGTCACAAAATTATTTTCTAAGGCACAGAGAAATGTGAGCTGCGTTACTATAATATAAATTTCTCTTACAAAATTCTTATTCAGAATTTTGCTGTTTCTAATGAAAAAACTCCTACTGAAAAGTTGTGATTATTTGAGTATTCCTCAATGATAAGAAAATATATTTTAGAAGCATTCTATACAGAATAAGGTTTCCATTTTCTATAATTTAGCTATTGGTCTTTTCCACTGTCATCACAGACAGTGAAATTGACTTTCCTATTTACCTGAACTATTTGGAGATGAAGAGACATCATACCACTTGATCACTGATGTCACCTCTGAACCTCTTCTCTTTCAGCAAAATTTAAAGACTTTTCACATGTTACAGAGTTGGGCTCAAAGTTGCAATACATTTTATACATACTCATGACCAAATGGTGCATATTCTCATGCATTTCACAAAACAGGTTTCATTCCGGTTTGATTAGCCTATCTGTGAAATATAAGAAAAATGTATACAACTTGTCAGAAGTATCAATAAGAGGCTTATTTGGGGTAATATTTTTAATGGTAAGGTGAGTTTAATATAATAAACAGCAGAAGACAGCTAGACAGAATAGTTTATATCCCTAGCCTAATAAAGACTTGGACTACGGTATATTTGACAAATTGTCTTTCACGTGATAGCCATAAAAGAACACATTTCTTTCTAATCCATAGTGATAACACAGAAGTTAGATAAAAATGAACAGAGGTGATATTCAACAAGCCCATGTACATTTCTATCACAGTGTGAGATACCTCGGCTGTGAAAATAAAGGTATTATTTTTCCACTATTGAAATAATACAGAATCAATGAGAGGCAACTGTGAGCCTCAATGGCATCAAGGGGTTTCTGTTGACATTCACAAACCAGAGCAGAGCTCTGCTGGATTGAGATGTCACCAGAAACCCCAAGATGGCATTACAGCCTTGTTTTTCTAAGTTGTGGTTTTTTGCAATAAACGCATCCAACTGCTTTTAATTTTAATTAAAAAAGTCACTTTTCACATTTCTTTCCCTTTTTCATCCCCATCTTTTGTTTCAGGTTATCTGCCCGGCTCTACCTGTCTTCCTCCTTTCCTCCACCCCATTCTCCTCCCTCCTGCCCCTACCATCTTCTTCTTGCCTTTCTCTCTGTTCTCATTCACCTTCTTTCTTTCCTGGTTCTCTGACTTCTCAAATCAAAACATTTCTGGAATGGGTGACTTTGCTCAGTGTGTTAGCAGCGCTCCCTAATGTCATTTACCAGCACAAACTGTTCCTTTAGCACTGTGGATAGACTATCCTATTAAGCCAAAAGACATGTCACTCATGTACCACTTGTTATTTCTACAGAATAAGTGAATTCAAGTAGCTTCTGATGCAGCAATATAAAATAGCTTTCATTTCAGAGCTAATAATACCTGACACTTGAACAGAGACTTCCTTTTGATGTTCTCAAACCATTTCACAGGCATTAATGAATTATGTCTCACAAGTGTGCTCTGACAAACAGGCTGTTCCCATTTCACAGATGGAGATAACTGAGGAGGGAAGAGAGGGGTAATTTGTTATTACAATGTCTCTCAGGGCCCAACTCTTCACTGTTGTATTTAAAGTGTTTCTACCACTGGCTTCAAGCCAACAGCGAGTAAATAACATTAAAGAGCACTCAGACGTTCCAAGGCTCAGTACTTTCATAAGAGATCCCTTCTCTTTATATAGCAGAGTACGTTCTCCTTGCAAACTGGTGTATAGACACCTTTGGGGAAATATTATTCCATAATTCTAATTCATAAGTTACTAAGGAAAAGGAGATTTTGTGCTAAATTGTTCTACCCTCATAAATTAAACCCAGCTAACTCACTTTTTAATTCTTTATAAGCCTTTGACAGTGGGAGATTCTTGAGGGGGAGCATTTTAAAAATGTGACATGAAAAGTGTATTCTGTTGTAAAAAAATAAAGTGTGAACAGAAATTTATCTTTCAGCATCATGAAAACCAGCTAAGATCACAAAATAAGAGGACAGTGGGCAGACAGCCCTTACGAAGTACGTGTCAAAGAATGTGGATAGATTGGTAACTACAATTTGCTTAAATTAACAATTAAAATTATGAGTGTGTGCAGTGTTACTCAAACTGTTCCTGAGCTGTGCTTATCAGAAATGACTGATATCATGAGATGTGACAAGAAGATGTCACTCCCATCCTCTATAAAGGTCAGTTCTTTGTCGTTATTTTTAGAAGTTTCTGTTTGTTTGACAAATTGATAGAAGAAAAACTACATGAAAATATATTTAGATATATTTTTATATAAAGTATATAGATGCAAAAGAGGCACCAAGACTTGGTATGAAAGACCAAGGAAAAGCAGAGTAAGAGGTGGGGCCATCAAGGACAATGTCTTTAAAACAAAGAAGTTTTCACTGTTCATGTGCACAATTTAAGGCGGGATAAACATGCAGGATTCCTTATGGAACAGGGAGAAGAGGGTTAGTCAGAAAAAAAATTGTTTGTTTGCTACTATAGAAAACCTATTTAATTAAAATTGGTCTTGAGCAAAGACAAAAGAGCAAATAGTTGCTCCAGTTTCTGAAACTAAGCACAGGAGGAAAAAATGAAGAATCTTGCACAGATTTTTTTGCTTGCTTTGGTTTTTTAAAATCCTGGTCACTGAAGAGTCAAAGAAGCATAAGAAGATAAGTTTGCGTGGAGGGCTGAGGTAGTCATGGGGTATTGCATGGGACTGAGTGAATAATTGTGTGGGATGCTAGAGCAGTGAAGCAGAACCAGACAGACAGGTTATTCTGAGAGGCAAAGAGAGCAGGAGGAAGTTAGTATTGTGGGTCTGGGAAATCAGATGTGAGGGACAAAGAGGGACAAGAAAGCAAAAAAAAAAAAAAAATCAGCTAGGTTGAGCAGCCACTCATCCTGATGTGCTACAGGGGAGCGAAGGAGGATAACTGGAGTGAGAACAAGGGGAGCTGCACTGGACTGGGCACTTCTGACAGTTGAAGAATGTAATTTGTTCCTTTATTTTTAACAGTGTCATTATGCTTGTGGCACATAAACCCACCTCATTTAGGAACAGAATTTATCTTCCCTTGTTTGTGGGCAACACCTTGAAGGCAATGCTTACCTAATCACTCCTGTATTATGACACAGTCTACATCTTGCAGCTAGAATAAAGCTCACGGCAAATATGAGGTGCTATGACACAATACGTATAAATCATCCATCAAAAGAAAACCATTGTCTCTAGTACCAGCCCACATGCAAACCTCCATATGAAGCACATCCAACCCAAACACACCCAGCCATAAACACTATAAATAAATATAAAAATATAAATATAAATATAAGAGACCTTATGCAGTTTACAATGGTTTTGTGTTTCCCATCTATCTATAGGAACATCCCCATCCAAATTCCAAGCTAGAAGTTGGAAAGCAAATATGCTTGCATGTATGTAAGATGCACATGAAAGCCTAAGGGTACCCAAGTCCCCACTCCTGGTTTCTCGCAAGCCTGGCAGCTAGCTCATCCACCCACTCAGGAAAACTTCTCTCCTCTTTGGAGCTGATGAGCTGGGATTTATAGACACCTGCCTAACTACAACATCCAGCTGCTGCTTTTGAAATAAAAGAACAGGTCTGTGATTTGTTACAAGCCACCTACATGCATAAAAGGCACCCCCGCAAATTCTGTCGGTGATGGATTCTTTGCAGAACATTGCTTTGAAATCAGCCTTCATGCTAAAATGAACAATTAGACAGTTGCCACAAGACCAGCATCATTTTGGTTCCACATCTGCACATCACCCATCAGAATGAAGCCCATGTTTCATTGGACTTTCGAACATCATCAAAACAAGCACGTTGTGCAACACCAACAGTAAGAGAGAGCTGGGATCATAAAGTACATATTCTACTGTACAGAACACTGCCATCCACAGTCATGACTTGGAGGCAGTAATGTGCATTTTCAGAATTGTCTTCATACCTGGTCATATGAGAAACAGAATCAATTGCAGAAAACTTCACAGGAAACTGGTGGATGATTATAGTGGCCATTTATTAGCATGGCATTTAAGTTCACCAAAGTCCAGTGCTCCAGTGCACTTACTGCTTTAGCCCGGTAATTTACAAGGCCAATAACTTCGAATTTTTTTTTTTTCTTTTGGTGACGAGATCCATGCTTAGCTAAAGTTATACCCCTGATAGTCCCGAAGGTAAAGTGAAGGTTAGGCTGTAATGAGTGCTTTGAACAAATGTCTATGGGTAAATCCAGCACACAGAAATGAGAATCCTTTTTTCAGTTCCTATAACTTTCCAATTCCAGGAAGCTAAAACGAAGAGATATCTGCTCCGTTTCATAAAATCCAGTTATGCAACTACTACTATTTCTGGAAATACTGGCCTGTAATAATTACTCTTTCAGTATGAAGGAACCAAACAAAAAATACCCAAACAGTAAAACTTTGATATTTATGCATGATAAGATTTTTGAACCACTCAATGAGTCATTTCATGGAGCAATTAACTTTCCTTTTCATGTAGACATTTTTTCTTCGTCTGCCACCTTTTTAACAGCCCTTTGCATAAATTGGTAAAATAATTTCTCATTCCCTCAGAAACAACAGCTGTATTGTGAACTCCTGAATTGGCATGTCTTTGGAATATATTATAATAATTCAGAAACTGCTGCCATTTCTGTCAAGCTTTCATTCATACGAAGGTTGCTTCAAACATCCCATCCTCCCTCCCCCTTTCATTGCTATTGCTGATCTCAGTTAGATTGTCCAGCCACTTCCCCTCCTCTCCCAACTCCCTCTCCCGCCTCCAGTCTCAGCCCTCTCTCTCTCAAGCTCTTGACACAAATCTCCTTCCCTCGCCCCTCCCTAGGTCTGGCTCTCTGTAGCCTTCTCAGTCGAATTAGACACAAATGACTTGTCTTGACTTTCAAAGCCCTTTGTGGCCTATCCGCTCACCACTGACCCTCTCATGTTCAATATCAAAAGGTCAGTTCTTGCTTCCAATTAGTCTATGCGCCAAGGTACCTTCCTCTGACTGTAATGCTTTCAAAAAAGCCCAGTCATGCTCTTCCCTCTGTTGCCCCTCACACTTGGGGAAGGAATTGCCTATCAGTATCTGCAAAGCCTTCGCATTCTGCCTTTTTAAATCCCCCCTCAGATCTTCACTTTGCCTTCAGAAACCGCAGCAAGAGCCAGGCTGTTCATGTGCCAGGGCAATACTAACCAACACAACAGGAGGACTTCCTAGGGATCCTCCCTTGTTTGTACCTCATTGGTGTCAGTCCTCTACAGGGAAATGCCATTTTTGTTTGCCCTGTTTTGCAGCACCTCACTGGGGGAGTTGTGGCTGATAACTTGAATTTGTGGGTCCTGCAAAGATGCAAAAAATAATGAACAAGAGAAACAATGATAAGGAAACCATGGATCCTTGGTTTCTAGGGCCCAGACTTGGCCACTGCAAAGCTCACATCAACTGAAAATAGTCACTGAATGAAAAGTCCTGGTCTGTCACCTACAACCTCAGGGTGGACCTTTCTCATTTCAGATAGAGCTGCAAAGTCTGCCAAAACTATACACAGTTCATGTGCTTCCAACTTAACTCAAGTTGTGTAGAATTCCACAGATTTGGCAAAAAGCTTGTTATCTTGATCAATTTCAAAGCCCTGCCCCAACTACTAAAAATTCTTACACTCTCGAAGAAACAGTCACCAGTGTACTTTAACTTGAGCAAATTCACGCACCTCACCTCAGCGTTTCTGTTGGAAATAACTGCACTCCTATGGTTGCAGTTTTCCCAAAACTTCAGACTGAGGTATACATGCAGGAAAAATTCATTCTGATAAAGGTTATAAGTAATTGAAATTCTATTAAGTATCTGAAATTCGTTCATATGAGTAACTGAAAACACAGCCATTCAATGGGAAGTTTAAGGCAAACTGATAGATGATGCTCCCAGCTCCATTATTATAAACATAGTGGTTTATTATGAAGATAATTGTGGGTTGTTCAAGCGGAGGGTGGAGATGTGTGTGTGGGAAGTAGCAGAATGGAGGTAGCCAAGTGAGTAGAGTGTAGGTGAATAGCTGAATGGCTTAACTGTTAATTTCCTTGGTTTTTATGATTTACATTAGTATGCAGAGGAGTGGGATCTAATTCTAAGAACTTTTCTGAGCAGGGAAAAATCACACATAATGTGTACATAACCATGTGAAATACAGAAACACTATGTATTGCATTACGTAATTTACTTGAAAGTTGTAGCTTGTTGACAGAAAGGCCCTGCTGGGTTTCACAACCTGGGAATGCAGCTTTCATGAAGCAAATTATTCTTCAAGAAATGAGCAACAATGCCATTTGCTTCATACCTCTGACACAATATTTAGCTCTGTCATTTAAATATAATTGCTCTATTTTTACAATGTTAGTGCTATTGATAAATGCAGATTGCAAGGAATAAGTAAATTCTCTTATAGTGATAAAGTGATTGTTTATTAAAAAAAATAAGAAAGTTGACACTTATTTCACATTCTAGATTTAAAAGAAAAATGTTACCATTATTATGGTAGCTTAGTTATGGTACTGGTTCAAGGTTTTTGTGGTCTAGTATTTTTAGTACTCCAGTGTAATCTACTCCAGTCATCCTTGACAGAGAATAAGATGGGTTTTCTAGGATCACAGCTTTCAAGCTGTGTGGAAATGCCCATTTCCCACCTTGAGAGTAATCACATACTCACACACGGAAAAAGACAATGATATTTTGAGTTGTATTTATAAACTGAATCTAGGAAAAAGTACACATTCCTGCCAAAACCCAGTTTTTTCATGGCTAAATTCACTGTCTACCCAGAAATCCCATAGTGCTAGTAAAATTGACATCTTTAATGGCAATCACAAACGCAGCCTTTAGCACTGACATGAAGCCATCACTTAAAAACAGCTTATAATTTTCCAGTGAATATAAAACTTATACTGTTCTACAAAGTTGGAAGAAAAAAAAATTCCCAAACCCTCTAGCACCTGTTTAATGAGTAATATGTCAATACATGTATATATATTTTTAAACAGATATAAAACGTGAAGATTTTTGGATCCACAGTTTACATCCTCTCCTCCATGGTGAAATTAAATATGGTGTTAATTTTGGTGCAGAGGGCAAAGATCTGATGAGATCAGGCAGCAGAAGATTCTGCAGCAGTAGCCAGAGGCCCAAAATCTCATTTTCCCTAGTCAAGTGATGCTCTCCAGAATACTTTCTCTGCTCCTCCCTGAGCTCATGAGGACTCAGTGCCATCTGAGGAGGATGGTTCCTTCTGGCATTGGGATACAACTCAGGTCTTACAGATGAGGAAACAGGAAATACTGCTAATAGCTATGCCTGCTCTATGTTCCACTGAAAAACTGAATTGGCTTTTTTTTTTTTACACTTATTCAGAACATGTTTTCAAGTTTTTCTCTGCAGCCATGGAAGCAATAAAATTATTAGAAAGACAGAAAAAAAAAAAGAAGAGAGAGATATAAAAATAAAGAAGGAAAGAAAGGAAGGAAAAAATGAAGGAAGGAGAAGGAAAAACAAGAAAAGAGAATGAGAAAAAGCTAAAATTTCCAAGCAATCCCTTGATTCTACAAATTAAGGCTTTAAGAAGAACCTAGATGGCAAATATTACAAATATCGGTATCACAAAATCCAATAAAGACGTAAGAATTGACAATCTTGAGTCATCTGGGTGTGTTCAAAGGACAGCACGTGGATCATTTTGTTCCCATGATGTGCATAATGTGTAAATTTTGCCTTACTTGCTACTCTTAGTTTGGTACCTTTCAGAAGGACTAAGCAGAAATTGAACAAATCTAAAAGAGATCCTCTTAAACAAGGAATACATTTCACAAATTGTTTTGCACTGCTGACCTGCATTATATTTAGCAACATTCAAACTATTCAGCTTTGATATTTAGCAACATTCAAACTATTCAGCTTTTGGTTGAAGCTGTTAATAACAGATAGTCTGAAATAACACAGTATTTTGTGTTATTTCAGAACAGATAGTTCCAAGTAATACAATATTGGAGGAAGGGGGAAAATCATATTAACACATGAAAGAAAGAACATAAGCGTAATCAAATAACTCTACCTTCTCAATGACACTGCTGCTGACAGTATCCAAGGCTCCCAGATACCACAGATGAGTCAGTCAATGGCTGTGCACTTCACCAGGACTGGAAACTTGTTTTTATTTTAAAGCTCACACAACTGGGAGAGACTTTTGGCTGTGTTGTATTTCCCTCCCRCCCCCCCCCCCCCCTTCCCCATATCAGATAGGCATTTCATCATTTATCTTGATTTCACAGAATTTTATCTGAAGGAAAAACACATTTTCTTAGTCAAAACAATTTAGAAATGAAGTTGTTTGGGTTCCTATTAAAAAAATTTTGAAATTAAGTTTAATTGTATTTAACAGTTTAAAAAGCTGAAATATCAGTATTTCATTTTGCTCAACAAAACATTTCCTTCAGCCTGAAAGTTTACTAAAATACATGGGAAAGCATATATATGAAAGTATGTATGTATGTATGTATGTATCTTATCTCTATATAAAAACAGTTACTGCCTTGTCAAAAAGTCCTTCAAAATAAGTCCTTTCTAAATACTACCAGACAATAGAGGAACCCTTACTTTTTAAAAGCAAGCCTTGAAAGAAAAGTGTCAGGTGTATGCTAAAAACTAGCGCACATGCTCCATCAGAAAATTGCCTTTTGTTTTTATTTGCTG
Organism: Oceanodroma leucorhoa; assembly: GCA_030449065.1. Taxonomy (NCBI): domain Eukaryota; kingdom Metazoa; phylum Chordata; class Aves; order Procellariiformes; genus Oceanodroma; species Oceanodroma leucorhoa. The sequence continues at coordinate 12,659,234 of JASVER010000003.1, forward strand.
CTTTCTAACATGAATGTTAATAAGTTATGCTGACAAAGTCCTTTTAAAATCTAGATCACTTCAGCAGGTCTTACAGACTTTGGTACAATTGTGTATTGTCAGCTCAATTATTTTAAGTCAAAATTCAGTCATATTTATGACATGCTGTTGGTCTATTTTCTGTTCATCATAAGATATTGGTGCAATTTTATCCATCTGAGACTAAGATCTAGTCATAAATACTTCATGACTCTACTATACAGACCAATCCATGATGCACCCAAGCATGTGCACAGCTGGATACAAATATACAAAATGCACAGCATAAGGAGAAACAATAGAAAGGGACAGGTCTAAAAATTATTGCAAGTTAAATAGATCTGAAATTAAAAAGAGCACATTTTAAAAGGTAATTCAAAATGGTATTTTAGAGAGTAATCTCAGAAGTGTTGTGGAGGGTTGGCGCTCATTTAAAATCATTCACTTTTTTGCAGGTTTGCCAGCTCCTCCTGGTTACCAACCAGTGCATAGGCAATCCAGCAGCCTCTCTGCTGGACGCYGGATGCTGTTGCATTCAGATTTAGCACCATCTGGTCAGTGCCCACTTCCTCACAAAATAAGACTTGCTCGTTATTTCTCCTTCCTTTTGTTCAAAATAGTGCTGTCTGTTGGCCCTAACTTCAAGCACAAGTAGGTATATTCTACCCTCCATTTTAGTATGAATGACATGACTCTGCCTAACTATGTGGCAGGGAACGGATTTGCTTTTCTTTTTCTTGCTTCTTCAGAGTAAAAGGGGGAATCATGAGACTTTCTGCAAGACCATAAAAAATTTTTCTGAAGATTTCTCTCATCTCTGACCCTGTGTGAGTCACTCTGGAGCACGAGAAAGCAGCTTCAAGACCAGACTTACATTCTTTGGGGAGTAAATACCTTATTTTCTCACTTAGGCATCTTCTGTAAAAACTTAAACACTCAGTCACATGAAACTAACCTATTGGAAAGGGCTGGATCACACTTAAAACTAGTGTACAGATAACAGAAATATAAAAGTGCATCAAATGACACCCAGCTGGTGAAGCATTGTGGACCCCTACAAGAGGTCAGAACTCAAAATGTCTCACTTTTATTATGTTTTGCTTTCTCTACTTCAGGAAATCTAAATAAATAACAAGAGAACCTACCAGGACTTTCTTTAACCTTTTGGAAACAGGCATGGTTCCTGCATGCCAACTGAAGAATTCCTGTGTGAAGGTCAGTGCTTGGAGAATCTGATGGTGAGGAGGACAACAAAGATTACAGAGTTATCCAAAGCTATCCATCATCTGAATAAAGGGAAAGCAGCAGGTATTGATCAGTTCTCTGGAGGAATGTTGAAAGGGGGTGGGAAGGTTAAAACATGGAGGTTACACACTGTCTTGGAAAGGAATGAAATCAAGACCAAATGACAGAGGCAGGACAACAAATTCTCCTTGTACTATGCACAGCAYGTATATTATAGCACAGCTGAAGGGAAATTTCACAAAGTGCACAAACACAAATGCACCATGGAAGTATATTGTATGTCAAAAAGATGAGGCATAGGAATGCCAAAATATGACCTAGGACAAGGCAGAGGGAAAATAGGGAAAATCTTACATAGCCATTAGTGTAAAAGCCAGCAGTATCTGGGGCCTGTTTGTTGCAGATCTGCAATTTCTACGAGTTATTGAACAGAATTTGTCAGAGAACAAAACCTGAATATACAAAATATTGTATCTAAAGCAGATGAGAATTGTGGAAAGAATTGCTGAAAGACAAAGAAACACATTCCTTAAGGCACACACACTTCTTGTTTTACTTTACAAAACCTTTCCCGCTGTTTGTGAACTGTTGCTGAGTATGTTTTCCTTTGCACCTGATCTAAAACTGCTGAGGCTGCGAACTTTTGGTTCTAGCTATCTCTGTTCAGCCCAGCACAACACAAAGAAGTATATCAGACATTGGCTGTTACGCAGGTGTGCTCTACCACGAGTCCTACTGCTGTCAATGCTGTACTATCTGGTTCAAGTGGGAACCAAACACGATGACATGTCACAAATCAAAGAATTAACTTGAAAGAAAAAGTCCAACCACAGACCAGAGATAATCAAACAAATGCTTGAAAAATAGCTTAAACTGGGCTGGAAATCTTGAGGAAGTATTTTGGAAAAATTAGGAAGCATGGGATTATGCTTAAAGCCACATGAAACAAGCTATGCTTATGTTCTTTTTTAATTAAACAGTATTTTAAAGACCACATGTTACTCAAAAGCCTGAAAAATTTAATATGAAATTGGAAAAATACAGGAAATTCTATGCCTGCAACATTAACTCATCTGAATTTTATTTCCTCCTACCTTTAAAGGAGAACGAACCATGAAGAATCCCGTTTATTCCCATGATTAATGACATTACAAACATCAAGTTTGGTCCAGTCATCTGTATCTTCACTTAAGCCAACAACATAGGTGAACAAGCATTTGGCAGAGATTCTAGGTTACTCTATACGTTAAATTACTGTTTTACAACTGAACACTTACTGGGAGAATTGCAACAAATGGGTGAAGCATTTTCTACTGAACACTCTTTTCAGCATCATCTCATAGTGACTCTCACCATGATTCTAACTGGCAAAATAAATCTGGTTGGTGGAAACAGAGCCACCTAAAACCAAGCTAATGTTTCTTTTCCTTGTTTTCATTCTCCAGTCCAGGAAAAAAAAAATAAACCACTGTTGTGCATGTTTGCTCCATGCTAAACGCCCAGGAAAGGGCATTCTCACACATGCCCATAAAGGATGTACAAATACCATGCCAAAAGTGTTTGGATTGCTTTCAGCAGTACAGTAGTATAAATAACATGACACTGTATGTGCTTTCAAAATACTCTGGATTGATTTTTTTTTTCTCCCTTACGCTGGTTTTACACTTGTGTAACTCACTCTAATTCAGTGCGTTTACATTAACAAAGTAGAACTAGTCCCATGTATCTGCTCACTTCCTTCATAAAAGTATGTTTTTATTACTGCCAGCAATACAGAGTCAGAGGTGGTTGTGTTCAACTGTCTCTACTTCACCCCAAATGTCAAATTTGTCATTCATAAATCTGCCAAATTATATCCTACAACTTTCAGAAGTATGCTAGGGAATGCGTCAGCATGTGTCACTTCGGAAACAACACTGGAGTTATGTTGGAACTTGGAGATGAAAAAGAAGATAAGTAGAATATTTTTCCACTATCTTCAGGAAGCATATTCAAAAAGGTAGAAAACAGCACTCAACTCACGTAGCCTTCTGTCATCACTTACACAAATTTTAATTCAAGCTTCCAAAAATATCTAACCTCTTCACTTGCCCTGCAGAAGGGTGCCTTGCTCAGGTCTACAGAGCTTTTTGCCATTAGCTAGCTTACTTAGGTGAGCTACTGCAGAAAGTCGGTGGGAGTTACTGTGGGACTTACAGTGGGAAGTCAGTGGCTAAATTTACTCACACAAACTAGCTGGCTCAGACACATACCTTTTCTTTTTAGCCCAACCAGAAGCAAAAAGAGAATGAAACACTATGATCTGAAATGGAGTTTTCTTAATTTACCCTTATCTTGCAGGTAATATGAGGATTAAAAGGATGATTTTATGAGGCATCCTATAACTGGATTCTGCACATAAAAAGAATAAATCAATATATTGATATTTCCTCACTAACAAAGATAATTTACCACAAACACTGTGTTTATTACAATTCATTCTGCTGTATTTCTGCCTGGTGAAGTTATTTGTCAATTGTAAAAGGAAAAAAAAAATGCTGTCATCATTCCCATTTATTGTCCTTTCTCACCTTTAACTGTTGACAAATTCTCTCAATAAAAAAATTGCCAGCCATTCTCTCTTGAATCTGGCCAAACCCTTGTAATTCCTTGCCAGTAGAAGAAATTATGTTCTCTACTTTGCCTTGGCTAAACAATGCAGATATCACCAGAAAGTACAAGTATTCTGGTCTACAGTATAAGATCATTACATAGCACTCACAGCTTGCTTTGCAAATTCACACCCCAGCACTCACAGTGATGTTAATTAGTGGGGAAGAGTAACAAGACCTTCCAAAAGTTTTAACACTTCTCACTTTGGAATCTCAGAGCGCTCTACAAAAATAAGTAAATTCTGCTTCATAAGATCCTTGCAAATTAAATTCCTACCTGAAAGAAAAAATAACATCTAGGACAACCCAAAACAACCCAAACCCCAAACCTAAGGGCCATATTATGAATCTGTTCTTGCCTTTGGTAGAAATGATTTGCACAGATAGACACATTTAAATTAACTGGACTATTTCAGCAAGTAGCTGCATACCAGTGGGGATAAGCAGCTCACAATTTGACTGCAATGACAGTCGAAGTTCCACATTATGTCCCTTAAAAAGCCAGTGGGGTGTAATGAGAAAGATATTGGCTGGCGTAGAATCAGATGACCAGAACTCTTCTTTCCCCAGTCAGAAAACGTTATGCTAGAAAGAACCTAAAAAGATAATGTAGTCCAGACACTTTACCAAAACAGATAGTTATGCAAGACATATTTATCTAGTTTCCAGTAAAGCTTTCCCAATGTTCCTAGATAGCCTGGGATATTACCAAGTTGCTTTTATCATCAGATTTTTTCTATAATTCCCAGGATAAACTTCTGCTGGAAATTTTATTAACTTCCTTTTCTGTTCTTCCTCCCATCCTTTTACTTCTTTGTGTTTCTGAATGACAATTTTTTTAAAGCAGCAACGGCTTCTAATTATGCTTATATATTAACTCACAGAACCTTCCGACTTGAAGTTTCCAGATTATGTTATAAACCAAATAATCCTAGTGATCTTTATTCTTAGTTTTCTGCTCTAGCCAAACTTTCAGTTTTTAATCATATTGAAAACAATCAGTCCTGTTCCCAGTCTTCACTGTAACAATATGCTAATCGTGAAATATTACTGATTTCCTGCCATACTTTGTATATTATTGCCATCCCTCTCACAAGATACTATCAAGCAAAACTGCAAGACTTTCTTTTATCTGACAAAAACGTCAAGAAAATGAAGAAGGGTTCTTCTTCTTCACTTTTATTTATTTATTTATTGTTAATACGTGCTTCTGATTCACTAAAAGCTTTCCATCCTCTCACCCTCTTATCTTTTTCCTCATCTTCAGGCTTGTTCTCACCTAGAACAGGCTCTTTCAATGTTCTTTCACTACTTCAATCAGAGTGATGGTAGTACTGACTTGGACTTACTTACCCTCTTTGGCTTGGATGGCAGTTAATTTCATGCTTTTATCCAGAATTTCACCACAGGCACCTCGTTTGCTCAGTTCATCTTCTGTGAACTTCTTTTTGCAGTGATCATCACTAGCACATTTTACCTCAAATGTGAATGTAAACAATGACCTCTGAACTAGGGAGACCACAAGTGGAGGTGAGCACGTACAATGGTAAAAAAACATTAATTCTGTTTCTTTCACGACATCTTTATCTCTAACACTTACAATTGAAATGCAAAAGGTCTGGTTATCACCCACAGGCCACAGCTGGAGACAAAACATCTCCCTCTGCAATGATAGCCATGACTGACACTTCCTTCAGGGTCAGAAAGGGATCCAAAGGTTGCTTTTGTTTTAACATGTCCTTTCAACATTTTCTTTTTAGCTCAGAAATACAATAAATACAAATTAGAAAATGTCTTTGTTTCCTCAATGAAGCTTCTCTGGAAATGTCACTTAAATTTTTTTCATCAGAAAATCTTACTGTGTTTATTTTAATCTATATTTTCTATTCTCTTGGGTGACTTTTTGCAAAAACAGTTCCTTCCTCCTTGTCAAGTGCACTTGTGATATGTTTAGTTTTTCTTCATTTTTGGAAATTTTTAGATTGTCACAATTATGTTTCAGTTGTTCCTTCTAGTGCACACATTTTTTTTTTTGAAGATGTTGCAGATTTGAGTTGTTAGAATGGAGGAAAAGAAAGAGGGAGGAAGTAGCAAAAAGAGAGAGAAAGGCAAGAAACAGCAAACTAAAATTTTGAAATCAAGGTTGTTTTCTAAAACAAAAATGTAAACTAAAATGTCCATATGTGTTTTATTAGAAATAACTCATTTTAAAAACTCTATAAAAATTTCAAATTTTTACTGGGATGGGAATATTCTTCTGTCAGAAATTGCAGAGCAATAGTTATAACAAACGTACAGCAAATCACTTCCAAATTGTCACCTTTTCTTTTTCAGTCTCTATTTCCAGGTTTCCCTTTCTTGTCTTCTCCTATGACTTCCTTCCATGCACTCACTCACTCCCTTCTTCTTTCTATAAATAACATTATGCTTCTCATCTCTGTGAGCTTTTAGAAAACCTCATTCTATATAATACCTCTCCATACCTTGGCTCCGTCACCGCTAATATTTCCTGCTTCTCTTTGTTTTATTCCTTCTTCCTTGCCCTCGTGTTGATTCCCTAAGTCCCTCAACTCAACATTCATTCTTCACTTGAGTCTCCTCTAACTATGTTCTCAGTAGAAAACGCTGATATCCGTTCCTTCTGGGACTGGCTTTCTTTTGTCACCTGCAATCCAAATCCAAATATTGATACCCCTGGGGGAGGAGGAAAAAGGGAAAAGAAAGCTTTCTCGCTGTGTATGCAACTCACTGATCTGTGCCTGCTCTTTTTCAAAATCAAACTTATTCTGACATGACGGACAGTAAGAAAAACACCGAAGTGCAACACTGCTGGCAGACACTGGTGTGACATACTGGCTAGATGTGGTGTTGCAGAAGCACAGGCTACTCAGTTGCATTCTCCTCTGCTCAAAAATCAGCACAGAGCCTCCAACAGCAAGGAACATAACTGGAATGATGCGAGTAGGGTTGTTTCCAACCAGAGATGCTTTGCAACACTGTGCTTCGTCCCCATCTGGGTGACAAGATCCACCTTTGCTGCTTCTCAGATAGGATTCCCTTGCAGCAAATCTGAGGTTATACCAATTGATTAGCTAAGAAGTTAATTTCCAAGACCAGGAATAGGTTTGTCTGAATTACTAAAGGGTTACAACAACAATATGAAGCCTTTCATTTCCATGGTCAGTATGAATGGGAAAGGAGAATAAATTAGGATGTGAGAGTCTTCATTTTTCATCATTTTCCTCTCTGTGGAGGATTTTAATTTTATGTTTTATTTTAAGTGATAAGAGAGTCAGTCTTGATGTCAATGATCTCAAGGTGGCAACATGGGACCCATCTCAGTCAATGTCTCTAGGTAGAGTACAAATAATAAGTAATGATCTTGGCAATATCCAAATTTCTAAGAGAATTTTTGGAAATAGTATCACGGAGATTAAATGCTACTTCTAATTTTTTAATCAGTTTCTCACAGACAGCAATGCACAGGTGCCTTGACCTTAAACTTAGGTAATTATTATAATTAAAGAGCTAATACTCCATTCACAAATGTCTGCTGCACTATTCTATTGTCTAAAACCCATTATTCTGCATGTAGTTCCTTTTCTGTTCCCTGTTTCTTTGGAACTCTTCCAAGATTTGCTCAGTTATTGTTTAAAGCCTTTCTTAGTATGTTAGTGTGTTGGTATTTTGTGCTCTGCATCCTATGACTTATGGATTATTCCAGTTTTGGAGAGATATTTTCTATGTCCATTCACAGACATTATTCATCCCATATCCAGAAAATATAATACCCTTCTAATCAATCATTACTGCTAACTCCCCAAATAAAACCATTTTTCCTTTATTATATTAAGCAAATTAGTCAAATGAATGTTTTGTAAAACTTGCTGCCTTTTTCGGTCCCTTGGCTCCCCGCCTGTTTCACTCCTCCTCCCCTTTCTTATTTCCTTTATCAGTGAGCACTACCTATATACCTCAGCTATATTTACAGGACTATTTGGTCTTATTAATTTTATCACTGGAATAAAGTCTACGCAAATGAAAGACTTTGTCAGTGTGGCTGCCAAACTATATCCTTTTCCAACCCCAAATTTCTGTCCAAATTAATTTTAAATGGTTTTAGTTGGGGAGTGGGAGGGAGGTACACACACTGAAGATAAATATTTAATTTCAATTTCAGACATTTTAAAGAAAACTAATGTATTGATTAAAAGAAAGCAGTATCTCTCTCCTGCTTTACCCTACAGGTCATCTCAGATAGAAGAAAGATTAGTTCAATTCCTTCTTCTGCGTGAGGAGTTTTGAACCGCATCTCCTGGAAGAATGTTTAACTACTATATTATAGAGTTTTCATATTCTGGGATAAAGACTCCCTCAATCTCTCCTGCTGGTGCTATTCCACTTGGTTTAATATACTTAAATATTCTGAGAGACAGTGAAAATGACTCAATAACCTGAGGTTTGGGGTACTCATGTGGAAAATGGGACCTCAGGGTTCAAGTTCTTGCTTCAATAAATATCTAAATATTTTTAAACAAAGCACAACTTTACCAGGAAAAAATGAAGGAAATTAAACCAAAGTATCACACAACACAGTCTCCAAGGCATTCTCATGGACAGTGACAACTGCTGAGGGGGAGAGAGTATGGAGCCCAGGTCTTCAAGAGATAAGGCACATGACAAAGGATGGGGATTCCCTGATTTTGTGAAACTAGTGTGGACAACTGTTTTTCTCAGTTGAGAACTGTTCAGCCACTATATAGCAACTTTGCTGATAATTTTGGCATGACAGAAAATGTATTTTAGTTTAAAAAACTTGCAAAAATGTTCATCAATCCCTAATTATACTTCATTTTTGGTAATCACAATGATAGTAAAATGTATGTCCTTACATAAGAAGCTTGGGGGAAGGAAGGGAGATATTTCTGCCAAACTATATCCTTGGAGGTTAGAGTTCAGTAGATTTCATTATCATAGAAAATAGCTACCAATGTGAGATGGCAGGCAGGACAAGAAGTGAACAGAAAAAGAGTTGAGTTATAAATATACTAGCACCTCTATAACTGACCTCTTTAGCGAAAAATAAGTATTGTTGTTTAACATCTCTGTTGCTGTTCTGTACAGCAGGTGAAGGATGTTGGAGATATAAACTGAAGTTCCATTTCCTGTGAAGTATAGATCTTAAGGTGAAAACACATAATGATTTTTTTACATAACCGATATATAAACAATTTGCGAAATGACATTTTGTATCATTTCTGTGGAAAAATGAAAACATGCAGAGATCTGCTTCTGCTTCATAACAGCTTAAGGACTTGCTTCAGTCAGACACTTAAGAATATACCTAACTTAAAACATAAATGCAGTCCACAAAGACACACGTTTATAAAGCTTGCCTAAGAACACCACAAATTACATGTACTACTCCATGGGAGAAATAGTGTAAGTGAGATCAAATCACTCTGTTAAAAATTTACTTCTGTCGTGTTCCTGAATATTCCTCCCTCAAAACATGGGTACCTTTTTTAAAAGAAATCCTGTATATTTTCAGAAATTATGTTTTCTTTTATTCATAAAGTGTTCATTAATTAAAGCAAGCCAATATTGTCAGCAGAGATGCATCTGTTACTCTTAGGAGTCTCCAGGACAAATCCTGTTTTGGTGACGTCTGTCTTACTATTGTTCTAATGGAGCAAATGGCTTAAGACTGAGTTCTTTCTGATGTATATGTGTTATATATGCAATTAAGTCTTGCTATAGTGAAGAATCACTGTCAGCAGAGATTATTTTAATGGATGTACAGTATTACTTTAAACTAAGTCTTCACCATCTGTTCATCTTAATTATAAATGCAAAACCAACATATCTTACATTAGCATCAGAAAATGGGGAACTATCAGTGACTGAAATGTCCATATATACTCTTTGTGCAATACTGCATGCATCTGTGCCATTTTCGTCTCCTCTTCCAAGCAACACAAATTGGGAAGGGGGGAGGAAAGAAGGGGGCAGAAAAGTGCTTATTCCTCACAGATAATTTTCTGGCATGGTTGAATATTTTTTCTGGCAAACAAGGATTCATTATAGAAGATTTCAGTATATTATGCTTCAGAATGCTTTCCAAAAGTATGTACTCTACTTGCACTTGTACCTCATTCTAGCTCTTTCTGGCTGCCAGATAAGCAGGGAAAATGAAAGAAAGAGCCAACACATGCTAATGCCGTCACCAAATAAATCACCAAAAAGCAGGTAAAAAAAAAATGCAAGAATATTTTGAGTTTAACCAAAATAAAACATAATGAGTAAGTAAAATTTTAAAAATACAGCTTTAAATTTCTGACATGATATTACTTTTTATGGACCAGGTGGACTTGTTTGAGAAAATAATAAAATAAGTGAGAGTACAGCCTCGGTGGTGGAAATCCATGCCTATAATCTGCTGCATGCAATTTGGTAGCTTGCTAGTAGATGTTTGGTCCTACAAGTGTGCATCGCTTGTAAGCAGCACTACAACAGTTAAGACTGAGTTAAGTTTACCGATTTTTTAAATACTTTGCCATCCCCTTGCTGACTCGGTTTATCTGGAAATTTATTGTGCTTTGTGGGTGCCCCAGTCAAGATCAGTAACCCAAATTTGAGGGTGCTTGACAAAGGGTCCTGATGTACATCGCTACTTGATATATGGCTTGAGGCAAACTGTTGAGCCAGAGAAAGAAAATGTGCCCATTGGTGTCAGTGTGAGTGGGTTGGCTCAAGACAATTTACTGCAGTATATAATGAAGTTTGTATATCAATTCTTATTCTTGATTTAGCAGCTTTCTGCAAATTCCATACACTATTCTGTAGATAGTAAAATTGTAATATATACAGATTTAACTTACATTGCAATGTAAGAAAAATCTGAAATAAAACTATATCTGAGTTCTAGGTCCCACTGAAATAATCCCACTGAAATCATCAGCAGCATAACACTGAAGACAGACAGTGGTAAACAATGCCCCATATTCCTAATCCTGGCTCTTTAGAGAGATCCTAGCCTTCACAGTGCTGGAATTTATGACACTATAAATTAGTTTGCTTTTCTGCCAGAGGTCTAATACTATAAACAAAAATAAGGCCAGGGCGAACACAGTAGGTACGACTCTCTCCCCTCTAGCTAAGTCTCCAGATACTTTGAGTTCTACCTCTTGCACCCATAGGACCAGATGGCATCCAGACATTTTCACTGAGAAACTCTGGCCCAGTTCCACTTGTAAAACACTTTCCACTTATATTGAAATAAAGAGTTTGTTTTCTCAGGCAATCTAGACATTGTTCAGGGTGATAGAACAAGAACATGTATCCTCACAGTATTATGACCCAGAATGAAGGGAAACTCAGGGAAAATTATAAGCTAGTGTCTTCTAAGATACCAGTTTGTGCTAAAAACTTATGAAAAAAAAAACCCTGGCAAGGTTCCATCACCCTCAAATTTCCAAACTAGTCCTCTTCAAACATGAGAGTCAACTTCTAAGCCATCTTGCAACCAAGATGTGTACAAATCCAAAACTCTGATTTGGCACATTCATCCTGAGATAATCCATAGTATTACATAAATACATGAGAAACAAAAGTGATTATATAATTCTCCACTTTACATATAAGAAAATATGCATAGAGCAGTCTAACTCCAAACTGAAGAGACAAGATTAGCAGACAATCCCTTTTGTAGATTCTTATCACTAAATGATAAACACTTCAAAGAGATGGCTGGCATTGTGTCGTTAAGAAGGATAATCAGATGCAAACAGAGCTATAAGATGCAGGACTAGCTGATATATAAACACTGTGTCAGTTGCCAGCGTCTACAATGACAGTATAAAGAAAAACTTCTATGCAAGTCTTTAAATATACTAGTGAAAATAGGCTTGGAGAGGTATTTCCCAGCAATTTTTTACTTTGAAAGTTGTCAGGAAAAGCACCACAAATCATTGATGTTGATAATTTGTACTGGGGAAATGTGTATGGCCTTACATTACACCATCTTACATAACAATATCAAATATGAAAATCAAAAACCTTTTGTAATAAACAGCATTTTTACTGATTGCACATGATTATGTTAAGCAGCTTCTTCTAACAGTGTCACAGAGGTGATTCAATAGCTCCTATAACTAATCTTCCCAGGTGACCTCTCCCCTCTGCTGATGAAGCCTATTCAAAACCTACTGTCCTTTGCTCATTTTACCATCTTTTATTTCTGAACTCTTTTGATCATAAATACTTTTGGCTAAATTCTTCTTTTGTCTGAACAAATTTTCTGTGGACTTCTCATCTCACCTATGTGAGTGATGAAACATGTCCTTATCACTTTTCTCATTATTATTATTTATCTGAAACCACCACATCATCAGTAAGTATAAGAAATCACTCATCAGGTATCGGGCATCTGTGTAAAGCACTGCAGTTTCCAGCCTCTTTCTTTCAGCACTGAAGCAAAATGTGGCTCTGAGAAGGAAATTCACACAGCTCATTTTTACCAAGCAATTGAAAAGAAAACCCATCTCCTAGAAAAAACAGAAGGAAAAATAATGTTTAAATGTTACCATCCCATTCAAATAATGTAGAGAAAACTTTGCATGTAAACCCAAATATGCATGCACCGAAAATACACAGAATGCTGTAAACCCACAGATTATTAATCATCAGCTTTAAAAAAAMCCAGSAAAACTAACCTGGAGGGAGTTAAAAAGCAAGTCATATCGTTATAGCTGGAATAGGAAGAAATTCAAAGTTACTACCAAGGTCAAAAAAGGCGAAGAGAAGTGAGAGTTCCCTGTGAGCAACCCAGACGGCAATAATGCATGGCTCCCGGAGGAGCTGGCGGCCGGTTGCCACAAGCGAAGCCCGGGTCCCTAGGGGGCACTCCGTAATTAACAATTTGAAGATGCAGCCATTGTCACAAAGGCAGGGACTGCTACCCAAAAACGTGAGCAAGCATTTTGTTTTCAGAGCAGCTTGCTGATTACACTATAAACCCATATTGTTTGCCCTTATATAATAACGAACTACTTTCTGTCACAAATATTTTCCTCTAGGATCATTAAATTTTCTGGTAAAATGCCGGAATTGAAGAATGTATGGACAACAACCAGACAGAATGAAAGAAATGCAGTAAAACACTCCTGTCTGGGGGAGGGGGGAGGTAAAGAGAAGATGAAATAAGCATCAAAATCGTCTTGATTATAAAGGTAAAGTAAAACTTGAGTTGATATATCTGCTATATATAATTACCTGTATACAATTTGCAAAAAAGAGCTACTATTCAGTTTATAAATCAAATTAAATAATTGATACGATTTTTTCTGATTCAGCTCCGGGATTGAATGATTTTTCATATGATAGGGTAAACGAGTCAAATTTGTATTTTCGTTTCTAGATAAAAATAATGCAATACTTACAATGTCTGCCTGCTGAAACTATCAAAGAGAGAAGTACCTTTATTCTTCAGTTTTAAACTCAGAGCTAGCAACCAGAACAGGCTCGAAGAATACTGAAAGAGTACCTGTGCTATACAGGATTGTCAATCAGTAAAGCCATGGTTTCACATTTTGAATAATGTAGGTGCCAGGATATGGCCACCCTCTAAGTGACCAATTTTAATTGGTGCCTCTATAAAGTGTGTATATCTGCAACTGTTGATGTTTGGTTTTCTCCTTGAGAATGCAGATATCATAGGAATTCTGGCTATCCWTATCATTTAGCAGTATACACGAGAGACACAAATATGGCCCATTCATATATAATTTTCAGCTGCTCTTGTTGATCCCAAGTTAGAACTGATAAATAATATTAATGTTCTTTTATACTAAAACCATATTTTGGAAGCAGAAAGCAAATAAGGAAATGACCACTACTGGACAAGATTTTATCTCTTCTATGCCCTTTCTTTGTTGTTATTGAGGACTAATGCCCTTCTCTAATAGTTTCAACATAACCTTCCAATTCTGTCCTCTAAGCATGGGGTTCCACACAAAGTGCTATCCTGCCATGAAGATTGCCATAGTAAAGCCACTTGTGGAAACTTCACATAAATCATTAGCCCTGCAGGCATGCGAATCAAAGTTAAAATTTCAGAGACAGAAGGATAAATAGAAATTATTATCAAGACAGAGTCTACTCCTGTTCTTTCTTTGAGGAGGTCCATTACAAAATTCAGCAGGAAAAAAAAAAAGGAGGGAGCATGTTTTGATTAAAATGCATAGACAATCCAGTCTCCTCAGATCATCTTATTCTGGCCCATTGTAGTTGCATATGAGAATCTTACAGTCCCTTAAAAGGTTATGGCGTCTAGCATGCTTAAAGGTCTTCTGTAAGGCTACTTCAGATTTTTTCATTTTTGCTGTTAAGATTTTCACTAGCTACTTTTTTTTTTTTTTTTTTTTAGTCGTCTGTGGTCAAAGCTCAAATCCAAGGCCTAAAATTAAACAGAGGAAGGTCTGACAATACGTGCAGACTGTCTGAAAACTTATAGACCTGAACTCTACCATTTAAACTCACAAGGGCATTACCTTGTATTTAGAGCAGGTTTAAAGCAGGGTGGAAAATCAGGTTTGCAATTTTATGACAGATTCTATTCTTCAGAAAGAAAAATTTTGCTTACATTACACATTATGCATTTTTAAACTTTCCAAAAGAAGGGGCAGAGGAGTTAGTTTTGAGATAATAAAAATATTTTGAAAATTTCAAAATAATATCAAGCCAAGAAGTTGAGTGATTACCAGCTTCAGAGCAAAGAGCCCAGAATCCTTGGAAGCTTAGCTTGTCTGTTAGAAATTCCTCAAAACCAACACAAGACATTTTCGTTGCCATTAGTCTGGAGTTCTTGAGTGAAAAATTGCTTCATTACTGCATATCAAAGCAGCTGTGTTTCATATGCAAGAGGTTCAATAGAAACACCATGAATGTACCTGTTTCTAAAATGAAACTAAGAAATAGACAAATATACTAAGACGAAAGGAGAATCAGTCTTGAATCGGTATTGCCTTCAGCATGGTGCTGCGAGAGAGACTATCACCCATCACACATAGAGGAGTAAATAGAGGAGTAAACTTCTCAATTACAGAGTTTTGCTGATGAGAACACCAGAAAATCTTTTCTCTGCAGCTTTCATTTCTGATATTCTGGACTCCATTACATAATATTCTTTCATCATYGACTACATTTTATTATGCACTGTAAATGTAAAATACTTATTTTACTTTCTATAATTATAGGCATATCCCTAGTAAAGGATCCATCTTTGGAGCCTGTCTATTCGTGTAAAAATAATCATTTAGAAATCTATTAATACCACTATAGTTTTACTGACCATATATTTTGAGAAAGTTGTAATTTTTTTATTTTAAGTTGTCAGTCAAAGTGGGGTAAATTTCCCATTATTTTCAATGAATTTCCAATAGATTAAATAATGTTAGCTCCCTGTAACATACATCATACATTTACTACATAAATTTCTCTGTAATGCAGCTCCCATGGACTTGAAGAATTTGATTCTGATGAACATGCTGAATTAATTAGAAGCAACGTCCCCTGTCATCTCACAACAAAAGCTACTCACAAGTAACCTTGAAATATTATCTATTTCATGAAATGGTGTAAACAAGGAGCTCACAATTTTTAAAGGGCAATTGGCAATATTATATGTTTTTTTCCTGAATTACAGATAAACTGTGATAGTAGCAACTCAGTAGGAGCCAGGAGACATTGTTTCTAAGGCATTTAGGTTTCACCTGGTCAGTTGGCTGGTACCATATCACCTGTCCGTGAGGCGGAGGTCTCCCAGCTTGCACAGGGTTTTATAGAGCCAAGAACTGGGATATGCTGCCTCTCACAGTGCTTCTTACAGCACCACAGCCTTCATCTCCTGCATGGGCTGCACGTCGTTTGACATGGACCCCTGCTCTGTGTCGGGAACTTGTGTCATAGGTTGCTGATGCTGGTCTGAAATTGGGATAGGTGGCCAACTTTTTGCAGCCCAAACAACATAAATGTGAAAGTTAAATTAGCATTCCTTACAAAGACTGAGAAAAAGAAAAAAAAMCCAGCAGATGAGAAAATATGCACACATGTGGTGAGATGCCTTCTTCGTTTGCTTTCTGACATTGCTTATCAATGGAAAACACTCAAAAGAACAGCCTACATATGAAACCAGAATTCACAGAGCAGTATTCCAGGGTCAAAATTTCATAGATTTTGATCTAAGCTGCAAAATACTGATCTGAATTTGTCTTTCCAAGAGCAGCCAGGGAATTAGATGGAAGTTTTGACTGAGTCCTGCTCTACATTTTGTGTTAATTCAACTTTCCCAAATGTAGTTTCCTTAGGAAAACTAGTTTGCTTCATTCCAGTTCTCATTCAATCATACTTCATGCTTGTCTGTTGCTTCAAAGTTGGTAATTTTCACTAGCCAGTTGCAATAAAAATTGAGAGATTGAAAGGTCACAGAGACATTAAGCTCATCCAGGTTTCAGAAAAAAACCCAAAGCCCACATGGCCATGTTTTTTTTTTAAAAAAAAAAAAAAAAAAAAGATATCTCTAATGTTCTGATACAGGAAAGACTACAGTGTGAAATTACCACTTATTACATATCCTGGAATTCAGATGAGAGTGCAGCCCTGGGACATAAATCCATAGAAAACCTGGCTTTGTTTTCCTGCTCATAGAACTAATTTTTGGTTTTGTTTGGCAAAAATGCTGTGAAGGAAGAATGACTCTTGTAATTTATCCACAGAGTATACGTGAAATATCAGAACTGTGGAACTGTAGGGAGCATCACAAAGCTCTACTCTCTACCTTAACACTAACCTAAAGCGAGATACTTGTCAGCAGCATTCTGCCTATAGGTTAACCTACCTAGTTTCTGGCTTTCTCTGTTGATAAGCAACAGGGCTATTCTGCTTTCATCCAGATCAACAGATCTAAGGCTACTTTCAAGTACAATTAGAGGATGACAGCAGTTTCTGGTTAGCACCAGTGTTGGCTGAATCTCAACAAGAGACACAGTTCTATTGCCCAATTCTCTGCTCCTGTAATTTTTGAGATGAAAAAAAATGTTATAGGTTGCTAATACAAAATAAACATTTATAACCATGAAATTATAAGTTTTTCTTATGTGACTTACTGAAATTCCTATTTGGATATAATAACAAGTTCTTCTACTGTAATTGAGGAGGTTCTCTTCTATTTACAGAGAAGCAGCACAACAAACTTAACGCTACCTCAGACTGCATGACATCTGGCCCCAGGCTCAGCTCAGTTTCTACATGCACTGCTTCCTGTCAGAGTAATTAAGTGCATTTTTCTTGATTAACAAAAATCCAAACAAGATAAAGAGCTAATTTGCTTTCTGCTCTGGGTCCCAGTGGATGAAGCCTGTGCACATTTCTTGGGGGTTACCATTTTCACTTTAGTACTGAGATAAATCTAATGACTTTCCCGAGAATGCTATAAGCAGGTAATTTTTGGATGCACCAACGTTTTTGTAATAAGAGATATTRTTTAAATTTATACTAAAGTCAGTTTAGGCTTGAGAAGCTGAAAGGAAAGAGCCAATGTGAACAAATATTTTCTTATTTTATCTTCCTGTGAAAAGGGAGAAGTGCAGATTTTGAGTTAACACTTGCCAGCAATTCAAAGTTGCTATCAATTTAAATTTGCATGAGAAACAGAGGGTGAAACMATACATACAAAACAAATCTGACCAAGGCCATTTTACAGTTCAGACTATGTGGAATGCAATAAGTGAATGCCCAGCAAAAGCAATGAGTATTTTGTTCTGACAAATGAACGTGGAAATACTTCCTTATATGAACAATCCTTAATTAAATAACATAGTGACTGTCTAGCAAATTTTCTGGGAAAAATAATTTAATAAATTATTAAAATAATTGGAACCGAACTGCATTGGTGCTGAAGTTGGCACCCCAGCACAAAAATAACATCTGTATAGGAATGGGAAGTAAAACCTCTTTATCAAGCACTTGTCAGATTYAGAAATATAGAAGGCATGCCTCAGAAACTCCCTTAAAAGAAGATTTAGCAAATTTACATGTAAATCTCATTCTCTCTCCCATCTACCATTTTAATTTTCTTTTCAAAACCCCCCAAATTCTAACTGCATAGGATTAACTGCTCCTGTATGAGGCCACCCCCTGGAATATACTAAGCAAATGATAGCTCATCCATCATGCGACCCCTTTGCAAAATAGGGGGCTAGCTTAACAGCATTAAATAAATGCCTTTGCTAAAGCTCTGTGTAGGTTTCTAACTTGCAGAGATATTTTTTTTTTAAATATCCTTCGTTTCCTATCCACATAAAATGTAAAATGTTTGAAATCACTGTAACGTTGTAATAAGGAGTTTTAAAATAACCTGATGGGTCAAACCACAGTCTGCCTCGGGGCTCTACAGTGGATTTGACATGACCAGCAGCAGGCCCATAGGTCACACTGAGAAGAAGCCAACAATTCACAGTGGTTGAAGACTTCTTGGAAGCATTAGAAGTAAAAATGGTTACATTTCGTATTAAAACTGTGCTAAATGCCTGGCTTAGCCTGGTCATTTGGGGCACTCGGCGTTTATCTCTAAAGCTGTGAGGTTATTTTTAATACTCTTGCAGGTCACCTTTAAATGAATTTGCACTTCAGTGATTATCTTTCCTAGAGCACATATTATACCTACTAAAAGTAAGGAAACTTCCATGTGCTCTATGGCATCCTCAGACAGGACGTGGTTCACTGCAGCATGAAGCTCATTGTAGTGCACTAATGATTCTGTTAAAATTCTGGTCAGCTTCTCCCAATCAGATAGTGGAAAGTAACGAGGTTCTCCAACACCGTGGGCAAAGTGGCAGTAAATTAGTGGCTTATGGATAAATACGTGCTCATCAACACCCTGGTGGTAACAATATAGCGATATAAACAAGCATTCACCCAGCATATTAACCCTTTATCATAATTTTCTCCTTTATGTGTGTGTGCTTATGAAAAGCTGCTGGAGTCTGGGAACGATCCTGTTAGCTATAGAACCAATATCAGATAGTGTTTTAATTTTTTTGATCAGACTCTAGCAACAAGCCATTTCTAGAAGTCTAGCCTCAAGATTACTTGGACTGTGTCTTCTCTCTGGAGACAGTTGAAAAGGGTATAAAATGTAATGCAGATTTTCGTGACAGCTTTTCATTTCAGCTCCTTTTCTGGAGGGRAATGAGTTCACCCCAAAATTACAAGATTATTTTTTCCAAGCATTTTAAGCTATTTATATATAATTTCATGTACTTTTACTCTGCTTTCCTTGGAGTACACTCTACTTCAGTGTATTCTCCATTGATTCCTAATATTCTCCCAGTCTTCACCATGGCATGCAACCATAAGGTGGTAGTATCTGAACAGAAAAAAGGTAAATAGTCTCATTACAAAGAAGAAACTTGAATAAGTATGCTTCTTCAAGTAAAACAGAGGACAGAACACTTCTTATAACTGCAGTGATTTTGTTTTTATAGCCTTTTCTATTATATTGAAATTATGTCCACTCAGACCAGGAACAGAATAAAAAAAAAATTTCTATAATAAACAATTCGTCTGTAAAGTATACAGTTCCAATATCATTACATCCTTTTCATCTTCTTAATGCTTAGAAAATAATATGGCATGAAACAGGGCAGACACAGATACATCTTACCTCATGTTAAGAATCACACCTCAAAGTACCCTCTGTAGCATGGATGAGAATTTTTCTTAAAATTCTCAATATCTTTTTTCTCCATACATCTAACTGAGCAAATACAGGATGATTTCATGGAGCCATAAAAGGACCAAGTCAATAGAAACCTATATATCACTGAGGTGGTGAAATTGTTCCCTGCAAAAACATTTTCATTCAAACTCTTTTTTTTTTTCCTTGTACATGATACTGTCAATCCCTCATTAGAAACGAAAATGTTTCAGYTGGTGATAGGTATTCTTGGGTCACCAAAACATGAATATTTACTTCCCACATTATGTATGTTTAATGGGCAATTAATGACCTGTTGTAAAAGGAGTTATATAATGAGGTTGTGTGTTTGCCTTGGGAACAGTGAACTTTTCCCCCTCACCCTCCCTTTCTATGACTTTCATGTGTTGTAATCCCATTTTATTTATCTCTGACACACCTCCTTCTCTTCAGGAAAGCCTGACTGTATCCTGCTGGAGTCCCAGCTTCTGTTTAAAACTTTTTTCTAGATTGCCTCTTTTGTTCTGTGTTCTTCCCAGCTTCACTCCCAATATAGATTCCTCTGACACACTAAATACCAAAGGATTACACCAGCATTATAAACAGCACATCAGACTTGAGATTGCCTAGGACACTTTTTCCCTTGTTTCTGATGTGTTGTTCAGCTCGACCCTTTTGGGTACCCTTCATTAACTATCACTTTGCTACTCCAACTCTCCATTTTCTYGTTGGTTGGTGTCAGTCAACAAATTCTGGCCTTGTTAAAGGCAATGAAAAKGTTCCTCTTGACTTCAGGATTTCACCCAGCTCCAGCATGGTTTCTTCAAGAACATTGCATTCATTTTTAGGAATTAGCAGATTAAAGTCTCTCTGCCGTGAAGTGCTAATACAAATGCATTCACTGGGGCTTTTGCAGTATGGAGTTACCCTGATACTTAAGACTAAATCCAGCAAGCATGTTAATATGTATTTGGCGAGCAGGTGGCTCATGTAACCATACTTCCCCTAACATCTTCATATTCATGTASAAGCTAATTCAATGTCATTTATCTGCTTTTATGCCTAGCACATATAACTACTGGGAAATTTTATTTGGAAATTTTCCATGATTGGGATATTTCTTGTGAAAATGCTCCTTTTTGCAGTGACCTTTTGATCCAGCTGTATTATGAGATTCTAAAAACTGACATCCTGCTCTCCTCCTTCCTTCTAAACAGATGTTAAATAAGCAGTTCTCAGGAACTATGGGTAAAATTCTGACCTCAATGCAAAGATGAATATTTCCAAATGCATTGAAAAAAGGAAATTGTCTTTAAAGCCTAGAAATAACATACAAAAGATCAGGAACTGCTGAAGTATACAAAAACAAATTATGCTCTCAACAGCACAGTTGTCCCAGCAATACCTCTTACAACCAGAAAGATTTTTACTATGCTTTTTATAACATTGATTCCCCTTTGCCAACCTCACATGCACTCTTTCAGGCTTCCCAAATTGCTGCTGCCTCCCACGCACCTGCTGATGGTCTCACACTACTGCTCACTTCTTGCCAGCTTGATCCACAGTACTAAAAATGTTCTCACTCATATAGAAAGTGGAGGCTGAATTTGTTAAAAGCTAACCCAGATAGGAAGGCTAAACAAAAAGCAAACTAGCTTGGAAAAAAAATGAACGCCAGGTTCACTGAGTTGTCAAATTTTATGGTATTTTTACAATTWTTTTTTTTTTAAAAAAAGCATGTTCAGAAATATTGGATGTGTTTTGCTTCCACTTATTTCTTTCCTCCATCCTCCTCACTTTCTGCCTGTAGCACGCAACAGGCAGTACAGGAATTGTGATGAGAGTGCTTTTTCTAGAAAGATCCTGCCAAACTTTGTGGGCACGAGGCAGCAGAATGAAATGGGAGGACCATTCATATTTGAAAAGATAACTGTCATGGCAACAGTTGAATGTGGACTTGCAAAGGGCTGAGGAAGAAAGCGTAGAGCTATCATCTCCAGTGGACTCCTCGGCTCCCTGCGTGCTCCTCCCTCCCTGCAGTCTGCTCTGCAAGTAAGCCCAGGGTAACTGTTGTCCTTGTACCTGCAATGAGTGAAAGCACAGCATGTGGCTGCTGCATTACAAAACTGGGAGGGAGGACATCTCAAGGGCTGTCCTTCAGAGCTTGTTGGCTAAACAAACAAAAAAAAAAAAGGAAAGAAAAGAAAGAAGAAGCTGGCAGCTTTAATCCAGAGCGCAAATTTTGTCCTTTGCTGTCAGGCTTCATCTATTAGATGTCTCCTTCATAGACTGTAGCAGAGCGGAGAGATACCATGTAAGCTTTATGTGAGCTGGCTTCAGTACGGAAACGACCTAGTTATGCGGGAACAATAACTCTGCAGACATGTTTACCTGGCTTTTTCAAGATAAGTGGTAAGTGTGCAGCAACCATGGATCTGCCATGTTTAGGTTGTTTCTGCTACTTGAGTCAGCTTGTTCAAGGTTCACACTGCATGGCACATTGCTGTACAGACAGGCTCAGAATAAACACATTTGGGAGTACTACTATTTGCAGCAACTGTTCACGTTCAGTTTTAGAGCAGTCTGGAATACAAACCTAACTTCTTAATCGTGTGGCAGCTCGTCATAGGTGCCAAAATTTGGAGTTTTCAAAAAACTCTTATTGTAGCATGTCCGTATTTTGCCCTCCACATTGCTGCAAAGTCATCTATCACATTCATGCKCTTGACTGGATTAGAGGCATGACTCGAATATTCTGAAAAACTGGTCTTACCCTCTCATTCCTACTACTTTCTTCTCCAAGGAGGAGTGCCTTGGAAAGGCACAAGAAACAAGACACAGGAGATCTACTAGTAGATCTACTAAATATTAAACTTTTAATTTTTTTTTTGCTTCATACAACAGAAACCTATGAATAAAATCATGACTTATGTAATGCATTACCATCTTAAAAATAATAATTAAAAACAATTACAAAAACTTTGCCAGGAGTTTCAGACCTGACTGAATCTGGTGCAAAAATGGTCAAATTTATTCTCTTGGTACCTTTTAACCTTTAGAGTTTGTAAGATAACTTTCAGGCTTATAGGAGAGTTGTATCCTAAGATTTTATAAGCACTTCTATCCTGCTAATTACAACACCCTAGATATCTTATGGCTGAGATCCTTGCTGCCTGAGAACGCTGCATTCTTTCTGTAGGCCAGTGTGTCACTATAAGAAAATGGTATTATAGAATTCAGAAGATGTTCAGGCATGGTAGTTACTCTGAGTGTTGACATAGCCTATACATGTATATTTGGGGAACTCTCCACTGAGTTACACTAGAGATGGTAAAAAACAAGTGTTACATAAATCATACAAGAATCTACAATGTTTAGTAAAGAGAAAGAACAATTTATACATACAAGAACTACATGGAAAGACCGGTATTACCTGGAATATACGCATCAAATCTCTTAAATTAAAAACATAATTGAATCCAGTCACTGTGGGTAGAAAGTTCTGGGTCATTTTCTGATGCAGACAGATTGCATCTTATATGAGTGAGATAATAGATTTCACTACACTGTAACTGCAGCTACAGTGCTGGAAAAGGATATTTATGGTCCTGCTTTATATGGTGGTTAGAGCATCCATCTCTGGGAAGCGGACAGCAAACAGAGAGAAATGTCTCTGAGAGATTAAAAAAATAGTGTGTGTGGAGAAAAGGATAATTATTTCTTTTAAAATATACCCACATAAATATTTTAATAACGCTGAAACCCAGAAATTGAAAGCACAAGTTGAAAAGGTTTTCACAGCCAAAGCACACAGTGTTAAATATCTTATTCACTCCCTGTCTCACTCGATGGAGATCATAATTACTATCAAGTTAGTATGAAACCTGCCAAATGAGCCTGACTTCAGGGCAGGGTGCTCCTTTGCAGCTGTTTTCTTTCCAGAATGCCTAATAATCTGTGTATATTTAATACAATTGGGATAGTTCAGAGTCTGAATGTTGTTTAAAAAAAAGTAAGGCAGATAGCACCTTAGTGGAGTACCAGGCAAAGGGGAACTGTAATAGAGTTGTTAAATTTCTTAGGAAGAGTAGTATATTGATCCTTTATCTTGGATCAATCCAATTATAATTCTATTATTAACATCTTTATGGTCCTTTTAACAGTCACCTAAAAACTAGAGAACTCAGAAAAATTACCTGAGGATTTTTTTTTCCCCCAGGTGCAGCTCAGATAGAACTGGTCAAATCACAGAATCCCTCATTTGCAGAACATTTCTACATGAGAGAAAAAAACCCACCTGTAAATCAGAAAGTTAAAAACAACATGTCTTGAAGCTAAACTGAAGTTTATAAAACTGATACAGTTTTGCAGAAATTACGGTTTTGGTCAGTCAGCATTTTCAAATTAAATCATGCCGTAGAACATTCCTAATCAACCTAAATGTAAAATATACTAATACATGCAGCTTCATAACTTTGATTCTCTACAACAAAACCAAGCAATATAAGAAACTATTTGATATGTGTTTCTCAGTATTACCCATTAACAAAAACATTGTTGACAAGTTCAAATACAATGTTGACAAGTTCAAATACAATATAGACTACACCTCAAATGCTGGAAAGATGGTTTCAGGTAAATGCAGAAACACAATTTTTTAAAATCTATACATTTCCAGGTATGAAAAGATATTAAAACTACACAGATGAAATCACTGCATAAGAAAGAACTAAATGTAAGGCAAAGAAACCATGCTAAACATATTTCAGAGTGACCA
This sequence comes from Oceanodroma leucorhoa, assembly GCA_030449065.1. Lineage (NCBI taxonomy): Eukaryota > Metazoa > Chordata > Aves > Procellariiformes > Oceanodroma > Oceanodroma leucorhoa. The sequence goes on from JASVER010000003.1 coordinate 12,683,679, forward strand.
GTTCAAATATAAGCTTAAAGGGAGTCTAACAGTGCAAAATGGTAGGCAGGCACAAGGTCTGCTATTGAAGATAAAAGGACTCCTGCATTTTAAGCTAATTAGGTCTCTTAATTTCAGCTGTCATTAGTAGGTGAAAAGAAGTGAACCTGACCTTGAACTGCTTGTGCAAGGGGATGAATGAATGGTTGAAACACCAACTGAACCTGCTCACTGAAACACTGTCCCTGCAGTCAGGACTCCACTCTGTCCTGAATCTCACAACCAACACTGAATCTCATGATTAGAAGCCAGTTTACAGGAAAACAGTCAGTAGGAGTCAATAATTATAAAATATCACCGTATTACTTAGTATCGAGACTATAATCTTACTTCTGCTACTTGATCTTCTCCAAAAATCATGATTTAATTTAGCAATATAAGTCACAACTGTCTAGATGTAAAAAATYTGCATGTGTAATTACCTGTGATGGCACACACACACATATATGACTAGCTATACTGGTTCAGAGCAAGGATTCATCCAGCAGCAGCCACCTGAGGAGAATAAAATCAACACAAGCACATATTATATTTCCCCCCTAATACTCTCMTAGTCTCCAAACATTTTCAGCTCAGGAGATTTTCTGAGTTGGTTGTGCTTTGTCTATACATGTAACGTAACAGCCTTTCAGATGCAAGCATTGGTCTCCCCTTGAACGTATGAGAACTTCTGTTCRTTACAGCCTGTGGAAAGGAGTTGCAAAGGCCGTTTACCCACTGCAGGAACTCCCTCTTCTTGTTTTAAACCTCTCTTTCCTATTCCTTTCACGTGTTCTTGCACTGTAAGAGACAGCAAATAGTCAGTCCACATCCACCTTCTTGATAACAGTTGTGATTTTGTAGACCTCTAATATATCTGCTCAGGTTGCCTCTTTTCAAGGCTACCAAGTCCCAGCCTCTGTGTAAAAGCTGTACACAACATCCTTGTTGCCCTTCTCTGCACCTTTTCCAGTTTTAAAACATCATTTTTGCAATGATATGACTAGAATTGCACATAGTTTTCAACATCCCGCTGAACCATGGCTTTATATAGTGGAATAATTATGCTTCCCGTTTGTTCTCTGTTCCTTCCTTAATAATTTCTAAAAACTGATTTGCTTTTTTTTTGACTGCTACCAAGCACTAAGCTGATGTTTTCATGGACCTCCCAGGTCTCGCTCTTCAGTGGTAATTGTCAACTCAGAGCCCATCATCTTCTACGTGAAATAGGCTTGTTCTTCCCAATGTATGTGTACTTTACATTTATCTACACTGAATTTCATCTGGGTAATTTTATTACCCAATCACTTCAGCAGTTCTTCACAGCTGGTCCTCATCATTACTACCTGGAAAAACTTCACATCATCACCGAACTTTGTCACTTCATTGTTCACCCCTATTTCCAGGTATCTTACATATATTTTTAAACAGCATGGATCTCCCTGTGGAACTCCCTTGGTGACCTCTCCTCCATTGCAAGAACCAGACAGTTACTCTTATTCTCTGTTTCTCACTTTCTTGRCCAGCTATTAAGCTGTGTGGCAACTCTTTTCTATGTTGTGGCTGTTTAATTTCTGTATAAGCCCTTAACGTGAGATTTTGTCAAAAGCCTGTTGRAAACCCAAGCAGACCACATCGGTCAGACCACTCTCATGCTTGCTGTTCAAAGAACTCCCAAGAGATCGGACAGACAGATCCAGCTGTTTCAGTCTTCAGAGCTTTTGGGTGGAAACTGCTTATTACTGTTTATTACTATTCATTCTGTCTTTTGGTACTGTTATTCCTCCCTCAGTTTCTTCTATTTTAGGCAGACCTTTGCTGATGTCCCCACTCTCTCCCCACAAAAAAATATTTCTATGTGGGAGTAGCCCCAGTTTTACTCACAGCAAACATCAGTACAAAAAATGAGTTTAGCTTCCCTGGAAAGCCTTTATCCTTGGAGTGGCCATTTTGTATGCTGGTCATCAGGTGTTTCTGTCGATGTGATGGAAAAAAAGGTTTAGTGGAAATTTTGATCCCTGAAACTAGTTACTCCTTAAACTCTTTCGGTTAGACTGATTAGAGTTTTATATTTAGTCTTTAGTTTATAGTCCTTCCTACTTTCTTTGTTTGACACAACTTCAGTTTTCTGAATGATCCTTCCTATTTCTAGTAGCTTTCTTTCCTTTGCTGATTAGCCATGCCAGTCTCCTTTTACCCTTTCTGAACACTTTCCCAAAGGGTGGGGCATGCTATGCTGCTGTGCCCTTACCTCAGTGATCTTCTTGCTCCCTGGAAGGATTTAATTCCTTTAGTGGCCCATTTTAGCTTCTTTTTAGTGGGCTTCCCTGTTTTCAGAGTTGCTCTTTTTGAAGTTAAGCATACTTGTGGTGGATTTTTTGGCCTTTGTTGGCCCTGAGGGGGGACTGAATTGAAGTACATTATGGTCACTGTCACAGAGCCGCGATTCCATTGTGAGATTTCGAACCAGATCCTGCACATCACTCAATACACAAACAAGCTGTCACTCAGTGCGGTCTAGTTGTTTGGGGAGCTGATTTCAGCCCCCTTCTCTGCTTTGCTGCTCAGCCAGCTCAGTCACAGGTGCATGGCTCTGTCAGAGGATTTGCGCGTGGGTCTGTCAGAAACGGGATTAAGGCAACTGAATTGTTGTTTCTTTTAGTACACTATACATTTAATAAATATGGTGGAGAAACAAGGTTGCAGAAAAGTGTAGTGCCTGTTGAGGTAAATATTTGTTACATGCACATCTTAGCAGACACATTTTGCCTGTCTTTGGAATTCAAACCCTAACCGCCTTAAAAATGGAAACCCCCGAGCCTGAGCACGGGTACAGGCAGTGGCAGCCAAGATTTGGCAGAGGCAGGAAAAACATTTCTGCTATGCAACTGCCACAAACAGCTCCCTTGATCTGGCAGACAAAACATAGCCAACACACCCTCCCTGAAACTCTGAAACAAATTAATCGCAAACCAACTTTAATACAAAATAAAGTTAACCCTTAAAAAAAAAAGGCCCCCCTCAGAGTTTTGCTCCCTCCTCTTCATTTTCTATGAAAGACAGAACTATGAAGTTCACTAGAGGTTTCCATATCTCTCTGCATTGTGTGTGGCAGGTTTCCAGGCCCCGCCAAGAACAGTAGCACCATAAATCCTTAAGACACAAAGGCAGACAAATAGTCCTGCTGGTGTGTGAAGGTTTGGAGACCTCTAGGTACTCTTTCACTGTACTCCTTAGAGAGTCAAAGGACTTTTGAGGAGACCTGGGGTGTCTTACGCGTGATTCTTGTTTTACAATACACTGCTTATTCGCCTGTGTGGGCTCCTGGGGATGCCTTGGCAATGGGTCTAACTGAAGGTTTCCCTATATGCCCTGTCCCCTCAGCATCTTTTATCTGGTACTTATAACTGTGTCGTTCCTTGTCTGCTCTGTGCGAGACAGAGCACCATCTGTCTGCTGTGCAAGGCTGTAACAAAATGTTAGGATGTTCATTCTCTTTAAATTAAGAGCTTGAGTGTTACGGTGAGCAAAAACATTTTGTTAAAATACGGCATTTGGCACACCTACCCAAAGATGCTGATTTACTGAAAAACTTCCAGCAGTGGGATTCATGCATGTGACACACTGACAATTGTGAATTTATTTTAAAATCAGTTTCTGTCTGTCATACCTATGTAGTTACAAAATAACAAAAGGATAATAAAGCTCAATTGTATATTCACAGTTTGAGATTTCTATTGACAGCTTCTGGAAGAAAGTGTGATTATGTAGCTCTCTGTTAAAAGAACTGAAAACCTCTCCTTTGTTACAACTCTCTTACACACTATTTCCGTAATTTGGAATCTTTTAAGGGATGTGTCAAAGTTGACAGGCCCAAATTTGGCCTCCTCTCAACAAATTATATTTGTAGATTTAGAGTATCTTCCATGTAGGAAAAAATGCCAGCAGTCAGCCTCTCCAAGACAAGGGCTAACTTCTTTGCCTAATTGCAGGTCAGCCAACAAGCCAGCAACAATCTACCCTTTCGTCCCACAAAACGCAGGTTTCTGCTCATGTTCTACACCATCCCTCCTCTTACGACCTACATATTAAGTTGGTACTGGGCTGAAAATCACTCTGCTTACTAATTTACTTAYGGGTTAGATGGTTTTATTAGTTCAGCTTGTCACCTCTAACCTTCCACTGCACCGTCAAGGGCTCTATTACATCACAGCCATCAGAGTGCTCTACCAGAGGTTTACTTAAAACTTACAGAGCCAACCTTCTGGGTTCTCTTCTGTCACACATCATGTTGCACGGGATTAACAACGGCAGCTAGTTTAACTTCGYGGATCTTTGTTTTCTAGTCTGCAAATTAGGTCAATAACATTTTCCCAATCTATGGGAAAGCTGTGTGGTTCACTTTGTCCAAACGAATCCTGAATCTGTAGTAGCTAAAATTAAAAGAAAGAGAGAGAGAGAGAGAAAGAGAAGGAGATATCTTTTTATGTACGTATAATTAAAGAATATCTGTTTGGTTTTGCTTCACTGAGAATCCAAAAGGATTCCAGGAATAAATTTATGTGTTTGTAAAAAAATACTTTGAGATATTAAAATGTGAAGTGCAATAGCATAGGACTGCAAGTCTGGCTGTTGAGCTGTTCTTGACAAAAGAAAGAGAATAATTTCAGGTCAGAAAAACCTGAAATTAATCTCTTAGATACTTCAGAAAAAAAGCACAAAGGAAAACCTAGATTCACAGAGTTGCAATGCATGTCTTCTCCTCCTGCTCACATAACAACCCAGTAGAAATCCAAAAAGGATTCATTTGAATGCATATACCTAGAGGAGGCCACCAGATTATAATCTTTCCTGGTCTAGATTTATTAGAGAGCTGTATCCAGAAGACTAATGTTTTGATCCAAGCATCCTAAAGTAATTACTCTAAAGTCCTAGTCATTCTTAGCCCCTTTTCCTTCAGACACATAGGTGTATTTTATAAGTGATGAAATAGCTCCGAAGAACAGACTAAGGGCATCCCCCTTGATCCATCTTCTATCTCCCCCATCCTTTTGGAAACTTTAAAAGGGTCCACAATGGTGATTTGGAGTTCCTGCTCCAAAACCCTTCAAGCAAAAAGGTAACAAGTCCTGAAGCTCCCACACCTTAGTAGACCATTGGGCTTTTGGGAAAGAAACAGCAACAACTCTTCTTTTTGCCCTTCATTCATCCAGCCCCAAAAATATTTGACATAACCAAAACTCTGACAAAACAGTAACAGCAAAATACTATACTGCAGTTAGCAAACAGCATATGTAACCCTTCTAAACTTGATTGGAAATGCATTGCCCTTGTCTTGAAAAGGGGCAGGTTATAGAAAGTCAGGAAAAATGTCTGAAAATACATTTCCCGCCCTGAGGCTCTGCATCCATTGCTTGTTTCCTTTGCTTACCCTGCAGTGATGTTGTGTCTTGGCTGCACTAGTTATTGCTTAGCACTTCTTGGAATCTTTCAGCACATCAGGGAGGCTTTCTAAAGCAAGACTTTAAGTAGAATTTAAATATTAAAAAAATATTTTGCCCAAACTGCAGGAAGAAGTCGACGTTAATCAATTCTGTGTGTTTTTAATGTCCCAGTGCCAACCTAAGTTAAATTTACTTTAGGTTTTCCTTTCTGTTTCCAACAACTCTATTCTGTAGTGCCAAACTAAACTGCAAAATAATGTGGAAACCTTAGGAACCTACATTACCCTTTGAGCCCATGTGTCTAGGTCTGTGCATTTAAAATYCAGTAATAGAAGTTTTTTCCTCAGATGTGCTGGCCATGATTTGGACATACAACAATGCATAAGCACCTCTGTGAGTGACCAGAGAACTTATCTCTAGAAGATTTCACCTGTTTTCTATGGCAAGTATGGAAACATCTCCCTCGTACCCTCATGGAGATTCTCCTTTTGCACATAGGTCTTCCTCTTTCAAAGAACAAACATCAGTTGCTTTCATAGCTTTGTAACTCTACATCCACAGTCAGGGATCCAAGGACCATGAAGAAAGACCGTAACAGAAATCTCCACAGATAGCAACGCAGAATCCACAGAAATCCTACTAGGCTCTGAGGTGCATTAGTTTTCCCACATGCTCCTTTTATGCTGAAATTTTTCCTGTGAAGTTTTCTTGTAAAAAAATTTCCACAGGCAGATAGCAGATGAAGAACCAGAGCCTCAGAGCTAGTGCACAAGCTAAAGCTCCCACAGTCTACCTCCGATTTACAAGGAATTAATGGCTTTTATGGTGACTTGTTTTCCTTCTGAAGGTTTTTTTATTTCTTCTCCCACTCTGCAGTCCAGGGCAAGGACACATATCCCATGACTCCCTTTCTCTGAAATCTCAGGTACTTGGTGTTACAAAGAATACTGCAGACTGATTCAAAGGCTGTTTCTTACACCACTAAAAATCCTAAGAAAATCCTAATGACAGAAGTTGAAACACCATAATAGGTTGAACACCATAATAGGATCTTCTTGAATAAATAGCATCAACTGAAAACTACTAAAACTTTTGCTGATGGCTGTAGTCAAGGCATTGCTGGATTAGAGCATGAAGCTAAATGGAAGAACAGGCATTAGTATCAGGAATATTAAGATCATCAGTGAAATTAATTACCTTTAACAGCCAAAAGGAGCGTAATTTCTCTCAGTTTTCCCTTCCAAGGGTTTTTGAGAACACCTGCCAACAGAGTAGATGCTGTTACAGTAAATGTTAAGGCAATGCCTCAGGCCTATAAATACCCAAGCAGGTATTTCACTTCAAGCACAAATCCTGCCAGGAGACAACCCATGGGATTTACCTGACCCAACTGCTCCAACACCAACTGCTTCAGAGCCTAAATGTCATTTTTTAGGTAGTAATTTAAATTAATTGCTTCCCCTCTCCCAAAATTAACATGGTCAGATACAATTAACTGAAATCATATGCGATGTTATTCATTAGTCATCTGTAATATCACAAACATAACTTAAAACACTTTCACAGGTTTTAGCATATATATAGTTTCCGCTGTTTCAAACCTTGGAAAACCCAAATATTCCTGGTGTATGTTTGGCATAACCTCCCTTTATTGCTCTGCCTTTAAGCGCATTTAGAGAAAAGATGCCAGACTACAATATTAAAAAAGGAAATCTCCTGTTATGTGTTTTGCAATACTGAACTGTGCAGTATAGGAAGTGGGAGAGTAAGTTTCCCCACTAGGACGAGGACACAGAGGGGTTGAAAGTCCAACTCCATCTAGGAAATGCTCTCTAATTTTTTGCCTTTTCTGTCATGTTTGCTCTGCGGATGCTGAAGGTCCTCCAAACCTCAAAGTTAAGCGAGGTCTTCCACTCATTTTTCACGGGTAACAGAGAGGATGTCAAGCCAGGACTTGCAGATTCTGGGAGTTACATATTTCTTTGCCATTGACACTTACCCTCTTTTCCCACTCTTTTTCCATTTATTCTTGGTTAATTTTTTGCTTCAGCAGATCCTGTGCAGGAATCTCTGAAATTAATTTTACCTGGCTCAACCATGGCACTGCAGAACTGCAGGATGTGCAGAAATAATAGCTATTATTTTAAAAGTTGTCGTTAACATAAAGGCAGCAAAAATAAACCTGTGTATCACAGAATTCTCTGCTCATGTCCAACAATTCAAAATTGAATAACCAGTGTGCTAAAATCCCTGTAATTGCAATTATCTCTCCCTCCCTCTTGAAATGTAGATTATAAAACTAATATTTTATACCAGGAAAATAGTAATTTAACTTTTCACATTTATGACAATGAGTGATAGTTATACTGCATTAAATAAGCGATTCGCTCTCCTAAAAACATGTCTAGATTTGATCAAGGATAGGTAAAGAGGACGTCAAAAATTCTATCAGAATTGACAGCATTTCTATTGAAAAGTTACCATTCATCATTAATTGAGGTAATTGAGTTATTCAGAAGCTGTGCATGTGGTATAAGGATTTTTGTCCTGATTTTTTAAATCCTTTTTTTCCACCGGTACTACTCAGAAGTGACTCCACTGATTCTTCTACATCTTAAGTGGTGCAAAACCAAGCTACAGGAAAGAATCAGGCCCATTGAAACATAGGGAATGTTACAGTTACAAACACTGAAGCACAGAAAATATTGTGTAGTAATTGCAAGGGACTCGGGCCATTGCATAATTTTCTGATAGTTCAATAACCTTGGCAGGCAGAAGGGCTTCTTTCCTAACTTTTCAGCCTTTCTAACCAACATAATTGACTCTCCTTTCTCCAGAAAGACAGCTACAAAATATTGCAAGCAACCTGTCTCAGCAATATGAATGAACACAACCTGATTGCAAAGACAAGATGCAGAAATACCTCTATATTAGTAGCAAAATGAAGATTATGTTAAACTGTTAGGAGAGTTCAAACACTGATATAAATCACTGTAATTGTATGTTTTTAATATACCAAGTTAACGTGACAGGAAGTCAATTAATAGGCAAAGTAAAAAAGTGGAAATACACAGCATTTAAGAATACACAGACTTGGTATTCATCTTAATTTTTTGGTAATACTGAAGGATTATTAACGTTGCAAAACTAAAATGCAAACAGGTATTTCAGCAAGATTACACTGTATAGCATTTGTAACTCAGTGTAGTAGAATACTGCATTTTCCTGTCACTGGAAAGGTAGTGAAATGTAATATTAGAATTATTGCAGTATCTATACACACATTTTCCAATATGAATGGTATGCCATAAACATAACTCATTCTACTACTGCATGATTATGTTGAAATAATATAACATGGTCATAAATGAAGAGAAATTATGTTGAATTGCTTGCTGTATTGAAATACTATTCAAGAAGATCAGAATTAAAATAGGGACACTTAGTAAATACTGCAGCAATGGTTTTATTCTTTGAAAAGTGTCAATTGTATGTGGAAATGAAACTGCAGATACACTTCAATATTTATCGCGCCAGGTACTTCATTCACATTGTAGAAAATAGCCATATCAATGGCAGAAATGAGGTATGAAGTTAGCTTGTGTAGTGGATAAAATTATAATCTGGTGAGGTCGTGGGGAAAGAAAAAAATTGCTCTCTACAAATCTCCAAATGAAAAATAAAATATAGAGCTTCATAATGCCTTATCATTTAGACAAACCTATGAACTGGAGGAGCCAGACAGAAAAATGAATATGCTTAATGTCAGATGTGTTTTTTGTATTGGAAAACGGTCTACATAATTCAGACACATTACAGTTATCTAGCTGTTTATATAAAACATGTTAAGATAAGCCGTGAATGAAACAGTTGTGGATGAGGAAGCAGAATTGTCTCAGAATTAAAACAGGCTCTGAAAGATGGGCTCAATTAGTTCAATTCTTGTTCTTGCCAGTAACAGATAGTGATTTCTTGGGCAAGTCATTTAACTCAGTTTTATCTCCTCCATCTGCATAACAGATATGCTATTATTAGGTCCCTCACTGGGATGTTATGTGGTTTAACAGGCTTAACATTGAGGTCCTCGGGTGTAGGGTTCTACATAAACACAACTATTTCATTCTGACAGATGGCAGCACCTTTGAGCTAAGACTGCAACCAGCTTCCACTGACAAATTATTTTCCTTTATATTTCTGGCTTGGTAAGTGGCCTGGCTTAAAAATTGCTAGTTTTTTTTCCTGAATGCATGTGACATTGCATCTGTTTCTGTCAATAAAATTGACAAAGGAAGAAAAATGAGAAGGAAAATAAGGTGCTAGAGGGCATGCTTATACCACCCAATTGAGCGTGATGCAGAGACTGCAGAATTAACGCTAGCCAAGCTGATTACAGAACTAGGACAACCCAGCTAACCTGGCTAGTTAGCCAATCTTCACAGCATAGTTCTGAAGACTCATGGGGCACTGTGAGGATTCACTGTTTCATACCAACTCAGCTGGTACTACCTTGAGGAATCAAGCTCCTTATCATGGCATCGGCTTGCCTGGTGCAGATTAGTCTGGAAAATACTAGCAGTAAAACTTCAAATTACCAGTGCTACTTCTGAAAAGCAAAAGAAATTTGATGGAAATTTTCTCTATCAAAAGCTACAAAACATAGACTCTCACTTCTAGATGAGACAACATAAGAATACAGAAAGTCAATTTGCCAGAGGTCCTCTACCAGAATCTCCTTGCAGACCTTCGAGGAGAAAATTATCCTCTCAGATGATAAGGAAATCTCTTTAATATCACCAAACTGGAAACATGTCAAAGATGCTTAAAACTATCAAATTATTACACCAAAGCAGTGAAAGGTGCTAAAAGATGACAATACCTCATGTGCAAAACTGAAGTAGCTAATCAGAAAAAGTATGAGCATCATCAATCTTATACAGCCCATATAATAAACAAACATTTTTATTAAGCATTAAAAATGCCTACTTAGTCACCACATGAGTGATATAAATGCAGGCCAGGAGCCAGCACTCATCCAGCAACAAGTGTATCCTATTCATCAAGTAAAGAGACAAATGTAATGTTAAAGCCTGATCTTCTGTGCCAGAGAACTTTGCACTTACCATGCCCTGCAATACTGTCATCCTCCTTCAATGGAGCTGTCAGGTTCAGCAAGGAGACCACGGAGGAGAGCTGCCTCAAGTGCAAATGAAGGGAAAAAGAGGGTGGGGGACTGGAGAAGTCTATGGCATGTTTAAAAGGAAAGTAAATGAATTCTCACTGTTCCCCTTCTCTACGGAACCTAAATATATGCTGATGAGAGACCTGCAAGGCCATTAGGAAGTTCAGCATTGGTAAAGATGGGCTTAGACTCTAAACTCCTGATCTGGAAGACTGACATTTCCCTGCAAAGTTGTTTAGAAACAAGACCTTAAGCTCCACTTGTTCAGGGAAAATTCTTTCCTGGGAAAGAATAAAAAGAAATAATGAAAGAAACAGAGAAAAACAGCAAGAGAGGGAAACCCTGAGGAAATACTAATCGGATTAAAATAAAAATGAGAGAAGAGACGGATATAGGGAGACATACAGTCATGGGCAAGTATTTTGTTTTTAAAAAAAACATCCAATGTGAATTAACCCTTGCTGCCACTACAAGTTAATTTCCTTCCAGTGTGAACCCTTTGGTAATAAAGATGACATGCAACACCTCTCCTAAGAGGCACTGAAGTTTATCACCTGGCCTTGGTTGTAATACATGGGTCTAGGTTGCAGCCTAATGACATCACATGTTCACAGGTGAGCGCAGCAGTGCCTGGATGTGTACTGCAGGAGGAGAGAAAGAGGCAAAGGGAAGGGAAAAAGGTGGGGACCTCTCCCTCCTCTGCCTTGGGGCTATGCCAGCAGTTTTCTCATTACAAGCATAAACCTAGCAGCACAGCACACCTGCTCAGCAAGGCCTCAGGCCATTTAAGGGGATGAGACTTCATAGAAAAAACTGCATGTATGTGCAGTGGCACATATCTGTCTGCATCACACACCCTGGTATCTTCAACACCTGTCATCTCGCTCCGTTGGTCCTGGATTTCCTACACAGAATTTTTGGGCCCCAAATAAGGGGAATCATAGAATCATAGAATCATTAAGGTTGGAGAAGACCTCTAAGATCATCGAGTCCAACCATCAACCCAGTACCCATGCCCACTAAACCATGTCCCGAAGCACCTCATCCACACGTTTTTTGAACACCTCCAGGGATGGTGACTCCACCACTTCCCTGGGCAGCCTGTTCCAATGCCTGACTACCCTTTCAGTGAAGAAATTTTTTCTAATATCCAATCTAAACCTCCCCTGGCGCAACTTGAGGCCATTTCCTCTCGTCCTATCACTTGTTACTTGGGAGAAGAGACCAGCACCCGCCTCTCTACAGCCTCCTTTCAGGTAGTTGTAGAGAGCAATAAGGTCTCCCCTCAGCCTCCTCCTCTCCAGGCTAAACAACCCCAGTTCCCTCAGCTGCTCCTCATAAGACCTGTTCTCCAGACCCTTCACTAGCCTCGTCACCCTTCTCTGGACACGCTCCAGCACCTCAATGTCCTTCTTGTAGTGAGGGGCCCAAAACTGAATTTCAATTTGCTCTGGCACAGCCTCATAGTCTCTCAGCAGAAAGCAAGCAGCTTTGGGAATGACACAAGAAGGACATGGTGGATCAGTGGCAAAGGCTGTAACCAGGTCACATTGGACAGCATCCTGCAGACAGCCTTTGGGTTTGCTGTGCAAGTAATTCAGCTGGTTGATTCCTGCTCACCTCTAGGCCAAGTTTGGCAAGTACAGTGTATGTTTGCGGACAAGATTGGGCAAGAAAAGCAGAGTGGTGCAGGATGTGGGTACATGCRTACTGCATGTGTGGGCAGCTTGCACACACTCCTCCTTTCCACTTGCCACATGCATCCCTTCAAAGGATGGGTGTTTCCCGTTTGCTTTTTCTTTTTCCCATGGGTGTGCAGGAGGAGAGAAAGGGAGCAGCCATCCTCCAATGCCGACTCAGTCTGATCCYAGTCATAGCTCAATCTGAAATGCCCAGGAGACAGAGAGTTTTTCCACAAAAGCACACCTTGCTGACAATCTAGAAAGGGTTCAGTCTGGAAAGGACTGAGCAGATGGAGTCGTCTGCTGTCCCTGCCAGTCGGCAAAAAGGATACTAGGAAGAAGGGCAAGTGGAAGGGCAGAGATTTCTTGTTTAAAGGGGTTGAGAGGAAAGGTTTGGAGAGTGAAAGGAAATCCAGAAGCACAAACCTAAGTTACACGGTGCCTAGGAGGTAGTGATTTCACTGGTGTGGGAACAAGCYCTCACCTGCAGAAGCAAACTGTGCGAAGGCTTTTGCAGAGATTAATGCTGGGATGGCTAAAGGCCCTCTGTCACCTGGTAAAGGTTATCCCTCCTGCAACCCCTGTGTTTGAAATGGTTCCTTGTGTCCTTACAGAGGGATCCTATGGCATTTTTCACACTGATACCAACCTGAACTCACAGACAGACTTGAGGATAGCCAATATCCAGCAATAATGCAGAACAYGACTGGGTCCTCTGCAGGTGTTGTGGTTGTCACAGTACTTGTCAAAACAGAACCTGCCAAAAAACCCCTCACACTTAACAGTTCATAGCAATCCTTAGAGACTGCAGTAATGTCAGGGTATGGTGGTTTAATTTGCATCAGGTGGGCTCCCAACTCCAGAGGATGGCACAATGACAGTAAACTGCACTGAAACCCAAATGTTAAATAAAGTTAATTCCCACTAAGAAACACAAATTCCAAAAAATCAGCATCCATTTAGAAAAACACAAGCTACTACAGTCCGAGGAAAAGCAGATATAATGAAAAAGAGCAATGTGGAAAGCAATTACAACAGAAGGGCCCCATGAAAGAGACAAGGAATACAATGTAAGACTTGAGCATACACTGCATTTTGGAAATGTTGCCTTAGAGCCAGAACATCACTGCTGTGAAGCTTCATCTCATTACCATTCTTCCCCCAAACCAGAATCTCTGCTTGGATTTCATCTTCTGTTGGAGTGAATGTGGCATGGCAGCACATGGTAGAAATTAGCAAGGAACCACTAAAGAGAACAAGGCACCCCAGCTACAGCTACTCTGGTAGCAATTTCAAATGTAAATATCTCAGTTTTCTACCAAAGCATTAGGGGTGGTGTTGCATATTCTTTTTTTTTTTCCCTTTTAATAAAAGTCAAAACTGCTACAGAAACTTTGAAATGAAATAATTTCTTTAGTCAGAAAATAATTTTTCACCAAAAATCGTGTTAGAAGATCTTGGCCTTAGCAGTCGACATATTTTTGGATGAAAAACTCCAAGGCTTGAGATTCTTGACATATGTTTGAGATTATACATTAGAACTTAGATGCTTCTTGAACTTTTTTCATTGTACTGGTTCACTGATCACTTTGCTTTCTCTTTTTTAAAAGAAACAGCTGTAATTTTACTAGAATACCAACAGTGAGAAAACTGCCAACAGCACTGAGCGGAACTTTAGAAAGGAAAACATAGACAAAATACCAAAGAGATGCATCAGACTGTGCAGTATTATCTTAAGTAAAACAGTTAAACTTGCTGTTCTCCTATTCAAAACCAGAAGCACTAGAAAATGTGCCTATCCTACCATAACAGTGTCACATGGTCATCAGAAATAGCTCTTCTCTAATTAGGATTTTCTCTGACTAAAGAGATCAGACACATTAAGCAAAAGCAGTGCAGCCTAATATTTGAAAGCACCCTTCAGTCTCAGCCAGTCTGCAAAAACCACATGAACATGTGGCTCATTGACAGCACACAGCGCATGACACTAACTTATCTGTAAGAGGGAGATGAAGTACAGCCAGGGGATGTATTCTGCCTTTCTCTTGGAAAAATATCACAAATCAAATTATTTTCCTTTGCTGCACAAATCCTTTCACCTCAGCTGAGCAAGCTAATATTTACTAAAGTACAGAGTTCATGTCTGAGTTTCCATGTGCCCCTGTTCTTGCTGACTGCAAATGGGTTTGGCTTTCCAGCACTTTCAGCAAGATGTTAAGCTTGTTTAAATTGCAAAAAATGCAAATTTTCCATTTGCCTCCTCCAGTTTGGATTTTAGAGACATATAAATATCTCTGAGAGTTTGGGCATGATGCCCATTTTTCACTGCTTACTTTATGTTAGGAACACGAGTGGTACAGCCAAAATAATGAAAACCAATGATATTATCTTGTAAATTATAGTACTTAGAAAAATAAAATGATAAAGTAAAATGTAATAAAATAAGCAGTGGTTAAGTAAGAGACATAAACCATGCAAAACATCAAAAACAACCTAGTGTAAACATTTTCGCCACTGTGCTCTGAATGGTAAAATGCTGATTTTAGAATGAACATTTTCTTATCGTATTGCTATTACCCTAAGTAGCTTAAGATGTGCTGCTTTCCAGACATCCTGAGGTGAAAGATGTGGGGACCAAAGCAGGAGGATACACGCTTGCTCTGAGAAGTGTGGCTTACAGACTTTGGACACAGGGCTTGAATTGTTTCAAGAACTGTGCCCTTTTCTTTCATCATCTTCCGTGGCCTGAAAGAAGCTGGCAAAGCTTAGGCCAAATTTTGTCTTTAATGTGCAATTGCCCATGTGACTTTGGAGGAGAGATGATTAGTCTAGAATTTTATACTGAAATGAAACTATAGCTTTGAAAACAGGAACAATGACTTAAAAGCACACCTCAACCTCATGCCGAGAGACTTAACTGATGCACAGAAATTCGTAATAACACCAACGACAGGTCTCCAGTATAGATATATCTCTGGGAATGGTACATACATTAAAAGTAACTGTTGTAGAAACTTTTACTTCAGAATGTGGAAAAATCTGGCCCACACCACTTAGCAGGAATAGCAGAAAGATAGGTGAGCATCACCTAACTCACATATTGGCATGTGGCTTCCTAGAGGTATATGTAAGTCTATCGACATTAGGCAATGAACTCCAATTTAAGTGTCCTCAGGAGAAAATGTTCAGTCATAACTGAACATAAATCATGTTATGAAGAAGCAGCAGGCCAAAGAACTCCGTTGCCCTGGGAACTCTGCTRCTCACCAGAAGGAAGGCATGGCGAGAACAGTGAGCTCTGCTTCACCTGCACAGTATACACAGCCAGAGCAGCCTGTGCATGCTGGGTCCAGAAACCAAACAACACTGGGACCTTGGGAATGTATTATGGTCACTGATGTCTGCTAATATTCAATGCTGTCATTACCCATGTTCACTAGATTACCTTGCACACGCTTCACCTTCATTTAGCTGTGCATTTAGCCCCAGGAGACCAGGCATCCTTTTACAAAGCTGAAGCCTAATCCTGCTTGCTCTGTAGGAACATAATCAGACCAATTTACCCATGTAAAATTGTCTTTTTCTTTTCTGAGAACAGGCGCATAGTATCAAGCTCAGCCTGCTATATCATTCACTACTGTATGTAAGTGTAAAGATGCATGTATATGTAAAGGTGTATGTTCCATTCATGCATTATTAGTCTAATTTATAGGAAGATATTGACACAATAAAATCCTCCCCAGTTAATGGCACTTAGAAATTTATCACAAAGCAGCAATGAAATGTCTAGAGTTCTGCCAGCAATGTAATAATAATCAGATATTTGCAAGGCTGCCACAAAACAACACAATTCAGAGTTGTCCAGAATGTTCAATATTGCAATGAAAAGCACAAACTGTAGTTCAAATATGTCTTCACTATGAATGCATTGGGTCATTTACCTTAACAATTTGAACGTGCTCTCATTATTATGTTCAACTTGATTAGTGTGTAGTCTAACATTTAAAAGTGTACTTCAGATGGAAGAAGGTATGAATGCATGATTGGTTCCTAATAAATTGAGCAACACCCTAATGAACTGCGAGGGATCTATAAGAAACTGGTAGACACTAGACATAGACACTCAGAGCCAGAAAAAAAGTGGTAATAGCAAGGGGAAGACAGAGTAGAATTTCCTACATACATTTATACGCTGTACCGTAACACTCATTGCTATCTGAAATAGTAGCAAATAGGAGGGTGGACAGTTCTACGAAAAAGACATGATTAGAAATTTGTTGGGGAAAGGATCATTGCTATTAAAAGCCAAAATGTAAATAAGCACTTTGCCTGATGTGATTTGGAGCCACGTTACACAACTGTATCTTATAATGGAGCAGGAAAACAATATTCCCTCTCCATTGGTGTCTAGGAATGTTTTCTTCGAATGACATTGTCATACAAAAGCAAGTCAGAAAAAAGGTAAAACCTATATTCAGGGGACTGGTCTGACTTAATAGGGAAGATGAAATAGAGAATTTAGCTAAGTAACAATGAAGAGAGAGTACAAGACCACAGACATTCAAAAGGAGTTGACAGAGAATTCCTTTTTATGAAATAGGAATATGTGGTTACTTAGCAATTAACTTAGATTATGTACAAGAAAGAGTGAACATAAGAAACATTGTCTTACTACTGAAATGTATGAGGCTGCAAAATTCTTCTCTGTGGAAAAAGTAAAAGTTTCCTCAGTGTGAGACACTACAACTGAAGATCTATACTGAATTAAGGGCAGGGGGGAAATTCACCTCTGAATTCTGCACCTTTGTGTTAACAGTGAGAGCCTAACTACTGCCCTTATCCAGGTATCAGACTGTCTCAAAAATGACATCATAAGACATCTCAGGTTTATTCTGTTTCTCTAAGTCCTTAATCTTTGCTGGCTGGACATTTAAGTGTGGCAGGTGTTTAGCTTTTTTCCCCTGCCTTCCCTTTGGGAGGAGGAAGTAATTATGAGAAGATAGGTTAAACCAAAAAAAGCACAGTTAGGCATTTTTTYCCCCCTGAAAGAAGTACTACTCCATGACTAGAAGGCTCCACTTCAGATGAAAATGACTGTTCAGCGGGGTTGTGTTATTTTATACACCCACAAAACAATGTAAGACTGGACAACGGTGATTGCAGTGAGTTAGTTGCAGTGTGGCAATGCTTATGTATTTATCTGGGGCACTACTACATGAATACCTCTGTTCTTCTCCAACCATGATTCCTACCTGACTGTAGCTGACAGCTATGTCCTCCTGTCACTGAATTGGTAGTTATGGAAGAAGGGTTTCAGGACTGTAATGCTTTCTTTTTCTATTGTATTCTACTGGTTAGGAAAAAAACCCAAAACGTAAATCCACACATGCAAAACACAGTTCTGCAATAATTTGCTTACTTGGGGGAGATGCACTTCATCAGAAGGTAACAGCAGGATCATCTACTAGCAGTACCTCTCATGAAAGCTGCAAATATCGAACAGGAACGACATAAACCTAATGACACACCTGCACCTGGCGAAAGCTGTGCTCTCTCCCAGGAAACAAAGAAATAGACCCTGTCAGCCCACCTCAAATTTACAACAGCAAAACAGGAATAAACGTCATCCCTTTCAGCAGTGACAACAAAAATAGTGAGAGTAGGTTTAGTACTGATGCTCTTCAGCAGCATCTGTTGGTTACTACAGCAGAGTAGTAACTACTACAGTAGAGCCAACATCTCCTTCAAAAAGTGAGAAGGTACCACTCGGTAGAGAGACATGATTTTCCCCATGATGGAATGGCCCACCGGACAGGATGCAGAATTGAGCTTAAGGAAACAAGGGCCTGCAAACAGGCTCAAAGTACAGCTTTGGGTAAATTGTGCGTGCCTCAGCTTTTCTGTCTGTAACTTGAAATTGTTTGAGAACCTCAACTGAAAGCATTTTATGGTGCTGTTAAATGTTCACCACTGTCACTGTTACAAAGAAAGGGAAAACAGACAGGAGAATATTTGATGCAAGAGAGAGGCCAATATTTGCAGAAGATACCCACACGAGGAGGAAATATATTTGTTTGGACAAGAAACAACAACTTTCCCTCAGGAGGAAAAATAAATAGAAGGCATGAGCTGTCTGGATGTTCACAGAGCATATCATGGGCATGTAAAGCTGGAGAATGGGCTACATGGCTACCTTTGTGTGGTGGTGAGCCGGCGCTATTAAATGCATCCTCTCCATATTCCAAGCAACCAGGTTTCTGAGGGACTAATGACTTTTTTTTTCACTCAGAAAAAGACAAGAATAGCTATTCTGCAATAGTTTCCTATGTGAACAATCTTTCTGCCTGAAGAGTAACCTTTTCACTTAGTGCACTTTGAAGTGGACTAAGTTAGACTGCAGAAAGGCATTCATTGGAAAAAAAAAAAGTCCATTGTGAAAGGCAGTGTGGAAGAGCTATTTCAATTCACACACACTCCTATTTCACAAAAGCTTCCTCTGCCAGGTGAAACCCTCAGTGTTGGCGGAGCTAACTGAGGATGTCCGTACACAGCACAGTGTAGAGTCCAGCTGTTTCTGGAGAGGTTAGATTAGATACAACAAGCAGTTAAGCTGCTATAGCTCAGCCCTCCCAACCCCCTCACATGGCAATATTCTGCTTCTGCAGTATAACCATATTGCTTTCAGTACCTGGCCTAATCTGAGCCATTCCCTCACCACATGTTACATTTGAAGAAATAGGGCTCTGCTCTCACAGTGAAATGATCTTTCATCAGCCTGGTAACAAAATCTTCTGTTTATATACTGCCCATGTGTTTCTGGCTGAATATATCTGCAAGCTGCCTAAATAACTGCAATAAATACCCACTTAACAGAAATCAATTTCTTTTAATAGCTGAAAGTAAGCAAAAAATCCCAGACAAAATCCTATCATAGCATCCTTTCTGGCACTCCTTATAAATGGGTGTGGCTTTCTCCATTGACAAAAGGGACACAAAAGCCAAATGAATATGGTGCAGGTCTAAAGAGAAGGTGGAAAAGACACTGCAGCAAATCTGGCATATGACTTTGGAGAAATTGTTCAATGCTTCAGTCTTCCTTTCTACAAAACAAGACCAATGATGCATTTTGGTAATGACAAAGTAAGACAGCAAGTTCTGTCTAAGGGCCCAGTGTTATTGCTATTGCTACTTCTCAGATTACCATAATAGATTGGATAGGTCATCAGGCTCCTTGGGAAAAAAAACCCCAAACAAACCAAACAAGTGGGGACAGGGGTATTCTGCCTGCCACGCAAGTGGCGGAGCTTTAGCTTGAGTCAACGTTCCTTTGTGTTAAGCACGATTAGAGCTTCACATCTCCTTGTGGCCCTACATTTTTGGATAGTTGTTGGATAGAGGCAAACTCAGCTGGTCAAGTAACCACGACTGCCTAGTATAACTGTGCCTCCCTGCCCACTACAGCATTGTGGCTCTTGGGGTGTTTCAGCTGCAGTGCTCTGGGGGCTGTGGCTGCAGCTATACTGTGTCTGTTCTTATCAAACCCAGTTTTTATGACTCACAGAAACTCATTTGTGTGTGTGAATTACTGGCTTTTCAATTGACAGTGAGGGAGCAAAAAATCATCTACAAAAGAAAGCTTATCCACTTACATTATAGTCTCACGCATTTTACTATGTGTTTACTGTCAGAACGTGTTGCAGTTAATATCTGAATCTCTGCCAGACTGCTGACAGACAGAATATGATCTATCTTAAGATTTTTTTTTTATGAAGTGACAACTGCTAGTCTGTAAATACTGTGTGCAATAATAGAAACACTAATTTGACAGAGCTATATGTTTCAAAAACATTTGTAGCTTCCTTAACGTTTTTCATTCTCTTTGCAATTCCAATCAGTAAATGCACGATCACTGATGCCTGGAGTTGCTACAGCATATTTTAAGATACACAAATTATAGGAAATATTTAGTTCACTGCTGTTGTTAAAATGGTGCCTTGTTGTCTAGTAGCTTTAGATTTACCTATAGTTTTTCTTAAAATTAAACACAAACCTGAAATCTCTACACACATCATGACAAAGGACACTGAGGAAAATCAGAGCAAGGCAGCACAGTGGAAATCTGATAAACTTTTCCAGCTAATTACAAGGCTTATCTCTCAATGAGGCAAACAAAAGCAAACAAGACTGAAGCAAATGGGAGAGCTCTACATTCAAGCCACAATAGAATTTTCCCTAAATTTCACAGTACAATTTCTTAACTCCCCAGATTTTACACAGCATATTTAAACTTAGACATTTTTAAACTGCAGGGGACATAACTGGCATGTACGAGGCATCCTAGGGCATTCTCTATTTCTCATTCGCATCTCCTGGAGCCCAATTCTTCAAATGACAACATCAAAATCATTACATTCTACTGCCTTTCATGGCTGTTGCAGTTTTCTCATATTCCCCTGTTCGTTTTAGAGCATACTGTGAGATAGCATTGGATTATGTAATGAACATCCTTAAACCAAAAAAATGCTACTCAAAAAAGCCTCATCATCTTCATTGTCTCTGCTAGGGTGCTGATCATACATCCATCCCATTTAAAAACAATGAAAATTATTAATTTTTATTGGTTTTAGTAGAGCTGTGTATGGAAGAGTCATTTTCTGCCTTGACTCCTTTAAGCTTGCATGTGTTAAAGGAGAATAAAGGTACGTTTTCAGGATGGAAAAACACAGCCACCAGAAAATCTTAGACTCTAGTCAGCCCTATTCAACTCTTTTTTTTTTTTCCCTCCTTCACTGAGCTTTGCATAAAGCTAACCCAAACCCACATGGATTTCTATAATATCCAAAAAGAATGACAATGAGTGATGTGATGTAGGTGGAAACTGCCTGAAGAAACCTAAATTGTAACAGGAAAAAAAATTGACATTTTAGATTTTAAATGTTACACAGTTTTTATAAAGCTTCAGTCAATTTATTTTATTTATTCTAATGAAGAGCATTACAACTGCTTTACTGCACTGAAGCAAGCATCGATCACACCATTAATCACACCTTGTGAATAGTCACAAATCAAGTTCTAACAGCAAGCACTGAATCAGGAGCAATGAAGCATAAACTCCTTCACAATTTATGATCTCTCCAATTGCATCTTTTCAACCATTAAATTGCAAGATACCATAAATTTTTATCTTCTTCACTTCAGTCACATTATTGATTCTGCCTTGTGAAATATAGAATAGCTGTAAATCTAGGCTATTGAATTAAATTTAAAGTCTTGACTTCAGAAAAGAAACCCAACACACTGCCATGGCTGTTAATTTACACTGAGGAACAAATGATAGAAACATTAAAATTTAAATGGACAACAGGGATTTCAAAGAGCCATAGTTCTGTCAATCCTAGTCCTTGTCAACCTTGAGGGTTTTTCTTCTAGCCAAATTTTAGATTGCAAAATATAATAAAAATATAAGCTCCAGGTGGATGCAGAACAGATAATTCTTGCAAACAAGTAAATGATGAAGAGGTTAAATCAAAGCTACTGAATAAATAGACTTAAAATAACTCTACTGAATTCAGCACAATTTACCTAACTACTTGGCTGAGGTGTGTTAATACAAATAAAATTGGCATACTAGTGATAGCACATCTTTAGTCATCAGGTCCCTAGTGAAAAGGCAGATCGCCTTAATGTATCTGCAAGATTGTCTCTAGGACAGCATAGGAAGGTTCTTCAGGGAACTGTGTCTCCATCAGAAATGAAAAGAAAGATACACCAAGGTGGAAGCCTCTATGGATGGGTGGAAACAATAAATGCAGATAGAACTGGAAGGATGTTGAAGTAGACCTGGAAAAATACCATGTGTTGGAAGAAGACACGGGGTGTGACCTGGATTTCCAGGGTGCCGCTAAAGAAGGGGGTGTTTCCCGATGCTGTTGTGGGTTGCCCCTGTGAGAGCGGTGCCCCGCCAAGGCCAAACGCCAGGGGCTGGCTGCTGCCGCTCCACATGCCCTGGCTTTCCAGGTGCCTGGACATAGCTCACAGTCCTCTCCCAGCCCCTGAGGTGTTTATCTCTGCTGCTCCAGGGGAACAGGGTTGGTCGCCTTCAAGTTGAAGGTCTTACGCCAGCATGGGAGAACACTCTTCCACCATTTCCATCCCAGCAAAGGAGCCCCAGCCTGACAGGGAATGCAATCCTGGGTACACAGCTCCCTGCCCCACTGGGTGCTCTCCAACTCCCTCCTGCATGTTGTACAAAGTTGCCCTCACCACAAGCTCTGAAAGACACCGTCTGTTACACATTTTATAGGATTCAGAGGCTTAAATCAGCTTTCTGGCACATTGCTTACATAAATCCCGCTGCCCCTTAGGAAAAGGCCATATAAATATTTGCTGACAGAAGGAACAGAAAGAGAGCAGACAGGGTCGAGAGGCAGAGACTCACCTCCGTCCAGGCCTCCCACATCATGCTGCCAGACACGGCCCCTGCACCTCAGCCTCCACACACACAAGCAGAGGAAGGGGACTTGCCCCTTCCATGRAGGCAGGCCCCGCGGCCACCCACCAGCCGTACTGGAGAAGGGACTGGGAGAGTGAGGGAAACAGAGCTGAGGACCCAGCCAAGGAGAAAGCTGGCAAGGCAGGCAGGCCTCTCTCCTCACCGGGTGCGCAGGGTGTGGAAAGGGGAATTTCATCGCCAGGAGCAGTTCCACGGTGGGACCGCTGCCAGGAGGAAGCTCCTTGAGCTCCCAGCGATGGCTGCCCACTCCCCTCACAGCTGCGTRTGGAGGAGGCTTGGGTGGAGACAAGGGTGGAGCCGGTGAAATGAGACTCTGGCAAATGACTCAACCTCAGGGTGATGGGGAAACCAGGGCTCCTAGCCCAGGCTCTGCTGACATATTTAAAAGTTGCCTACAGGTAGTCAGTACCCAACCCTAGCTATATTTAATCACGTAAATCAAATAAACTGAAGGGGTGGTCTGAAGAGTTTGTAGGATCAGGTGTTGGAACTGAGCGGTGGGGTCATCCTTACCTGACCAGCACGTGCCTATTCAGCAGTAACCTCCCTTTCATTTCCTCCATCAGCTTTTCCAGCCCATGAGTACAGTTATCACCCAATTCTTTGCGTATATAAAAATTTTGCCAGCTGTAGATTTTGCAACTGTTTTTATGCTTTCATTTTAACCCACTATTTTCCTATCTGCATATCAACTCAAGAGTCAAGAAGAGCACAATCCTTAAGGAACTGAAAAGTAATAAATACAAAACTGCAATTCAAAACTTACCTCTATTACTTCTTGCATGACATACTGGTAGCACCACATTTCTTTCTCAGTACAATATCATACTGTAACAGATCATACTATTTCAGGCAGAAAGGTTATTTGGCACCACACTTCGCAGAGGTATAAAAACCCAGAATTTATATCAAAAATATGTCTCAATTCCTACAAACCGCAGAAAGCAATGTTGGTTACAATGTTATACTTATCTCCCCAACATGCTAAATGCATTGTGTTCTGGGCTGCCATTTTTCACTAGGGAAACGAGTACTCGCTGCTTGSGATTGATATGGCCCATACTGAGAAATGAATAACTGTGTGCTGTATCACCATTTCCCCAGTCCCAGCAGCAAACATCTCCATAGTGCTTTCTACCCAAGGAGAAATGCGTTTCAGTACTGACTGAGCCAATGCCCAGCAGAATCCTTCTACATAAAGCCACGTACAAATAYGAAGTATTTTGGAAGTTCAACTCAGATTATTTACAATCAGATTCACAAATCAGTTATGCCAAATAGACACACTATTCTGTGGATTCTGTATTGTACTAGTACCATTCTACGGGCTTTGCATTCCTACCGATCACAGAGCTGCTTTGTTGGTTACTGTCACTTGGACTTCAATGCTGTGACTTGCAAGCCTCCCTAAATCATGCAGTACTTATCCAAAACATGCTGCTGCTTCTATTACTGTATTAAACTAGTTCATATCTGGAGAGGAATATCCACTTCCCTTTTAACATCTGGAATTTTTTCAGACCAAAGAGTAAACTTGTATTAGGTCAAGGAAGTAAATGAGAAGGAAATTGTATTGCTATTTTTTCTTTGCACCATCAGTTATTAAATTCCATGAGATAATCAATTAGCTATAAAACAGGGCAAAAGCTGATCACAAGAGACATGCTACTTTAAATAAATATATTTATGGCACACAGCAATAGACATGACCAAACTTGAAATGGCCATAGGCTCATTTAAGTACTGTTGTCAGACTTACCTCAAACTTCTTTGACTTGCTTTGGTCTGAAATTTGGTTTTTAAAACCAGAGAGAAGATGTGCATGTCTGAAGCCCCTGTGCATCCTGCTTTTGCTGCTGGCAAAAATTTCCATGGTCATAGTTTCTTCCATTTCGCTTCCTATTTCAAGCAAAAAATAAAAAGCACAGTCAACCAAAATGCCAAACTCCAACTATGAATAAGCACAAACCTTCAAGAATGGACAGTGCTTGCACATAAAGCTTTTTCATTTTTGGTTGAGAATTAAAACTGAATCCGGATCAGTGGTGCTTCCACTTTACTATGGACCAAACTAAATAAAAAAGAAAGAACTGAAGCCCAATGGGGAGATTGATATGCCTCTTACTAAACTCTCAGAAATATTCTGCACCTTAAGAT
>JASVER010000003.1:12708686-12838592 GCA_030449065.1 Oceanodroma leucorhoa
AAAAAAAAAAAGAGGAAAACCCCCAAATTAAAAATAAAAGAAAAAAATAAAAGAAAAAAAAAAAGAAAAAAAGAAAAAGAAGAAAAAAGAAAAAAGAAGAAAAAAAGAAGAAAAAAGAAAAAAGAAGAAAAAAGAAAATAGAAAAAAGAGAAAAGAAGAAGAAAAAAGAAAAAAGAAAAAAGAAAAAAGAAGAAAAAACAAAAAAGAAAAAATAAAAAAAGAAAAAGGAAAAAAGAAGAAAAAAGAAAATAGAAAAAAGAAGAAAAAAAAGAAAAAAGAAAAAAGAAAAAAGAAGAAAAAAGAAAAAAAGAAAAAAGAAAGAAAAAAAGGAAAAAGGAGGGTGGCAGGGGGAGAAACAACTGTTTAGCAGCAACACTCTTGTTGATTGTTCAAAACTTCTGCTCAGGAATCTTGAGTATCCATAAATTGTATGGCTTGCGGAATCCGAAAATTTTTAACAACGGAGAACTGTGAGGTGGCCCTAGTGTGTGTGCAGTATGGGGAAGCAGGGCAAAAGGTGTTGTCAAAGCTGGTGTTCCTGCATGAAGGACAAACTGCAGGGCCTAGGACATTCTGCTAGTAATGTCCTAGGCATGGCAAGTGGGAAATCCTTAACCATATCCAGGTTCTTAATTTATAATACGGATGTCATTCTTCTTGTGGAAAAACACAAATGAGGAACTTTTCTTCATACAATACCTGCTATATGAAATGCTTCCTGTCAACATGTTTAAAGCCCAGACACTTGCATTTGCAAATGAAATATACTTCACAGAGCTGAGATGACTAGCATTGGCAGGCAATCCTGTAATGAACAGAAAACCTTGAACAGAAAAACAACAACAGAGAGGCTTTAATGAAGTCCTCACAAACATTTTATTAACAATAATACAATGATAATGTGAGAACAACAATAATGATAAGCATCCAGCACTATAGTTCCATTTTTAAACTTTCACAAGTAATAAATTTTACAACACTGTCTGAGTTCAGTCAAGACACTTTACTGAGTGATTGATGGAAAAAAGTTATGTTCCCAAACTCAGACCTGGGATTTGTGTGCCCGAAGACTATGACACATAAGTCTTTGAATTAGTCATTTTTCCTAACAGGACTACATGCAAGCTCACTGTAGCCTAAAAAAGGCCTCCCGTTAATTATATGGGTAAATCCATAGCCCTGGTCACAGATACCCACCCTTTCTAGGTCTGGACACCATATCAGAATAATGCTTGCGTGCATGCTCTCACTCCCTCCGTGCCATGAAAAGTGCTTAATTTGGATGTGGCCTGTACTGTCTGAGTAGTGGTGATTACACATCTCCGTAGATGGTGTAGACACAGCATCTACGCTTGGCTTTGGTTTGTCCCATATGACATAGGGTATCATTATAAGATAAATAAATCAAAATTCAACTTCATATTCTTAGAATCATAGAATCATAGAATCCTTACGGTTGGAAAAGACCTCTAAGATCATCGAGTCCAACCATCAACCCAGTACCCATGCCCACTAAACCATGTCCCGAAGCACCACATCCACACGTTTTTTGAACACCTCCAGGGATGGTGACTCCACCACTTCCCTGGGCAGCCTGTTCCAATGCCTGACTACCCTTTCAGTGAAGAAATTTTTCCTAATGTCCAATCTAAACCTCCCCTGGCGCAACTTGAGGCCATTTCCTCCCGTCCTATCACTTGTTAGTTGGGAGAAGAGACCAACACCCGCCTCTCTACAGCCTCCTTTCAGGTAGTTGTAGAGAGCAATAAGGTCTCCTCTCAGCCTCCTCTTCTCCAGGCTAAACAACCCCAGCTCCCTCAGCCGCTCCTCATAAGACCTGTTCTCTAGACCCTTCACCAGCCTCGTCGCCCTTCTCTGGACACGCTCCAGCACCTCAATGTCCTTCTTGTAGTGAGGGGCCCAAAACTGAACACAGTATTCGAGGTGCGGCCTCACCAGTGCCGAATACAGGGGCACGATCACCTCCCTACTCCTGCTGACCACACTATTCCTGATACAGGCCAAAAATCTTGATCCTAATTAGGCTTGTATAAAAACTGCTAGAACTACTTTGTGCACCTAAAGCAAAAGTCTGGATTCAAAGAGGACACAGCTTTCAGGAATTCAAAAGTTAGACCCAGATCTGAATTTGCAGCTAAAGCCCATTTCTTGTATACTATTCACAAAGCTTTGGTTTTACTTCTGCTACCTCTTCTTCACAGCAGAACCATTTGATCCAAAAAATTCTCACAAAATGCACTGAGTTGCTCTGAAACTCAATACAAAGTGTAATACYGGCATGTTTGCACAAAAATTTCTGCTTTAAAAATGATGGCAGTTTTGGTCTAATTATCTATATGTTCCAGAACCTCTCCAGTTAGTAATTCCTACCATTTTCCACGAACGTTACTGATCAGGCTAGATCTGATCAACTGCAGCCTTCCCCACTTCTGAACAGTGCCAGCAAGTCGCTTTAAACTCCTGCAGATTTTTTTAGTTCAATTAAAATTTAATAATCAGTACTTTTCTTTGAGAATTCATCTCTGCCCTTCCCTTAAAAAAAAGGAGGGGAGGGTGCAAAAAGGTGGTGTAGTGCTCAGCATCAGGAACAACTGGCTGCTGTCCTTGGAGCGAACTGAGCTTCTAAGGAGCCAGGAACTATATGACAACCCGAAACGAAATTATGCAAGTGGCTGTTTTTTCCTGACTATGTGAGGAGGAAGTACTTGTATACTAGAATGAGCCCTCCAGCACGACAGAGCAGACAGAGCTCTACAGAGACAGCTCTTACTGTCATTTGGGAGGGTGAATGCTACAGCACTCCTTTAATGTTGTTTCTCCAGGACACAATGGTATTTGTCTGAAGGGGTGAGGAGGAAGACTGCCAAGCAATGAAGAGGATGGATCCACTGTGCAACAAGGAAAGTACTCGCTGTGCTGTAAAGCAGCAGGTGCCGAGGATACTACAGGGTTTCCAGTAAAAGGTGTGGTTAGGCCTTCTAGTGGCTATGACCAGAACCAGCAGTCCGTGAAGAGCAGTGCACTGCTCTCTTCCAGAAAAAATAGGATTCCCCAAAGTTTTCCTTGGTCTTCAGAAGGATTGTCTTGCACAAAACTGTTCTCAGACAAACAGCTGGGGTTATTCTCTTCTTTGGCTATATGGAGTCCCACCAAATAGGAGTAAGCAACAAAAGTAAATACTGTTGGGTATATAATTATTTTCTAAATATTTACAAGCTGCATTAAAAGAATGTTTCTAATGTGACCTGCAAACCACCATTTACTAAGCAACAAATTAATTAGCAAAATTCTTTGGAGAATGTGAAAATCTTGGAACAGCAATATTTTAGTCAAATTTGGGGAGGATCTGTAGCAATCTGCAATAAAATCCTGACAAATAAAAACATAATTTCTAAGAAACTAATGTCAGTACAGAGAGAGCAATATTTCATGGAAGGAAAACAACCCTGAGCATAAAGGAGAAAAATGCATCAGAATAAAGACATAAATATAAATCCCTGGCCCAGAAGCTATACCAGGTCACATAACCACCACCTGTTGTATTTCTTGCTCATAAAGGGGTCCATTTTCACAGCTCTGGGTTTTTCAAGGTAGACTCTTCAGAGTATGACTAATGTGAAAAAACAGGCAAAACCTTTTTTTCTCTTCCAAAGGAAGTATCTTGACTTCAGATAATTTGTGGCCTAAGCACTGAGGATGGCAGCAGAATCTTGGAGGCAAATGTATAAAGGAATATGGGCAACAGAAATGAGATRGGATTGATGCTTGCCTTAAAAAAAAGCCTATATAAGATAAGCTTGGGGTTGATTAATGGTGTCTACATATGTGACATTTTAGGGACTGCTGATGGTAGCAACTCTTGGTAGGGTGGTGATGGTGAAGTGATGTTGGAAGCCAGAGACAGTGTTGGAAAGCAAGAAATGATGGGATCTGCTCTGCTCTGTACTTTTGGCTGAATGTACCAGTGAGCACGTTAATCACACCCTTCACTTCGTAATTTTTGTCTGGTTGACTGATAGGAGAACACCAAGGTATTTCACTGAAGATAGATCTCAAACTCAGATATTAAAAAGATTCACCATGAATGTTCATCTTCTTTGTTATACACTGTTCACTGTCTTTGTTCTGGATTGCTTTGAATATCCATTTTGTCATTCAGTAAATATGTCCTTTTGTGCTCAAAACAAACAGCCTTTCTCCGTCACGGCTGAGTGAAGATGGCATTTAAAGGTAGAGTCATTAATTAGGTAATCTTAGACTGAATGCGTACATTACAGGAACATTTTACTTCTCAGCAGGGGTATTTCAGAGAGTGCTAAGCAAATTTTGTGAATTTTGGAATGGCTGTTTGGGCAATACATATTATCTCAAAACACTTATTGGTCATTGGATGCAGTTATTGCAATTCTGAATGATGTTAACATTGCAGAGTCAACCCTACTAATACAGATCTGGTTGGTGTAAAAGAGAAAGCATGGCAAAAGCAGGTGGAAAAACCCTAGGAAGCTGAATGTACAGTAAAATTGGAAAATGTGAGGAAGTTTGAACTGGACACTCAGCAAAAGATGGAAGGGACAGACCTACTGCAATTTTACTCTGTAGCATTTGGCATGTGAGGCAGGGTCGTGAATGCCTGTACTTCACCACGGAAGTAAATTAATAAGTGATATGAGCTATTTAAGATACCATAACTGTTATTTACTACTCAGATTTTCTGCCTAGGTAACAACAGTTCTTCTCTGTTTATTGGTTAAGATAATATTTTATTATGTTTCCCATTTCTCTACATTTGTCTGCTTGCCTAGACTTTAACAGCTGAGTAGAGATAAAGCATCATTACTCTAGGGCAGAATTGCCAATTGAAAAACAAAAAAGAATTTTGCTATAGGGCATGTGGGAAGGGCAATAAAACACTCCTATCATTGAAGCATGCCCTCAAGCCAGAACCATGTTAGTAAACTATCTGCCTCACACTCCTTGCACACTACCAGGCCCCAGGCCCTGCTTAGGTTTAGCCAACAGGCAGTGACCTTTCCCGTGTGCCAGAATTAGACAAGCAGTAACTGCAGAATTGCTGTTATCCTCTACTATTACTGTCGTGAATTTTAAACTGATTCAGAATTTCTACTGCAGAACTTTCAAATCCAAACTAAATAAATGAGCTTGAAATCAGACCTTAACAGATCCAGTCAAGTTTCAGAAGTTATGTTTCCCTGTAACAAGCTGCATAAATGTTGCAATCCCCCAAGTCTGCAGAAGGGAAATCACTGTGTGCATACTCGATAAAGAGTGGGAATGATGCAGACGTTTACCATACCATGATTTCTATGATTTCATACATGAAACGTGCCTGACTGCTGAAGACTGCTTTCCTATTCAGCAGCATGACAGGCAGATACCATGTTTTCCATGGCACTGTACATTTAGTTTCTCAGGAGCAAACTTGCATCAACTGTATAATTAGACAGTTATATTTAAGTGCACCTACTGTGTCAATGACTCTTCTCCGTGCCTTGACATGTCAAACCTGAAATTAGCCTGTGCCTTCTAGAAATGTCTGTAGTAAAGGGTGAGGAGATGCTTTTCCCTAGGGTCAAATCCTGCAGGCATTGCACCTGAAGCAGTGAACTTGCATTTAGATGCACTGACCCAATAATACATCAACACAGTGCTTTATAGCCTTCAGCAGGGCATATATTGCATTCTTTTCTATGTCAGCCCAACTTTAACGACCATAGAAGGACAAAATGGTGTTGAGTTCATATTGGCAAAACAAACAACTGCAAATGCTCTGCACACAGGCGTGCTCTCTTTACCTTTCAGTTCTCTCATCTACAACAAACACTTTTGAAAACCAGGTTGGACAGTAAGGAGCAGAATGGAAATTCTGCTCTTACTGTTACCTATACTGTGCCATTTTGAGGAATGGGAGTAATGGTTTTAAAGTTGCACTGTCACAATAAGGGACATACATGTCAGAGAGAATGATAAGATTTGCTCTTTGCAAGTGTCAGTCCAGCTTTGCATAAACTCAGAAAAGTGSAACATTAAAAATAACCACCACCACCATCTTTGGCATAATGACAAAAGAAGTAATGACAGGTAGTGGGAATTATATCGATGTTATAACTCTGCTGTTGAATCAGATGGCAGAACTTTACCTAGCATATTTACTTACTCAATCTTTTGGTTTAACATATTTAACTACATATGGCATTCCTGAATTACAGCATAAAGCTGAAAGTGCTGAGTGCTCCTAATTCCCATTGACTTCCCAGTGGAATGAAAAGGACACCTAGCACTTTGCAGGGTGAGAGTGCAGCATGTTCCTATGCCTGCTTCTGTTCCTAGCTCTCCTGTAGCAGAATCTCCTAATGTGTATTCCAGATGGCTTCTGTTTGAAGTGCCATTCCTCCCCAAGCCCAACTGCTAATAAACTCCCCGTAGATTACAATCTGGAGGCTGGAAGTTTCTGCTTCAGTCTACAGCAAGGAAATCTGTAGGCACTTTAATCTGTGTATTGGTAGTTGCAGTGTTATTACGTAGACCCACTTAAGGCTGCACTTTACCGAATAGAATCCTTAAAGATTAGAAAAGCCACTGATTGAACTCAGTGTATTTATTACCAGTGAGATGATTTGAATTTACCAGCAGCAACTAGTTCACTAGCAATGAAACAAACACACCAAAAAGATACGATACAATTTTCATGTCCTATCTGCTGCAAGAACTAGTCTCAAATTCAAGTACAAATGAAACCACCTGACTGTGTTGGCTCACTTTCAACACGCCAGTCTCCCTGACTTTGCCAAAGAAATGTTCCGAGTCTCACACTGTGAACGACAGAATATATGACTCCAGTGGCCCATAAAAAGAAGCAGAGAAAATGTAAAGCTGGCAGACAATATCATCTACCAGCAACAACTGTATGACTTGATAAATCTTTTCTGTTGTTTCTGCTCCAAAGGTACAGCTTCAAGACCAGAAATATTTGTAACTGCGCACATGCACTGCAGTTCAAATGTGCTCTCGTATATTTTATTTTCCTAATGAAAAAAATGGAGGGCTAATTTCACACCTGACACACARGTATGACTCAACAGAAGTCAACAGAACTGCATCATTTGCTGCAAGAATAAATTTGACCCAGAGTTCTCGTTTCATTTTAACTTATCAAGAGAAACCCAGTGCTAAAATTAGCTTACAGTAGAAGTCACATGGTCACATGAATAAATCTCTTCCCGCTAGTTCTGTGAAGATGCCTCTGGCTGTGAACCATAGCCATCTGTGGGCAATAATCCTGTCTATCTAATAAATATCAGGCAAAGTCATAAATTATGTGAGGCTGCACCGTACATTAGAATAAAGGAACAATGACAGATGGCAGAAAGCCCATGAAGTCACCGCAGGGGTGAATATAAGTGTGCAAAATGTAGTGAAGGAACTGCTGGGAAATGTAGTTACATACCGTCTTCAAAAATATTTTGCAAAGAGTAAACAAATAATAAGTAAACTGCAAAATATACAGGTAAAGAATCATCCTGTCTGTGCTGCCATCTCACATAAAAGGAAATGCACCTATATCTTTACGCCTAGGCCATTATAACCATTATAACCATTTCCAGGTACTTTCTCTACCTGGGAAGTGAAAGTGGCACAAAATGAAGCAGGACAACAATGTGGATGGAAAACACCTGTTAGGAACAGCTCTAAAATTCACCTGTCTTTTGGAAGAGGTGCTCTTCTGGGGTTCTTCCCAGGCACCACAGCAAGCAAACTGGGATATGTGAAATCAGATTCTGAAACTATTAGAAAGCCAGATGACAGCTAATTAAACTGGCAAAGAACTTTAGATATTGGAACCTGATCTTCCTACCTTAAAAACCAATTTTTTTCCTACAAAACACTACAGTGGTTTGTCAACTGAACAAATAAATCTTTATGCCCTGCAAATCTTGCACAATATGCACTAAAAGATAACACCTCAATGATTTCTCAGGTCTACTGCATATCATGGGATCAAGGAAATGGGACATTTTCCATTTTAACCAGATTTTCATCTGCTTCTACCTCTGCTACTTATATAGTTTTCTTTGCCCCTAAAGATTTTCTTTGCTAGTCCTGTGTTAGACAAATTTTTTCCCCCCTTAAGAAAATGCAGACAGGTGGGACTTAAAACCATTCTTTTGAAAGTGGAAAAAAAAATTCTTTAAACTGTATTTGCTCAGTCTTAACTTCCAATCACTTGGGTTAAAGACTTCATATTGCTTCATATACTGATTCTCAAAGAACACTGGCAAATACATCAATGGAAATTTAATCTTGATAATGCCTTCAAGTTTTTCTATTACTATTATAGTCACTACTGGCAGATTTTGTACATCACTGACTTCCTACACTTCTCCCTACAGAACGCAGTCCCATTCACACTACTCATAACACTAATCCAAAGTCACTAGAGATTTCATAGGCACTGTCTGAAGTGAAAATCCCAACATACTTCAACCTTCACGTGTTTATCCCATAAATTCATCAAGCTCCGAGTTGACCTTTATAAATCTGACAGTATTGCTTATGTGTAACAATATTAAACACAAGATAATTTCTGCAGGATTGGGGTCTCATCTACACTACAGATTTGAATTACGTGTGAAAATCCAGTGTCTGCTTTCCAATAGCACTTACAATAGTGTTGCAAAATATCTGATAATTGAAATCTTTCAAAATCCTTCTGGAAGACTGAAACAACAGTTACCAAGACTGAAGAATGCACTATTATTATTCCCCAAAAAAAGAAATAATACATGGGAGTTTTATCAGCCTTTAAGCAGTAAACAAAATGCACTGGAACATTCAAGCCAATTTCACTGGTTGGGAGAGTAATCACCACCCAGAAAATTAGGACAATATTTTCTGACTGAACCACAAATTAACTTCAATGCATTACAGAGCTGAGCAATTACACTTCAGATCACACTTTACAAAATCTGAGACTTTCATTAAAGAACGGGTGATGGTTTAAGGCAGTTACAAATCTCCTCCTAGGGCACAGGGATCACGTGGTATGTTTAAGTCATCTGGAGACTGTAAAGGGAAGAGTCGTACCCACCTGCCTCCTATTCACACCAGCCAGCAGGCAGAAGCCAGTCCAAAGTACACACAGATATATATTAAAAGACATGGTCATGGCTGCTGCTGTGTCCTCCTACTTCTGAGGGAAAAAAGGAGGCAAAAATTTTCCAAGCAAAGCTTTGGAAACTCCCAGAGTTGAGACTTTTACGTTGAACAATGCATTAAGAATACCTGGGAGGGAAAATCCTGTGCTGGCAGATGGGAGGACTGGACGATCTACAATGGTCTGTTCCATTTTTAAATTCTATCATCAGATTTGTCCTCAAGTACAAACCCTCCAGGAGTTTCTTAGGGGTGGTGCATCCCTCCACAACCCCTACTGCGGGCTCTGTCTTAAAAGCCACAATAGAGTCCTTAGAATCTAACAACAAGAGCTATTCTAGGCGCTGGTTAGTAAAATGGGATTTAAAGGAAGTTTCTACTATTGTGCAAAATTAGGGCAAAAAATCTCCTTTCAGATAAGCAACAAAGTGTATCAATTCCAACAGTTTGCTCTCCTGCTGTTGTATCCATCATAAAAAAAGACAGTCTTTCTATGGTGAATAAAGGTGATCGTCTAATCAATTAAGATTTCATAGAAAATACGGAACAATTCAGCTGTCTGCCCCACCCTCTTCCCAGGTTGAAACAGGACCTTTCCACTTTACTCTGCATGTCACTTTTGTTAAAATGACAGGCACCTCACAGAAAACACCAAACATACATGTAGAGAGAGAATTCCCATTTTGAGATCCACCATACAAGCGAAGGTTTTTGAGCTATGAATTTGATTGCTCTATGCATTGGACAATTGCTTATATAGCATGATATATATCATTTTTGTATATGCGGTTATTCCTGTATTGCATTCTGATCATGATTACACTTATTTTGATTACACCAATATAAAGAAAAGGTGTTTGTGAAACTGATGTAAAATGTATCGCACAGGAGTACTAGTAATACGATTCACTGACCCCACTATTGTCCCTGACTGTTCAGTGATTCAGCTGAATATGGTCAATATCTCCACCAAGCACAATCTATTTCAGGCTATCACAGACTGTGGCAGAGTATTTTTTTTTTTTACAGTTGATGAAAACAGGCCTTTCGGCTGAAGTCAGGAAGTTGATTCCCTTTAGTCATTCATTTATGTTAGTCATTCATTTATCCAATTTAACTTGAAGATATCTTAGAGACTTCCAACTCCTGCACTGAAGGATGAAGAAACCCCAAATGTTCACATGTTGACAGTCTTAAAGCTCACATCACTCCACAATGACATTAACTTCATGTTGGTTTAGGTTTTATGCAGCATCTTTAGTCTCTAAGGACAAGAACAATGCCAAAATATACCTACATTTTCTCTTTATCTGGAAATAAGTTGGAAATAAGTTCATGACTTGTGACCCTTTCATGTTCAGAAAATATAAGTAGAAAAAGAGGCAGAAAAATCAAATTTAGAAGGTTAGCACTGAACTTACAATACTTGAAATGTATTCTAACAGATTTTCTCCATTGCTAGAATTTGTTTACAAGGGTTTGGCTTAATAAACAAAAGAGAAAAGATAAAGAGAACAATAAATTAAACAAAGCATGGACTGGTGCCTGTATGAGATGCAGAGAAAATGCATGGACAAAAAGAAGGAAAAGATATCCCCTAAAAATAAATGGTAAGACATTACAATATAAGTAACATTACACCTTACTTACGCAATCTATAAGTAACATTACACCTTACTTACCCAATCTATAAAAAATCCCCAGCATTTGCATAATACACCAATTTTATTCAATTTACCTAGAGTTCACACTGTAAATCATAGAATCTGCTGTTCTACTCTAAGGTTATGCTGCTAATGCTTTTTAAGTATTGAACTTGCAACACACATTGTTTTACCAAAATATTTCCCTTAAAAAAACCAAGCAATTAAGCAAGCAAAGCAGGTGTTTTTGGAGGGTATTTGAGAGTATAATTTATTTTACCTGACTTTTCCCCATTCCAGCATTTCCAACCCAAAGATCGTGCCACAGCCAGCAGTGCTTCTAACTGTGAGAACTAAAAGTCACAAGATTTTAAAATTGAAGATTACTGATAACCTGACACAGACAGATATATTTTACAAACACCCCTATAGCATTAAAAACTGTAAAAAAACCCAGATTTGTATTAAGGATTTTATTCCCCCAACAGAATTATTCTGGAGATTTTCTTTAAGGGGAGGAGAAGTAATATGCACAAAGAAGGGTTGTCTCCTTCCCAGAGGTTTAAACTAGGATACTTCAGAAAGAACTGACTGACATATAGAAGTGAAAATTCTCAAATTATTGCTTTATTTATCTAGACAAGGTTGGGCTAGTGTTGACACAACATTTTCAGATGTTTCTAACTGAGAGTATTATCATGAAGCGTACAGAGTCCCCTCAAAGCAGTTACTGCCCAACCCTGCTCTTTGCAGCAGTGCTCTTTTTATATAGATCACTTGGGATTTATCTAAGAGAAGAGCTAAAAAGGAATCTAGATGTGTTCTAAACACATGGAAAGAAAGGCAGACCTTAAGTACCCTAATGCTTATACCTTCCTGACATAAGGCAGACATCCCTACTGCAATTTTAATAAAATGCTATGATCTTAAAAATACAGTACAGCCATGCACCTTAGTAGGACTCAGTATAGTAAACCCATAGAGCAGAGAGTCTTTGCAATCACACTGCAAGATCTGGCTTACCAGAACTGATGAACACCCTATGGACATCGGCTTGCCTCAGACCTCATTTGAATCATAGAGGTCTCTGATCCTAGGCCAGGTGAAAATCCACAAAAACAATCATTAAATGCATCACCATTTTTCTCAGGAATTACCTGCAAAATAAAAAATAGCTTAGAGTTTCCATAACTGGCAGCATGAGTAAGCAAGCAAGGATTGCAGACAGAAGGGTGAGCTGTATGCCTGGTGGGGACCAGGCCCATAAGCCCGTCAGATGTTAGAGTCATGAAACAGTGGTACAGAAGTAAAGAAAGAGGTAGGGGAAACAGTCAAGAGGGCAAAGAGTATGAAAAACCTAATAAGGGCCTTACCATGCTGCAAATTGCTATCTTATTCTCTCTCCCTATCTGGCATTCTGTTACTGCATCATCAGATACCCGGACAATTCAAGCCTAGCATGACCTTCTTCTGGATTTCAGCCAATTTTTGAGAATTGTGTAGCAAATGGATGATCAGCTGGTCTAGCTACTCACAACAGCACTGCCTGCTGTTTTATTCATATTTGTAGCACCGGCCATCCCTCCTCCAGTACTTATGACGCTCTTCCTCTTTGATTACTTTCCATCCCATTGAGAAGCTCAGGTAGCCAAGTCCAATTTGCCAACTACTCAGGATTCTGAGTCTGATATAAAGTCATTTGAAACATTAGCAACTCTGCTCATTATCTCAGTCATTGCAGTCATCATATGAGACAAAACAGTGATGCTTGCGGAAGGCACAGAGGCATGACTAGCCAGCACTGTAGACAGACGTGGAACAGAAAGACCACTCACCAAGATGCTTTACTATGTATTGATTTATACTTTATGTGTCTTAGTGATCACTACAGCAATACCTATATCTCACATGGAAGTCTGTT
Organism: Oceanodroma leucorhoa; assembly: GCA_030449065.1. NCBI lineage: Eukaryota > Metazoa > Chordata > Aves > Procellariiformes > Oceanodroma > Oceanodroma leucorhoa. The sequence continues at coordinate 12,721,446 of JASVER010000003.1, forward strand.
TAGGGAGCCTAACATGTTGGAATCAGTAGAGTGTTTTTATTTTACCGATGAATGGGCATTTGGTGTCACTATTACTGTTTCCCTGCAAAGGAAATTAATGTGTCAAACCTTACTTTGTGGGTGTTCCTATGAATTTCACTGCATCTGTGAGGGAGATAAGAGAAAGGTAAATATGAGTCCAATATAAAACTTGGTTATACAGAAATTAAATCCATGAGTTGATGTGTACAGGCTTGCAACATACACCATGAAAAAAAATAGAAAAGAAAAAAAGACAAAGATCAGCAGCTAATAGGAATCACAGTAGTAACATCAATTTTTTATTTTGTGAAAAGCTTTGTCCTTTGAACTCAAGCTACTGTCAGCATTCTCTATTCCATCTGATGACATAAATCACTTGCATAGGTCCTTAAAGCCTCTCGTGGCTGACATTAGGTAGCGTTAGTTACAAATACACTGCCAATTTGAAGAGAATGAAGAAATACAGAAAAATAAGTTTTTTAACTTCCCACATAATTATTTCAAATGCTTTCTATGTTTGTCAATCGTTTTCTGTACCTGTCACAGCCACTCTCTTCAGATTTGTATTATATATAAAACCCTGTGTAAGCACAGATTTGTCCTACTATAAGAAAATTCTGAAATTACAAAGCTACAGAAAAAGAAAAATGAAGGCTTTAATGCCATGCAACTTCAGAACTCAGACTTGGCATTAGGTAAAAACTAATTGCAAATTCACTATAAGCAGCATATGCTTCATGAACTTTTCTTCAGGAAAGATGATACAGTCTGTAATTAAGGGTAATTAATGTGTCAGATTCTGATAGCCTTGATCAGAAGCTTAATGCTTCGACCAGTCCTTTTATCAACAGGTACTTCACAGGCCTGGCCTGAAGAATTCATTGTCTAGACCAACGTGGAATAAACCAACAAAGCAGTTGTCAGCAGAAGTCGTCTTCAGGGGCAAAAACCCATGACAAAGTTAAATAGTGACCATCAGACTCCAGTATTTTGTTTGAGTGTTTTTTTAGGTGTTTGGGTCCAAATTCAGCGTAACATTTTAAGCCTATGATTAAGGTTCCATTGAAATCAAAGCATTCACAGCATGTGCCTAAAGTTCGGTATGTGTTCACATGTTTTTTTTAAATATAACTAGACTGTTAAAAAAAMCCCAAAACAACAAAAGTATAATGCTGTTAGAGATTTTGGCAATTTGTTTCAAGAATGCCAGGCCAAGCTGCTGAATAAGTTAAGACAATACCATCTGGATTTCTAAAATGAAGCTTCCTAAACTGTTGTCATTATCTAGATTGAAGTACAACCAAGCAAAGAAACAACATAAGTAGAGAAATCACTTTTTAAATTCTCTGTGAAAAAATTATTTTTCAATCATGATCCCTGTTAACAGTATTCCATCAAATCAATTATAGTGCAGTGACAGAACAGACTAGTGACTCTGGTGATTTAGTGAATTACCTGCTGAAAAGTCAAGTATGACAAAAGTTGGTGTAATGAGGTCCATCACTTTGAAGGGAGTGGTCTTCAGCCTCCCCTACAAAGACCAGCTCTGTCAGTCTCACTAGTGCTTCCTTCTTGGACCCTATATGAGAAGCAAACCCATATTTGCTAATTTACTTTGGGTTAATGGCTTGGGTCTGTAGGCAAGAGTAGAAAAAAGRTGATTTAAAATAATTCCAATTGTTTAAGTAGAAATCAAATTCAGGTAACGAAGAAAGCAAGCCCAGTGTTGGCATGAAAATGTTATATTATTATGTAATATTCCAATTCACTATTGCAAATCAGATATTAATATAGACACTGATTTACATATATAAAGTACATATATACATGCACTTTCATATGCATGCATCAAACTTATGTATTTGTGTGTGTACGTACAAACATACATATATATATGCTATAATCTATTTAAGAGAAAGAAGCAGAAAACTCTATAGTGCCTTTTCTTACTGTTACAGCTAGTAAAGGCATTAGCCAGATGTTGAAACTCATAGGCATCAAACAACAGTGATCATTATAGTCTTCAATCACCCCATTTAGAATTTACAATAAGCTAAGCAGAAAACCATTATTTCCACCTTCAATATAAAGTTTTCCTCAGGCTGCAAACAGAGTTCTGCAATGGACTGACGCACCATCTGTTCTAACTTCAGAACCCTTTTCCGTGAAACTTCCAGCAAGGGGAACAAGCTATTGATGAGACCCAGGAATATAAGGACATCATTAGTTAGTATGATAGTAAGATTAAAATCCCTTGAGGGGTCTCATCAAAACCTAGATTAAAAAGAAACAAAGAAAGAGAGAAAAGACTGACATTATAATAACAAACCATAATATAAGGCATAAAATTAACAAACATTATGAATTAATCATACTTAGACAATTACAATCCATATGGCTAGTTAAACTCAATCTGCTACCTGTAGTGACATAGTCTGGATCCTGTATATTCAATGCCAGTGCATTTCTCCCAGGACGTAATTACTTAATTTTGTGAATGAGAAAATGATGTGTAAAAGCCAATGTTTCCATGTATTCAATGCCCCAAGTCAGATAAAATGCATGAAAGCTTATCAAATCTCATGACACTTTTTAACCCTATTTCATTGCACTTGTATTACGTTTAGGTATATAGAAACAGTAAATTCACATTCACACTAATTACTAAGGTTAATACAAGAAACAAACTAGGTTCAAAGTTTCTTATTCTGGAAACAGAACTCTTAAGGTTTAGATGTATGATTGATGAAACCACTAATTCTTCTAAAGTTTTTCATCACTTGAAGCACACACATTTGGATCCTGAGAATAACCACCTTCTTCTTTTCGTTTCACTTACATTCAGACAGGAGATATCAATCTCTCAAAGGACTTGGCCTTGAGATCCTGGTTCAGTCCCCTCCTTTATCACATATAGCACATGATAGCTGGTGATGTTATACATTCTAAAATTCGGGATGTTGAGACCCCCTCAAAAAAAAAGACCAAGCCAGCTCTTTAATATTTTAGTCCTCTGTAAGGAATTTCAAGCTAATGCTTGGTCCTTCCCCATCCCAATCTTGAGGTCCAACCTGTTCTAGAACATCTGGAAGATTCTCCTAAAACAGTTTACATTCAAAATAAGCAAATCAGTTGGGCAATACAACAATATAGTTCATCACTTTGCTTATACCCTGAACAGACCTGAATTAAAAAACCATGAACATTTAAAGTAATAACATACACACAAAAAAAAGGGAGTTGTTACATGGAAAAAGACCAATAGGTACCTCAAAACTATCTCAGGCTTTTTCCATCTAGTTATTCAGACCGGGCTGCTAGAATGAGGAAAAATGGTATTCTTATATGCCTACCAGAGGATTGGTTTTGGAGGGAGGAGAGGACATTACCTTTCACTTACCTCAGAGTGACTGAAGTCACCTATGATGACAGAACATAAGAGATCGATGGTAGATGACATTCCTGGTCATTTGTTGTGGCTTTAACACTGAACAACCATGAACTACTTGGGTTTGCTTTTACTGGCACTCAAGTAAAACGTTAAATGATTATTACAAATAGGTAGGACTAGTAAACCACACTGAGTGAACAACAACAAAAATGAAACATTTTATGAAATAGTGAGGATTTAGCAGAACTATGACAGTGACATGCTCTTAGGTCCAGAGATTATCATCCGTTCTTACCTATTTAAATATCCACAGAGTAATATCAAAACCCAACACAGCTCTATAAGCTCCAGGTTTACTTCAGTCCTCTCATTTCAGGAACACAATCACAACCAAGACATTTAATTACTTTGAGACCCTGGTCATAGAAATCTAAGTTACTTTGCATCTGTAAGTAAAAGTGCAAAAGAAATATGTAATGACTCTTTGAAATAAACAGACATTCGTTATCCCCAGCATTTTATTACTTTATATCTTAAGACTGATGCAATCAGATACAAAATAAGTTACACACAAAGCATTTCTGGTTTGGGGTGGGTTTTTTGTGTTTGTTTGGTTTTGGTTTTGGTTTTTTTTCCAGTGGACAGGTACAAAGAAATGGAACATTTTCACTTTCCCAATCCCTGACTGGAGGGCATTATTTAGAAAATATGTACTTTTCTTTGGATCCATAATCTCATTTATCTTCATTATTTCTGACTTGTGACACCTACTACATTATGCAATTCCAGAGAGGACATTTGGTTTCCTTCATAGACAGTATGATGTGCCCTGAATATATTTAAAAGTTACACTGTGCTGTCATGAGCAAACTAATCCCAGAGACAGCACAGAAGCCTTTAGAACACAAATGGAGCTCCCTCACTGGTCGAGAGCAAAGTCTTGGCCCTGATGAGTACGACCAGTAAAAGCTTCCCTTATTCAATAATATATATTTAATTAAAGAAACCAAAGGGCACTCTAGTCAGTCTAGAGTGATTATTAATGCACATTCTGAATGGTTAAAATAATTCAGCTTTCATCCACATGCTTTATAATACCTTGTGAGGAGTGCTACACTCACCATGAAATCCTGTGCTTGTCATGTCTTATTGCTTAATTAAAATAATGTAATCAAAAACCTCACATAACAAATGTTGACTGAAAAAATTATGCTAATCTTATATGTATCTACTATTCACATATTACTTTGAGCAGAATAAGTTGACTAATGTGTTAATAAAATTAAACATACCCAACTATCTTGTCAAATGCTATTTTTATCTCAGCATTTACATACATTTGTCATGAAGGGGGTATATTCTGAGTAAAAGGAATAAACACTGTTATGATTAAACATGTCTGACATGATGTTCTCATCTGAGCATCAGGCAATGCCACATGCATAAGAAACTCTCACTCATGCAGTCATAAGGCCAATGGCCTTACATCAAAATCAAACCTACAGTCAGCAGGACAGTTTGATTTAGTAAGGAGATGCATCTGATTATAGTTGCTCTGAATTTGGCCCTGAGCACTCAGGTGAAAAATGTGGCACAAAGCTTGAACCACGTACAGCCTGGTAGGACTGGACACTGCATTTCACTGAGACCAGAAGAATTTTTGTATGGAAGGGAGAAACTGTGCAGAATTGTCTCAGATTCCGCAGCTACTTCAGGAAGTTATCAGTGTGAGGATGCAAGGGGGACCCAGTCCCCTCACACAAGCAGACATGCTTGACTCTCTGTGCCAGGAAGGGCTTTAAAAGTGTAGCACTTACAAAAATTGATAGTTAAGGAAAAGGGGAAGAACAGAAAGACTGGTAAGGAGAGGGACTGGAGAAGTGGTGCCATTTGTCCCTTTGGRAAAGGCCAGGTAAACCTATATAATTATGCACCCCAGCTTTCTTAGAAAGGACAGGTCTTTTAGCAGCCGCCTTTCCTCTGCTTTCTGAAGGCACTGGAAAGAGATAATCAAGACCTGAGCTCACACAGGAGTGTACACTAATGACTTGCCTGCTTTCTCTCTTACTGCTGCTGGCATTCAAGTACAATGCCAAGACTATTTCTCACATTCTTGCTACTGAATATGCTGGGAATCCTCTATAGTCCATTTCTAATGGATACTGCCCTGCCCCCCAAATTCTTTAGCATGCTTGCCTAACAGCAGCATTACCAGAAAGCTTATTTTTTTTTCCTCCAGCACCCATTTAGATAGATTAACTTTCTCACAAGTCTCCTTGAATTTGCAACTCTTCTGATGTCAACACTATTTCACATAGAAGTCTGAAATCACCACTGTATAAGCTCTGCAGGGTGGAAAAAAACCATGAACATCTGAGACAGAGTTGTACTGCCGCCATCCTCTCGCTATGTTGTTGATTATGAGAATTTGTGCCTGATCCATAGATCAATCAAAACTGTCAGTGGCCTAATGACAACATCAAATTAATTAACAAGATATCTATGAGCAATAGGGATGTTTTATAGTAATCTTTGAACTTGGACATTTTCAGACTTAAAAATGTACAGGAAACAAATTGTTAATACTAGCAATAAAAAAGATGAGATTAAGAAAACCCCATTAGTAGTTCACAGATCAATAAACATTTTCTTGTCTTAGATTAAAAGACCATAAATGTCTTGGAATTTGATAAGCACAAAAGACTGATTTTATACTAAGCCAATTTTCAAAAAAGGAATCCTATGTGTTTTTCTACAATAATGATACAACAAAAATAGAAAGGCATTAAAATCTGAATCTAGCATATACACACAAGAAAATTTGTGGTAAATCTCTCTTGGAATAGTCAGAAAAAATCCTCTAATAAAACTGTAATGCTTTAGTATTATATGCCATCTTTTACCTAAATATTTCAGATACTCAAGGGGGGAAGAAACTTTCCAGATTTTTTTTTTTAATTTAAAGAAAAATTTTGCCTCTCCCACACAGTATCACATAGCTCAAATTCTTAATACTGTTAGCTCCCTCACAGTCTTCTGCGATCTGTTTTGCAATGGAATATGCCATTAGATCTTGAAGTGTTACTTGTCTCAAGTCTTTCTAGCAAACTGCCCTCATGTCAGTTTCTTATCTTCAGCTCTAGCCTTTGCCTATTTCTTATTAGTGGTAGCTTTACTTTAAGACCTAATGCTATAATTCAGAAAAAAGGGGGGAAAAAAAGGGGGTTTTATATGCACCAAAAAAGAGCTTAGATATTTTCTGGAAGACCTCTTTTTTCTGGATTTAGTGCTATGAAAATCAGTTCAGTAGTCTCACCTAAAAATCAGAAAAAGTTTACTGTGCCATAAGATAACACAAAAGTAAGCCTGAAAAATCACTTTATTTCTGATTTAACTTTATTCTTTGGCCAAATACCATCCTGCAGTGTCTTAACTTAAAGATTCACAACAGAAAGCATATCTACAGAGATGCAGCTGAGTTCATAAAAGCATTCCTATACTCTGGTTTGGCATAAAAATTTATAGATACTTCAAACTAGTGACAGTAAAAAAGAGCCAGCTGCAGCGATGAGGGCCCAGAATACCAAGATAGACTTTTTTTGTGGAGAACAAGTCTTATGAGGAGCGGCTGAGGGAACTGGGGTTGTTTATCCTGGAGAAAAGGAGGCTGAGGGGAGACCTTATTGCTCTCTACAACTACCTGAAAGGAGGCTGTAGCGAGGTGGGTGTTGGTCCCTTCTCCCAAGTAACAAGCGACAGGACGAGAGGAAATGGCCTCAAGTTGCGGCAGGGGAGGTTTAGATTGGACATTAGGAAAAATTTCTTCACCAAAAGAGTTGTCAAGCACTGGAACAGGCTGCCCAGGGAAGTGGTGGAGTCACCAACACTGGAGGCATTCAAAAAACATGTAGATGTGGCACTTTGGGACATGGTTTAGAGGGCATGGTGGTGTTGGGTTGATGGTTGGACTTAATGATCTTAGAGGTCTTTTCCAACCTTAATGATTCTATGATTCTATGATTCTACTCCCTACCATTAGGTATTTATACACATGGAAAAGATTTGCCCTGAGCTTCCTCTTCTCAAGGCTGAACAATCCCAGCTCTCTCAGCCTGTCCTCGTATGTCAGATGCTCCAATCCCTTAACCATCTCTATGGCCCTTCACTGGACTTGCTCTAATATGTCCATGTCTTTCTTGTACTGGGGAGCCCAGAACAAGAACATAGTCTTGCTGCCTTCATCTCACTTCATTTAGTGGTGTCTTATGCCTCTTGTATACTCCTAGTGCTATAAGTTTTACCATAAAATTATTCACTCTTACTTATATATCTGACCTCATGTTCTCTGCTTAAACTAGATCTGCATTTTTATTTAACAGATGTGAGACTTCATATATCACAACTTATGACAGTTACTTTTAGTCTCCTCTGCTAAGAAAAACACAGAATAGTCCAGCAAAAGGGTTGTTTAATTTTGTTCAAGAATTTTTGAAATTAAAACAATTAGTAGAACAAGGTAAATCATCATGTATCAAAGTAGTTCTAATGTTGTAATGGCTTATAGCAAGCCCAGTAAAAGAAGGAAATCAATTATTGCATTGTGTTAGATTCAGAAGTAATACAACTCCCTTCTTACAGTAATACAACATACATAATCTCATCAGCAACAATGGATATATAAATTAAGAGTATACAATTAATCAATCAGATTATTCCTGAATTAATTATGTAAAGAAAAATCAGCAGGCAAGGACAGGATTTTATATAACACCACAGTTCTGTTTTTGCTAACGACACACTATGTAATTCAGTCTGAATTTAAATTCAAAACAAAGAATGCGGTCTCTCTAGGGCAGGGCCAGTGATGAATTTTACAAGCATTTTGGTCTCTGAATTATTTGTGTTTATATGAGACATCACTCTTGTGCCCTTTAGTTTCACCTACTGTGTGTATCATGGTGCTCTCCTGTGACTGGTTCCACTTGTTTAGCATATTTCAATGTATTATATATAGTAACCATATCTTCATTGCATAGCACTGTCTACTTACCTCTGAAGATCCTCAGGAGTCCATTCTGTGACGGCAAGCTACATTTGCAGCAGCTCTAGGTAGGTCATAAACACATAAGGAGTATCAATCCTCATGTTTCATGATATAAACTGTATGCCTGTGGGATGCTGCAAAGGGTTTCCACAATTATCATCAATAACCAATGAAAACATTTTCCACAACTGGACAATTCCTATCCTGTATGTAAATTTTTAAACTTCCTCTAAATATTCAGCTCCAGGACACTAAAGATGGAAGAGTGTCCTCTTGGTCTGACCTATAGTCTGTTCTGAATCAGCATTTCCCTTCCTTTCAAATCACTACTTTGATAACTATTCCAGGACTGTCCCGTCGGCTGCTGATATTAAGACAGAGTCAGTTTGATACCTACAGTTGGCTAATCGCTACAAAATTCAGTTAGCCAGGCCTTCTGTATATGACAGGCCTTCTGTATATGTTCTTGTTAATTAAGAAATATGAAAGTGCTGCAATTGCCATTCTGGCAATGAAATAGATAAAACTGCAAGAAAAAAGTTTAATATTTTTAATACTGAGGACCAGACCATCAGCAGATAAAAGGACCAGGTTCAGCTGACTTCAGTGCTGTGTTGACAACAGCCTCTCCTGGTCAGATCATAACAAATTAAGCACATGGAGGTGTGACTACCTTGCTTTTCAGGTGCACTTATTCTAAACTGACATAAAGCTTCAGGTACATAGGATATGATTTTATCATTGACCCAAGAAAAAGAACTTGTCTGTCTCTTCATTAGAGAGTAAAGCACTCCTCCTTTTGCCTCTGCCTACTCACCTGAGGAAATATGGAACAAAAATCAGTGGCATAAAGCCAGGGATGCTGTGTGAATGCTAGCCAAATATGCTTAAGCAGGAAAGGTTTCTCCCTGTGCTTCTTTGTGCCATCAGATCCCACTGAATTCTAGGCTTACTGCTAGATTACTAAATAATGTTACAACTAAGGGAAATCGGGCTGTCAAAAATATTTCATTTCAAAAATATTACAAGAGAAAATTTTATCAAAATTTCTTTGTACTTTGTCTCCCTCCAAAAGCAGTATCATTTCAGTGTGAGATAGTCACAGGTTGCAATACTGCCATCTTTTTTAACAATTCACTAATTGCTAGCAGGTTGTCATTTTTTTATACAATCTTAGTCAAATACAGTACTTTGTAGTTTATTCACTCAGAATGGCTGAAAACATAGTTACCAGAGATCACCCTAGATTCTTGGTCATTTCTGTTTTCATGTCTCAGCATGACTCACAGATAAATGGCGAGATTTGGTATATGTTTCATATACCTGCAGAAACAGTCTTTATCACGTTAGTATGAATCAGAACTGAAGTTACATGACACAGCTAACTACTGAAGACTTACATATGCTTTCCAAATAACTGATTTTCACAAATTAGAAAATACCAAATGAGCAAATACTGCACTAGATTAACCACTGCTATGTATCTGTTTTGTAACATGGACCAGCACCAGAATCTTTAGAACAAAATGCAACCTGGAAGGATATAGAACAAGACACAATTCTCTTACTCATTGTACTGTGAAGCAGAACAATAGGCTCTTTGGTTCTTCTTCCTTTGTATTCAGTAGAACATTAATAGATTTGAACTCATAGTTCATCTGATGAAATTACTGCAATTTTACATACACTCGGTAGTACAAAAAAAGGCAAAATCATCACTGAAAACAAACCAACTGATATCAAAAGAGGAAAGGTGATCTTATGGAAGAGCTGGTCATAGCCACCTACATTGTTAACTCTCTTAGGTGTTTACAATTGCCTTGATCTCAAGTCCATGATCAATGACCCTGCTATTGCCAATCTAATTGTAATGTGACTGCTCTCAAAGATAGGGACTTTAACCACCAGTGGGAACATTCTGCTTCTATCAGCCTGGACTGGCTGTTGAACCTTTATGTCTTTTATGGTCAAGACAAAATTTTCAGTAGTAGTGACTTCAGCCATACGTTGCCTCTCAGATGAACTGGGTACAAGTTAGTAGCAATTTGTTACTCATCTGCTTTTGCTTCTGGTGCTAACGACACTTGGTCAGCTTGTACCAAGTGTGATTTAGGTTTTTTTCCTTTTGTAGAATAAAGTTCTTTTTTCTCCAGCTGATTTATAAAAATCAAGGAATGCTAGCTAATGCCCAGCTCTTGAAAAATGCATACCGGTGAGTGTTCTGCCCATACATTTTCTTCCTTGCTTCCTGCTGACCACAGACTTCAACAAGATAGTTTTCAGGGCCAGTCTACTGACTCTAGAAGGGGAAAAAAAAAATATAACCGACTTACTAACCTAGAGTGGTGTCTGCTACATAAAACAATGCATTTGAAGAAAGAAAATATCTGCCTATTATGGTCATCTTACCTTTTACTTTGACAAAATTTTAGAGCACAGTGTAACTTGGAAGTGGAGAAGGTCTCTTTAATGACTGTGAAATAGCACTCTTTCATCTCAAAAGACAGGTTTATGGAGGAAAGTGCACTGCTACAGTCTGATTTTATTACTTCATTGTCAAAGGATATCAATCACATATTTCCTGAACACTGCCCTCATTGGCTTCACATAGCTCTTGTTACATTGAATAAATAAAATCAAGAGAAAACAGAAAACTCGAAACATTTGTACATATATAGCACATGGATTCTTTGTGCTCCTGTCTCACCCTGCTGGTTGCTTAGCTTGAGAAACACAGCAAAAAATGGCAAAAACTATTGCAATCTGTCAGTCCCCATGACTCCAAACAAATCATTTATCTGCTGCAGCCTACCCTTTTCTATGGTTTGTTATTTTAGATGGTAAACTTGGAGTAACAATTATGATTGACAATGTACCACTAGTAAGCAGTGAAATTACTGATACACAGTTTGTTTTCTTTGGAATTACTYTAGTAAGAGTGACTTCACACAAGCACAGTCAACATTTCAGAGGTTTCTGCAGAACACTACTTTGATCAGCTGAAAAATATGACCTCAGCCAAAATAACATAATATATATTCTTCGGGAAGTCTAGCACCTAATTGTACTTAATGTGTCTGCAAGTTCCAACCATGAAAAAAAAAAAATCAAAACAGAAATTAATACTGAAGGACAAAGCATCACTAGGGAAGGGTGAGCGACTGACACCTTTGATCTTCTGGCTCATCTGGCCCAGCAGGAAACATGAAGAGTTCCTGAGGAAAAGCCCTAAACACTCTGGCGGTCTGAACCCAAAGTAAGAACAGCAGCCAGTCCCAGAGCAGGCTTCATGCCAAAATACATGGTTTCCTCAAAAAAATGATAAATTACTCTGGTTGAGTTTGCAGGTTTTTTGTTGTTTGTTTATTTTGTTTGGGGTTTTTTTTTGGGGGGGGGGGGGGGGGTTTTTTTTCCCCGTAAGTTGTTGTTTCCCAGAGTTAGGTGTGTAAAACTGAACATAGGCTAACACTTTTTGCTAGGTTAAAGTCAGAATGCCACACTTGCAACACTCAGCTCTTAGTCATGCACTGATTAATATCACGTCTGTTTCTGTTTTGATCTGCCATTTTCTTTAATATTGCCTTTAAGAAAAAGAGAGGGTCACCAAAATGAAGTTTTTCCTGCTGAACTGGTGAGCACTGGCACAGATGCAGACATTTCCCATCCTCATTACAACAAAAAGCAGAGAGTGAATTTAAGCTACATGTAGAATCATACGTGAAAAAATGCACCGTAAGTATTCTTTACCACTTTAAAGTTGTTATGTGTTTTTCAAGATTTCATTTTTCAGATGATCGCAGTTGAAAAAAAAACCACGATTCCTTTAAAACCACAATTTTGAGGCGAGAATCTAAGTATCCCTGAGGCAGCATGGTTCCTACTGATATCAACTTAAGATCTGAATGTATATTAAAATCTTGTTTCCGTTTTAAAAATTCTGAACTCCCAAAGTGAGTGCAGAGACTATCCAAGGGGCTTCATTCAATCATGTATGAGTGAAAATGACTCTCCTCTGTCTATCACCACAAGACAAGAGAATCTGAAACAAGAATAAAAGGTGAGCTTGTCTGAGAAGCTACTGAGTAACAGTACAAAAGTATCTGAGAAAAAGGTGCCTAATCATCTTTACTCTTATCTCTGTCAGAGAAGCAGATACTTTTGCCTTGATAGCTCTGCATCCACTTGGAGACCTCAGCTTCTTTAAAAACAGCTTTTCCCTTCTCCCCGCATTCCACTTTAGCAGGAGGATGTTACTTCATATCACTTGATGAAGTGGATATGTAGAGGGACAACCATAAAAAAAACAGGCCTCCTTGTTTTGATCTACTTAAAAGTATTGACTTCAAGGTAGGTGAGAGCATGCTCTGAGTCATGCTTCCTTCAGTAATTAGGGTTGATAACATTTTTAGTAAAGATGAGATCATCCAGATAAATTAATGCAAAGGTAAAATATTTTTGTTTGGTTAGAATGGCAGAGCATCTTAAGTCAGAAGATGGGAAATGTCTGCTACTAGTTAAATTATAGTTTTATCAGACTTCTGATTTTCTCACTTTAGCTAGTGCACAAGTAGCCTCACCTTTTTAAATAGCACAAGGAGGAGTACAGATCAAAGCCTTAGACAGATGTCATCTCATGCTGGTAGTTTTCCTCTGTATTTTGCAGTTGGCCTGAGTAAGTTGCTTCGTAGATCCACAAAAGGGCATTGAATATCATGAACAGAATTACAGAGTATTTCACACACGTAAAATGAAAATGTTTTAAGTGTAGTCTTTTTCTGTATTCAGTTGTGATCACTAAACATGAACCAAAGTTAGAGAAGGGAGAGCAGAAATAGCTTGGAAAGAACAGTATCATTTTGATTGTGATGGTCCGTGAAAAGATTCCACCACGCATATGCCTTCTTTCGTTAGGTGTTTCCACAATTCCATCCATAGTGCTGTTTCCCCAACTCTCTAACCACAAAGCCATCTTGCCCAGGAACAGCATATGCCAGCATTCCCTCCAAATATAAGAAAGTAGGATTGCTCCTCTTTTCTTACCACATGTAAATGCTCTTGAAGAACTCTCACCTATTTCTCTGTTTTCATTTTGTCCCACTAACTTTTGCTGGCCTCAATCAGGGCAGATTTCTTCACTTCCTACCCACTGATATTTTTCACCTGCTTGAAGAAATCCCTCCTCCTGTTTATCAATCTGTGTTCTTTYATCTCCCACACTAGCAGGCACCAGTGGTTCTCCTTGCTTGCTCGCAATCTCCCAGGCTCATTAGTCCTCTTCTCTGCCCTTGATCTTCATCTTCTTCACCTTTGTGATTGTCTTCCATGTGCTTTCTGACATCTGTGACTTACTGAAAACCTTTTCCCTTAGCACTGCAGTACTTCTGCTTTCTTCTGTGACCATCTCCACATGATCCTCTAACCCTGCAGTATTTCTTGTTATTGCTGTAAACCGCTCACCTTGTACTTTGCTTGCAGGTCTGCCTCCATTGGCTTCTGAGGAATCAGGTTATTTCTTTTGTCCTTTCCTGATCAAGATGCTCTATCTTTCTGCCTTCCGCTCCATGAGTCATCCTCCTTTGTTTGTTCTTGTACACCTCTCCAACACATTGATCCCAGAGCTTTACTAAGATATAATTGATCATATCTCCCTCTTCCCATTTGGTGAAATCTAAGTGACCAAACTTCCCTGAATTTTCTTATCACCTGTTTTTATCATGTGCAAGGAAGTTATTGTTCTTATAACTATTTCTAAAATTATGAAATTATATTTGGAGAGTGACAGCATTGCATTAAGCTGTCTCCTCTATTAAGAGGACCAGCATGTAAAAAAAATTAACCACCACAGTTTCCTGTTCAACCTCACCAGAAGCTTTTTATAGATAATGAAGAAAGAAACATGTTTTACAATTGTAATTCTAATTTCATGCTATATTTGTTCATGCTTTTAGGGTTGTAGCTATTTGGAAAGTACTGCAGAATGCGATTTCATTAGGTCATTTCTACTGCCATAGAGAACAAACCTTGCTGTAAGCTTTGGAGATGGACATTTTTGCTATACACACAGTAGTGGTGCAACATAAGCACTGTTTATGCAACATTGCCCACTCTGTATCTCAAGTAGCTTCAACTCAGGGCTAAAGTGATGAATCAATCTCTATGTCTGCTCAATACCTTGAGCAGGTTTAGGCAACAAAGTCTATCAATGGGACTTCTGAAACACAGACACTTATGCACAACTACCTGATTGTGCCCCAGTTAATTTTTTTTTTAAACTCTGTAACAAGGCCACAATAGTTTATGGGACATAAACTCTTCAAGCTGTTATTAACATGATAGAAACACTAACAAGATATAGTGATTCCATGTTTCTGACTAAAATATTTTTAGCTGAGCTATGTGAAGACACAAACAATAACAAGAACACCCATTCTCAGACAACCTTTTCTACCACCTATGGACATCAACAAGAGACTTTTCATTGACTTGGAGCAGGTCCTAATTAGTTGGGAACAGCATGTGCATGCTCCAGCACTCAGGGGATGAAATGGTTTGTTAGCAGAGCACATGGTTTTGATTAGTGGTCTAATGAACTAACGCCTCAAATCAACAGGAAATGCAGCATCTGGTCAGCATTTCATTGCTTCCTTAAGCCCCAGCCACACCTTACTACCCCCTCCAGCTCTCCTATGCTATATCCCAGTACACAAGAACGTTAAGAAAGTAGTTATTTAGAAGGAAAAAGTAGATACTAATATACTAATTACTACAAATGAGACATGGGGAAAGAAGTGTTGCCATTTCCAATATTCTATGGAACAAKTTTCTGCCAACTGAGGCAAAAATCTGAGGTCTTCTCTAGTTTTAACTGTCCGATATTTTCTTCAGCAAGTTCTTCAAATAACTGACCAGAGTTAATGATGTAAAACACATTTATTCATTCATAAACCTACTTATATCTCATAGTTGTTTAAGTACTCTTTACTGACATTTATTCGCTATAACATATTGAGATGGTTGTATCTGTGGCAAATAACGTTACTTGGTTTTCACAGAGCCTCCCCACCCTAATCCCTACCCAAAATTCTAATTAATAGGGATTCCGTATTTCCACACAGCTTGTCAGTTTGATTATTTAAGTACTGATTCAGTGTACTAAAGACCCTAATCACCCCTTCAAAGCAGGCAGCTCTATATAGGGCCTCCAATGTCTGAAATACATAAGGATCATCATCATCATAATAGCATGGCAGCTGTGCTTCCTATAAGCCAGAAAAGTTGGTCCTGTATACAACAGACACACCTCAGCTACTGTGTGCCATCTGCCTAGTTAGCTGTTAGACAGCCACAGCAGATAGAAACAGCTGCTCCTGACAATGTGAAAAACATCAGTACTTCCTTAAAGGCTTTGGCAATGTGGATAAACAATTTCAGTGAAAAGAATATTTTAAATTGCTGCAAATTTTCAATGCAACTGCTATTATGCATCACACCACAACAAAGTGATTATGCTCAGTAGAATGGATTTTGTTCAGCAAGTGTGTGTTGAGGGTTTTTTTGTCGTTTTTTTGGTTCTTTCACAATTTTACAGAATACCAGTTAACAAGGCTAAGAGACCATTGCCCTTCACAAGAAGGTTTTGTGGCACACTACGAAAATTTACACTGCCTTTTTTCTATTTTATTCTTTCAAGTAAAACAATTTTTACTTTCATGAGTTTATTGTGGACTACATCTTGCACTATTTATTTAGGTCATTTATGTAAAGACTGGATTTCTGAGAAACCTCAATATTGTGTCTGGCCTACAGCAAAATTATTATTTACAATAAAGCAAAGCATTATCATATTGAACTCCTTACCATCATGGGGATGGGAGGGTGTTTGGAAATGGGGGGAGGTGGGGCAATCCTTGCTCTTGGCAGCCATGTGTTGCCAAAAGGTGAATTTTACTGTGAGTAAACATATTAAAATGCAACATGCAGAAGGATGACAGGCTATACAGAGTGGATGAATAGATATACACTACACACACACACACACRCACACACGATTCATACCTATACAGKTTTTCTCTTCKCCCTTGTTATTCCTCATGAATAAACAGTAAAGCTCTAGGTGTCTGACTCTGGAATGAAGCTGCCCATTCAAACTGGGGGCTCTGTGCCCCCTTTGGAGGTCAGCACCATCCYTTGCTTGCAGCTGGTTGCAGACAGGAGGAGTGGAAGATACAACAGCTCTCTCACCTGCCTAACCATGCATAAGGGAGCAGACATTGCGTGGTGTCCCTCGCCACCTCCTTCCTGTCTGAGTGGTCACGGTCTGAAGATGGAGTAGCAAATTACTATAAATAGGCCCTGGCAGTGCTGAAGTCAGGCGTGGAAAGAGTTAGCAGTACAGACATCACCTCAGAAATTGATAAGGAAAAAAACCTATTTATTTAAAAAAAAAAAAAAAAAAAAGAAAAAATAGAATGCTGTCTGGAAACATAACACAATTGCTGTTTTATATTTTGTATCTATTAAACTTTCAAGCTATCTGCAATAAAACTGAGGTTTTATATTAATTGTGAACAGATCAGTAATTGGAGACAAATTAATGAGAAACCTGCTGTCACATTACAGCATACATTTTTAACGGATGTCTTTAAACATTTGGACAAAATATCTATATATTTTTAGGTGGTAATTCTTTAACTGGTAAATGTAATTATCTAACTCTAAAGCAAAAAATATAAAAGGACAAAAATGGATTGAATCAAAATATTCTGTCATTGCCATACATAAACCACCAGAATATCTTTTCAACAAATGAAATTATTCTTTATTTTATGCTTTTAAAAATGCATTAGTGTAATTGCTCTGCAACAAATTACCTTCTGTGCTATAAGCGTGGCTACAACATCCCTCGCATGTACATCAATTGTGCATATTGTCATGATGTTCTGATGATCACCAGGGGTGAGTTCCCCTAACAGCATGTTTATAAGGGCATTCAGTTGAGCAATCTGCAAAATAATTATATTTCAATGGAGATATTACACTGTGGGGGGAAAAAAAAAAAACACTATTATATGTCAAATGCTAAATGGAGCAGTTATAGAACCAAGACACATTTATTGGTGCTTTTAATCAAAGCAAATAACTTTTGCAAACTAATAATGGTGTTGTTTTCTTACAATTTTAATTTGATTCCTTAATAACAAAAATACACTTTTCAGCTGGTGCCCAGAACTTAATTTCAGAACAGATAAATACTAGGCTGACACTGCACTTGGAATGCTAGTCTGAAACTGCACAGGTGATAAAGCTACTAGATGTTTAAAGTATCGCATGTATACTTTTAAACACTGCTTCCAAAATAGTCACAATACAGGTCATGTTTACTACAGGAAATGCGGGGGTGGGGGGGAGGAAAAAAAAAATATTTGGGGCCTGATTGCCTTGGACATTATGTCTCCTTTGTGTCAGAGGAACACGAAAAGCAGGATCCCTGAACAGCGTCCTTCATCAGACCACTATGTAATTCCCTATCCTGATGGGAATGGTGACACTGAAAAGGTGTCCCAGAGTGCCTGCTTTCACGGCCCTTCGAAGCCACTGGCAGTCACTATGAATTAGATTTATTCCAAGGCAACCAGACATCTTATTAAAAAAAGCGATGCTTCTGAACTAAAACAATAAAGTATTTGTTGGGTTTTTTTGGGGGGTGGGGGAGAGGGGCACTGGAACAGTCCTTCTAAAGTCCACTTGCTACTAAAATAATAAGCACAAATCTGCTTATTAAATGGTTGCAAGACAAATCTTTCTGGCTGAGCCTGCCAAAAATATTAAGGCCCTGATTTTGCAAAGCTAATTAATGCAGAATCCCACCTTTGCCAACAGAGGAAAGTTTTCACTCATGCAAGAAACGGGATTTTAGACACACACATCCTTAGTAGATTGATACGGTGGCAAGTAGTGTAACGTCTTCTACAGATCACTAGATTTTGCATTTAAATTTTGTAAACCATTAAGGTGTCACAGATTTGATTTACACCCTAAGACTTATATCTTCTCCTAAGATTACCATTTTTATACATTTTGTGTATAGCAGGCTCACATACCTACTTGTGGTTGCAGTCTTTCAGATTTCCAACCATTATTCCAGATTCTTGAAGGAAATTTCAACATCCTCAGCTCACCAAGTCTCAATATTCACCAAAGCATTTGTGTTGAATGGTCAAATAACCACTGATTTTGTAGTTTACCCTCATGTGTTGCTGCAAATTCCATGATTTCTTTGCTGGAAAGTTGCACAGAGTTCCTTCTAAATACGTTAGCCAATATTCTACCTAATGTAAATGTTATTTTCTCTAACATTATAGAGAAGTGATTTATATGCAAACCATTACAAAATGTTATTAACATCACAGACCTTGTCGTGTTGCTTCTGAAGATCTGTCTTGCCAAACCTGCTTCCTGGCAAAATGCAAATCATACAGACCTGAAACCTGTGCAGGCCAGATGACTGCACTTCAGCGCCCTGGAGGACAGACCAACCTCTACCCTACCTCCAGGCTCTGAGCTTGACTTACACTGTGAAAGACCTCCATCTTGTAAAAMGCACTGTGATCTGCCTGCTTAGAACACAGGTTCATTATGAATAAAAACTGTGGTGGTCTGCTCTTTTCACCCAGTCTCCTTTGACTAAAAAGTCCTACTTCACACTTTGGCCCTGTTACTATGACAAGGAATTTCAGCTTTTTTTAGACGATAAAATTATCTAGCAGAGGTGCAGGTCTGTGCTCAACAAGTCAAACTGCTGACAATAGTTTTGCTTTCTTCATCGCCCTTGCAGAGTGGCATGTGAACCTCGTATGAATTTGCAGAGAGCAGGATGAAAATAACTGATTTTTGGTATGCTTGTCTTGAATCGTGCCTCCCTCCCGAAGCTCTAACAATAGACATAGAAAAGTTTGTGAACCTGAGAGAGAGAATTTTATGGAGATTTCACTCAGATTGGAACTCAAGAAGTTCCCTCAAAGGAAAAAACAGCTATAGAACAAAAAATGGGGTAAAATCCCTAAACTTAGCTTTCTCTCAGTGTACTGTTTACACAGTAACACAGCTTACACACTTTGCAGCTTGCAGCACTGACTGGATTCATAGCCTGTGTTTCCTACCAGTAGGAAAAGAATGATTTTGGTGGCCTACATCCAAAGACACAGCAGTGGATCACTGTTCATATTACTCAGTGATTGCATATAATTTGGCCTCATTGAAACAATCGCAGCTCTGAAAAGGTTGAGCTCTGGGCTATTATGAAGACTAAATTAACTCTCATCACTTGAGTGAATGATCCATTCACACCAAGGTCAAAATCACTAGCTGAGCAACACGGGAAAGATGACACTATAGCCGACTGACCTGCAGTTACATATGGATAAGACTTCATTATTCTCTCTGACAACCTGGATTTTACTGAAAACATTAAATTAACCATTTACTGTGAAAAATAAAAATCTCTGTGGAAAAAAAAGTAAAATCCAATCCATTCACCTTCCCCTCGCCTCCTTTGCTACTTGGGTTCAGACAAAAGTGTGAGCACTGCATGTGAGTGGGTGACTGAAGTTGTGGAGGCAGAAATGAAAGTTCAGGAGGAAAACAACATGAGAGTTTTCTTGGTTTCCTCTTGGAATCTCTTAAACTAGCCTATATATCCGAGACAGGAGAATAAGGAAGAAAGGAGGTTAGCAGGTGTTTGAGAGAAATAGAGACTAGGGTCTCCTAAAGAATACAAATTTCTTTTTCTGGAGCAGGAAGGGTTTTCTTTTTATTAATTCTTCTTTCTTTTTCTATCCCCAATTTGAGTTGATCAAATATGAAATCTCCATGTGGTAGGATAGTCTGATACTGTTTTTTCTGAATGGCAATTAATAGTTAAAATAGAAAACTTCCTGCAGAACAAAACTTTTTTTAAAAAATAGCCACCCGAAAAAGTCAAATCTTTTAACTTTTGAGTCATTAATCTCTGCATCCACTTGCACTGTCCTAAGTTAAGTTCTGATCCTCCATGGCTCACATTCTCTAGGCAGCCCATATTTCAGATTGCACACTGCTGTGTGATTGTGGAGCATCCTGTTATTGGTGACAGTGGCTGAGCCACAGGAAGACAGCATGGTATGTCATGGGATATACAGTCCAGCAGAGACACAGGCCCCACTGTGGAGGAGCGGGAAATAAAAATAAATAACTACAGTTCCCAGTATAGGCCCAGGGGTACCAACAGCATGAGCTGCAGAGCTATCTGATCACTGGGACCTCTGCCTCATGCCACTCCACAGTAATGACTCAGTCAAAAGCAGCTGCTATTTTTGATCCAATATTATATGGTTTGTTTTACTTTTCCTGACAGGAAGTTTACCCAAAGCATCATTGTCCCACAGAAAATGTTAATGTCGTCTTTTTTTTTTTTTTTTTTTTAGTGGAAAAAAAATATTTGAATAAGTTTTTTTGATTGCCCAAACTCTTCCTGCTCCTCTCAGGAGCCTAGGCTGCATGTCAGGCGATTCTGCCTACATCTCAGTACACACTTGTTCTGGCTACTAAACCTCGGTGGATTTGGTTACACTGGCTCCTCAAACTTACTAAGTTATTTCATTTCCAGTGTGTGGGGATACTTTCAATTAGAAAGATGAGTCTTTACATTCTGAGATTACTAAATTAGCTTCAACAAACTATCTTCCCATCACCTTTGCATACAATTATACTTCAGTGAGCCTCAGAGGGAGAGAGAAAAGAATGCAGACAAGAATGCAGGAACCATGCTGGCAAACTGGCAAACAGTTCTGGGATAACTGGATGGACAACAAAAATTCACATTTTCCCGTGAGTTCCCCTCAATGCTGTCTAATTGGCTCTGACCTCAGGATTGATGGAGCTCCTCCTGTTAGAAGCAGCAGGTATAGTGTGGTCTGGGCAGGCAGTCTAAGGTTTCTGGAATTATTTGCTTCATATCTTTCTAATTCAGCAGAACATTAGGCAAGAAAATACACCACTCGGCAATCTGACCTGTTCTTCACAAAACACAGGGCTTTGAAAAGTATATATAACCGCTGTTCACACTGTCAGATTCTTATTCTCATCAAATTTTAAGTAACATTGTCAAATAATTTCAGTACTTTGCAATCTGTTGATAGACATTGAAGAAAGCTGCACTTAGAGTAATTTTCATTTGGCTAAGCACAGCAATTAAAGAACACAATAATCTAGGATGAAAAGTTTCCCTGCTTTGAACGATTTCCCTCAGAAATTATTTTCAGTAAAACTAGCGCAGAGAGGAAGTATCATCATGGAGGAGTGAGATGCCAGCTTCCACAGGGATTGCAGACCACTTCTGGTAAAGCCCGAGTAAGGAAAATTAGGATAGCACTTTTTAGAACTATTTTTAGAAATACCACAGTTGTAGTGTTAGAAATAGTTAGAAATGTTAGTTGTTATTGAAGGAACCAAATCATCGCGAGGGTAATGACAAATGAAACCAAAACCAAAGTAAATGAATGGAACCAAACAGAGCCAAGTCATTCTTCTTCTTTCTGTACAATCTTACTGTCTAAACAGGTAAGAGATTGTCAGAGGAAACATGCTGTAAAATTGAAAGTATTTCCATTGTTTTAAGGTCCTCTGTGTTTCCAAAGTTTGTATAATCCTTAAGTACTAATCCACAAAACAGAACTAGAACAATTCCCATTTTGCTGAAATACAAATAAGTTAAACCATTTGAGCACATATGCACAGCTGGCCAGTCTTCAAAATAAGAAATAGTTGCTTCTGTCTTTCTATTGCACATCTGAAGTGTGTATATAACAAAATCATTCTGTTGATAAACGGTTCACCAGTAAGGACATATTTTCTCCAGATGGATTCATATTATTTTAAATCACAGTATTTGCCAGCTCATTTCTGCAAAATATTCTTGTTCTGTCAATTTCTAAATACAAAGTTCCTTGAAAATTACATTGTCTTGATAACATATTAAGGTTACCTACAGGATTTAAAATGAACTCATTGCACTGGTGACAGAAGACTTGTAATTAGAAATGGGTGCTTGTTTCCAAGAAAGGCTAGTCCAACATTAAGAGCTCTTGCCCAGGACTTAGGAGATTAGGAGAAGCCTTTGGAAAGTGCCCTGACTACTGAGACGTTTTTAAATTCCACTTTGATGTTACCCCACGGTGTATAAAATATTTAAATACTCAGTGACCTGATTCTTGTGCCATAAATCAAAGTTAAATTTTCATGCTAATATGAAAAACGAAGTTTTCATTTTGGCCCAACCTAAACTGATTTTTGATCTATTCACCAAAACCATATTCATTATTTCTGAGTTTAACTTACTTTTTTGGCAGAGGAACACATGACTTTCTAATATAGACACATAATGACTGTTTATAACATTCTCAATATTTGCTTAGCATTCTTTCAGCAAGCATCTTTCTCCAGAAATTAATATAGCAGAATATTTGCAGAGAATAAACACTAGGGGACTCCAACAGAGGCAAAGCAAATGAAATTAATAAGTGAGCAAATATTTTTGCCACCTGTCCACTGCTGATATTTAGCTTTCACCTCTTACTAGGTAAGACTTGTTCTCTACAACCATTTAACAATCAGTTAGACTTCCAATCTGAATGGGAATTCTCTGGAACGAGAGTGTGAACAACATGTGAAAATCTAACCACTTAGAAGAACTTCTCTTTTTGAAACAGTTCCATACTATTTATTGTCATACTTCTTTTGTCTTTACCACTCCAGCCACATACTCTTGGTGTGAACAAGCAAGAGAAAGAAGAGGAGAGAAACAAAAAGGATTTTTTTTTTTTAATAATAAAATGTAGAATTTATAAGTAGAAAGGCAAGAATTGCCCGTGGATCCAGTCTGGGGAGCTCTACATAATAAAAGTCTGTAGACAAAGAATCCTGAAGAAACTGCAGGTAACAGAATAAGAACCCACTACAGAGAAAAACTGGAGTGTTTTCTAGCTGAACCTATGATATTAAAAGTAAAACCAGCAACCAATTTTAATATTATCCTATATATATTACCTTTAAATGCATTAAATTTTGGATCTACATACATAAATTGAAATGTTTGTTTTGGGCTGGAGGTAGTAGAGCTGAGAAGTGTAGACTAGACATTATGATGCTGAGTTTCTGAAATTACTAAGACTAGCTGATGGTGTCATTCTGTTGTTCCTTAGAGAAAAGGTGAAGATGTCATGTAGATGTAACATAATGATACTGACTTTAGACTTTGTTTACAACTGAGTATTTGAATTTGCACAAATATCCATCATTATTTTTTTAGGCTACTCAAAGAGAATGTAAAACAGATTAACACAAAGCAGATTACTCACCAAAGTACCTGCTCACATACACAAATAATGACAGAAGCTGAAGTTGGGCTTTTTCTTTCATTTACATAGACTTACTACTTCTCAACATTTGGAGAATTGACCTATGGTATCTTTAAGTTAATATAAGCACCCAATCCATGCAGAAATTTTTAAGATAGGAAAGGATGAGGATTATTACCTCCTACACTTGTTTCTTCTATGTTTAGCAGTTCTTTCACTCCCTGATCATTCACATTCCCAAAACACTATTTTTTTTAATAGTTCAGTTTTAAATATAGTGTATGAGTACAGAGGTATCTAGCAGATTCTGGATTATTGACATGCGTCCAGATGATCTCACATTCCTATAAGCCACCCTTGGAACTGAACTAGGATCAAAATCAAAGCAAAGTGAAGACAGTTCAAGTCTTATAAAAGCAATAAACCTTGAATTTATTACAGGCCTGAGCTACAGCCATCTGAAATCAGTGGAAAGATACGTCTGTCCATACATACAGTATTTAGCATACTTTGCTCAATAACATTAGGGAACAGAGGAAGACCTTTTACCATATGACCTTGCCTTTTCCAGCACTATGCATGAAAAAGGAAACATGCATATTTTCTTAAAAATTTGGAACAACAAGGAAATAAACCCTTACCACATCATTTTCTAGGGTATCTGAGATTTTCAGCAGAGGAGCATCTACCCAATAGTGTCCAAGAAAGGCTTGTAACTTTCCAGGTTTGTTTGATCTTTACAGGTTTCTGTGAAATACCAGAAAGGCTGAAGTAGCCTTTTAAGCCTAGCAAGGACTTAGTTAACATTCACCACTGTCTGCATCTACCTTTTCTACTGCCATTTCTCCTATGGCTTTAGCTGCACTTTTCTGTTTATCTTGCAGCTCCTCTGTGCAACTGAAGAGTGAAAAAGTCCTCCAATGTGTTATTCGCCATTCCTGACAAACTTTACCTTAGAAATAAGGCACAAAAGTCAGAAATAAAGGTACCCAAAATTCTTCAGAGCCAGAACAGAAAGACTATTGTGTTTGTAATTGCTGGGTTGTGAATTATAAGGTTTAATTTCTTAAACTTCAGCTGTTTCCAGACGCTTAACTATTGATTCGAAAGCAACACAAATCCCAGGTCCGTAGTGCTTTGACAGGTCTTCACTTCTTACGCAGCAGACAGTTGCGAACAAAAAGACAGAAGCAATGAAGAAGTAAGCAGGCTAGGGAATGCATCTTGCAGTTTGACTTCTGAATCTCACGTGAAAGCCAGCTGGGTAATTTGCTGGTTACAAAAGAAAAAAATGAACTTGGAAGAATATTTTCAGAAGTACTTTGAGATTTGGGAGTTCAATTCTGTAATACTTGTTTCCCCAATTTTTGAACTCCTTTGAATTCAAAAACCCTCTAATGAAGGAAATTTAACAAGCTACAGGCTCCTACATAATGCAGAGTACTCAGAACAGGAGAGATTATTTCAAGTAGCAAAACACCGTTCATTAGGGAAATGATTACATTTGCAAATCTTCTGAGCTCCATCTCCACGTGTTCAACATTTATTTGTTTCCATGGAGTTTTCATCCAATTTTTAATACTTGTCTATAAAATTTTAAAAATAAACAAACAGCTCCTACAACATTCTAAGAAAAGCCTGAAGCAACTGAAAATGGAAGGAAGGTTTCCAACTCATCAGCGGGTGAATATTTATAAATACGTATGGTACACAAATGCAACAATATCAGTTTTAAACTTTGAAACCTACTGACGCTGAAATTTAATTTAAGAGGATTTATATTCTTTGTGCTAGAATTCTGTTTGTTATAGGGAAAGAATCCCACCTAAACTTCACGGTTTTGATTTTTTTTTTGTTGTTTTCAAAGTTTAAAATATGTCTCAAAAGTATTAAAATTGCAGAACTATGCACCAGTTCACTTCCTATATGATGCCTTTTCAGTAGCATTAATTGATGAGAGGACTGAAAGTAACAAAAAAGAAAGAACTAAATTCCAAACCTGAGGTAAGCAGGTGTGTCTCTCTTACAGTCATAAAATGCATTCCTGCTTTCTTTAGGGATGAATTTGTCTCAAGAACCTCAAAGAAAATTCAATTAAGGTAAATGTTTGATACTCAGGGAAACCGAAAGCAAACGTATACATTATTTCTCTGCTTTAGTATAAGCAATGATTCCAAACAAAACTGGACCTTTTAATGAAATTGCTCATCTGGCAATATTAATGCAAAAAACAAAGCTCTCGCTTGAACACCTTCTCTGGAAAATCACCTGGAATATGTATCCAGTAAACAATGTTGCAGTACTGCTACTTCAAGTAACTTACCGTGGGTGCTCTACACCAATATAAAGTGACTTTATTCCTGAGAAATTACTCCGCTCTGAAAATAACCATAGTGGACACCTGAACAAGATGTATAACTGCAATTGTAAGTATCTCCCTCATGTAAATCAGTGGATCAGAACGTAAAAGTCCACCTGACATTCTGAAACACATAGTTTTGCTTTTGGATTAAGGACTCATTGAATTCAAAACTTCAAGTAAATCTCAAGTATCCCCAACTCTCATTAACCAAAAACAATTAGCTGCAATACTCCCATGTACTGTTACAGCAATTCTGTTGCAATGGCAAAATCATTACACTACAAGATACTAAAACTAACAGAATGTATTTAGAAATAAGCTTTACAAAAGATTTGGGTTCTATTGACAAAATAAGCTCAAGCTTAGGTCAACTTGTATTTAAAAAAACTGAACAATGGTTTATTCATTAATAAATAAATAAATAAAAAACATCAGGAAGATCTCTTACTTCTTAATCTTGTCAGGCACTCTGTTTCATCAGAACAGAGGGAGCTTTCCCTATTCTTCCACAACAATACCTTCACCTCTGAGGTAACTGTGCACTCATGGACATTAAAATAAATTTTGTCCTCTYCTGGAGACTGAATGGCTTGTGTACAGCTGCAATTACCTCTGAGGAAAAGCTGGTGAAAAGAGAAATCTGTGATGACCACTGAAAGGGACTCCTGTCATTCCAAACAAATACAAGTGAAGCTGGAAGCCAGATTAGTGACTTAATCATAAACTATAAGTCAATAGACAGGATTCTGTTATAATCCATCCAAGGCCAGGTTTTCATAGTTCTTATGTTATAAAACAGGAGTGCTGCAAAGGTTATTCTTCTAGGGGATTATTAAACGGCCATTTTGAAACCTCCTTCAAAAGGAGGCTAAAGAAAATAGAAAGGAAAACGAGAGACAGTTGTATAATTTCCTGAAAGACATTATGAGAAACTTATCCCCACCAGGAACCATGTTACCCATCTGAATCCATAATAACGTGCATTTAGGTTTGGAACTTCTCCAACTTCAAATTGATTTGCCAAATTTCATAAAAAATAGTGAAAAAACCCACTTTGTTTCCTCCTTGATGACCTCTGAAACACATTTCAGCCTCAGGCACTTTTTACATCCATGCACAACACTTCAGAATAGAAAAAAATGACAGATCCCATACTCCAGCAGGGCTGGTAAATACCATACCAATAATGTTATCATTCACTGTCAGATACTGAAAAGGTACAAATTGAGGCAGACAGTATGACACTGTGGGTGCACACGGTACTGTGTGAGGCTTTTTCTTCTCACTACTCTTCATTGCTTATTCGTGCAGACACCACTAATGCATTTCCATCCAAAGGAGGATTACAATAATGAACTACTAGTGCTTATTTTGGGAAGCGAGTTAAACTAAGTCTGGAGTCTAAGCTTGTAATATTGTACAGTTCACAGACAGAATAATTTCAGATTGTTTCTTAGACTACTTGAGAGGAGAGTCTATAGGTTCAGAATACTCGAGCAAAAACCCAAACCGCGTATTTCGAAGTTCTTTCCTCAACCATTCACCCTGCATATGTGCTAAGCATGAGGCACACCCAGAGCCTGTTCTATTTATGTGTCCGAGCCTGTTCTATTTATGAGATATCCCCATACCTCTGGTGTTTCCTGATCCTGTCCATTCAAGCACTGAGCTGCAGGCCTGGGAATCAAGCCAGACACTTTCTTGTGGCAACACATGGTAGTAGCATGCCTGGAAAACTGAATGCTCTCCATTCACTTAAAGCCTTGTTTTCCTACTGCACAATCCTCAGAAAGGCTATGCTTTTTTTATTTTTGTATCACAGCTTGTATCTGCATTACTTTGTTGCTGATAAGCCATGTTTCTGTGGCTTTAGTGCTATAAACACCTAAGAGCTCATCTAAAGCTTGCTTAACTAAGTTCGCACTATCATACAGGCACTGATTGTATTTATTTCTTTGAAAGATGCTACAAGATTGGCCGATGAAAAGCATATTCAGAGCATTAACTTGATTTCCTCAGTTTGTCCAATCAAAACGATCAATTCTGCCCCTAAAACTGAATTTCAAAGGTTTGTCCATCCCACAAGATTTTTGCTCTTTAAGTCAGTGTTAGCATAAACAGGCTACAGTTCCAATCATACATTTACAAACTTGCGGGAATCCTTCAGCAGTCAGGCCATCTCTCCAGGGTCCCACTTTGACCAGAGGCACCTTGGTATGATGATACTGCCTGCAACTCAGCAGAATTGCTGCCCAGTGCCCATTGTCATGGGAAGCTGGATTCTACACCTGCAGACCCCCAGTCACCATGAAATCACCCTTAACATCAGAAAATCATACCACTTAGAAAGTAATGTATTTGCAGTTAGAGAAGTATACAGAAATTCACTAAGATTTGAGATCTGTTCTATTTTTTCTATTACCCAGCCACAAACCTATTGCATTTTAGACACTCAAAGAATTTTACACATTCAAACCTTCCCTGGATGTCTATGCAAACTCAAACATCCCCCTCTGCTCCAAGGATTTCCTGTGGTTCCTGTAGTCTTAATCTGGATGCTGAAGGAAATATTGACTCCCCTTCACCTTACTTTTAGAAGTGTTAATGTTCTTTAGACAAGGTGAGGCAGAGCCTTTTTGTATTCAAGAGGTAAACAGAAATGTGTTAACCAGTATCCCAACACTTTGCTTAATTATTAATAAATTCTATATAACACATGAAGTAAACATTAAATCCAGCTTTTGGAAGGGAGAAGGAAGGGATTCAACTCACATTTTATCACATCTCCAAATGTGGGTTTCATATACATAGACAAAACTACTTTGCGTGAACCAATGAGCAAGAATGATGCACACAACTGTGTCTTGATCTGGACATAGCAGCACCCAGAAAAGTTTGACATATCATAGCTCTACTTGGGCTTTGAGGTATAGTGTGACATGGACCCAATGGAACTTGACAGGGTTCCTTATCATTGACCCTTAGATTGAAATAAGTAAGAAAAACTCTTATGGACAGAGATAATTTTCCCAGGAAGAGCAACCAAGCCTTATATGCAAAAATGGTGTAAGACAACAATTAAACACACCTTACTTGTCTGCAAAAGGAGTAACACTTTCTGTACTGACCTTCGTCTCTCTTCTTGCTGTGCCTTCCCCTAAAATGCCTGTGGAGGTCAGTAATGCATAAAGCTGGTAGGGGATTGTGACTACCAGGTCCAAGCAATGTACCGATGATGGAGTCTTTCCTCTGCAAATAAACGAAGGTCTGCTTACTGTCAACATTTCACAGGAAACTGCTGGAGTCGTCAACCATAGCACTATAAACAAATGTATAAGTATATACACATTTAGACGTATATACATACCCTCTTTTTCACACACACACTTTTAAAATCACGAAGCGTGCAAATTAGTATGAGAGCAAGATAAAGTAGATGATCTCTGTCCTGGACAGCTTGCTATCTAGTCTAATAACAGAAGTGGCAGACAAATGGGAGTATTTCAAATACAGTAAGGGGTAAGAGGAAGACAGGTTTACAGAATTACAAACATTAAGTGACTTGGTTTAAACAAATCTATGTTTTTGGGTTCCAAGTGTATTTTTTGTTTGATTGTTCATTTGTTTAATTAAAGGTTAATTGCTGTATATAGCCCTATGGAAATGAATTTTTAGGAGCTACTTGAATTAGACAAGATGTTTGGGGGAAATTTGAGAAAGTTATTCCTCCCTTGAATAACTTTTTTCTCTCTTCTCATTCATGTAGCCAATCATTATGCTTAGTGTGTCACACACTTAGGTAAGTGGATTTGTTTCTGTCTTTTTATAAATCAGCAGATGTATTCAATATCACAATATTGAAATGGTACTGATTAATAGCCCATCCTGTCTACTAATTATAAAGAAAGGCATTCCGACTTTTATCCATTTTGCTGCTTAACAGTGCAGTGAATGAGGCTACTGCTGAGCAAACCAGTCAAAATGAGCTTTTTCCAGGTAGATAACAGAGCAAACCAATTTGTATATTTGGCACTGGAGAACAGATGTAAGGCAGCACCAAAAACTGAGAACTGTAGCCATAATACAAATGAGTACCATTTTATGCTGTTTTATTATAAATAAAATAGTAGACAAGACCTTTGTCCTCCAAGTGCACATATATCATTCTATTTCCTGGGTCTGGCATACGAAAGCACCAAGATTAGGCTCTAAATGTTATCTAGGCACAACCTTGAACAAGCAGCTCTTGTTCTCAGTTATTTTTGGTCATGATTGGATGCTCATTAGGCACACAAATGCATAAGCTTTTTGCATGTGCAAAGGGGTAAAAGTAAGTTTACAGCAGGTAGAGTTTATTACACGAATGTTAATAAATACAGTCAAAACCTGTGAACGGATGTTTATCTCCATCAGGAGAAAATTATGCTCTTACATCAAGTTAGTTAGCTAAGTTGATGTAAAAATCTAGTTAGAAACTGTTCCTTTTTACAGTCAGTGGAGATCTAGTTAAGAGTCAGCAGCGCATAGCGTGTAACCCGTCCTGTCCTAAAGGGCGTATCTAAATAGGTCAGATCAACTGCTCCCAGAAAGCCCTCATTTCTCTCCATTGACTGTAAATACAGTCTACAATGACTAGTTCAGGTGTCAGTAACTGTCCTTAATTCAACTTGCTAATTTATAGGAAGGTTACAAACTGTCTTGCTGCCACTTGATACTTGGATGCTTCTATTTTAACATAAGGAAACATGTTAGTCTCAGAGATACTGAAGACACAGCTTCCCTGCATGGGGGCAGAGTTCCTGAAGAAGCTTTATACAGAAGCAGAGATGCCATAAGGTCCATTTTAAGAAAAGAGAGTGCCAACACAGATAYTTAAGTTTGGATCTGAACTTTCCCATAATTTGGAAATACAAAGTTCCCGATTCAAACCTCTCTCAATTGTTTTGCTGTTTAGGGTAAGACAAGGCTCACTGGGATAAGCATGGAATTATACTTTTCCAGAGTGAGTTCACAAAAGATAACAGCTCAGGTCAGTTCAGCACTGTGCTCTCTACTGCCCAGAGGACTAGCCCAAGTCACACGTCAGCTGATGGAGCCTGTTCTGTCAACTCTCTCTACTAGTGTGTTCAAAAGAGGACAAAGGCTCTCCCACAGAGAAAGAACTAACAAACCTCAAGCAGCTATTTGTCCTCTCCAAGAGGCTTTCCTGGCTCTTGTACCAGGCAATATGCTAAAGAGGCAGCTCTGCTCTAGTCAAAGTTAATAAAAATTTGGGGATTCTAGCTGTGAAAAAATTTGAAGAAGCAAAGCTACACAGGGTTTGACATACCCCAGCTCTTGGGAACTCTGGACCCAATCCAGCTTGTTATGCGTTTTTTCTGTCTGGACCCATCACGATATAACGTGGTGATCTGGGTTTTGTTCTGAAGTGACAGGCTATGACCAATTCCCTCTGAATTCAAAGGAAACTAGTTACATACATCCGGCAGCTAAAGAGTCAGGCTCCTGGATTACCAGCTACTTGTACCTTTAAGGCACTTATTTTTCTTATTCATCACTTCTGTTTTCCATACGAAAGTGTAAAGACATTCAGGATAATTTGACACTCTCTCATAGCATTTATTTTCAAGGCCAAGTGGTAGTGAATTTTTTTTCAAGTAAGTAGGACTTGGGATTATTTTTTGGAAATCACAAGAGTGATGCTGCAAACTGAGATTCTTTTTATAAAGAGTTCCCTTCCATATATGTTTCCATTATAGCTCTTGCAAGCTTAAGCAAGGTGAAAATTACAGTAAAAATTCTTCATTTTGAAAGCATATAACCTTCACTAAATTCTACATTCTTTTATTTAAATATTACAAACATACATATTTATGCAATATATGTCAACACACACATAGGCAAGGCAAGAATAGAAGGAAAGGAAAGCTTCTCTTCCAGTTTCTTTGTGGAACGTTTACCATTGTGGTTCAGAACTCTAGTCTTTCAAAAGGTGGGGGGGGTGTGGGGGTGGTGGTGGAAAGACTTGAAAATAAAATAATTGGAGAAAGATCATCACCAAACAGCATATTGATGTATTTGCCCAGCATCTCTTTTTTCTTATTTTGTCTGCTTTGCAATCATTTTTGCTTACAAGTTCATAAATAGAGTTGTTCTTTAAAATACACTATTATTCAAATGAGAAAACAGGGTGCTTTTTTAAAGCAAGAAGTAACCACAAGAAAGAAAAAAGAAATTAAATGGAGTAAGTTTCCAAGGCTCTTTTTCCCTCTTCTCTTATACTAACCATCTAAGGGGTCTCTAAATTTGGCAAAACTGAACAATAACATCTGAAATTCTCTATCCTTTTCTCTTTGGTGATATTCTCTCTTTCCTTAAGTGAGGAGGATGAACAGCTCTTTTTCCCATTATGGGAGAGGCCTTACTCTTAGAAGGCCACTATGTGACACAGACTTTAGGAAAATGTCATCAACAAAGAACAGCTTCAGCCATCTCTAATCTGGTACGCACACTTCAGAAAGATGTAGCCAGAAGCGTTTTCAGCTCAACCTGCCGCTTTGCAGTATCTTTACGAGTTTGCACAGAGAGAAGGCTTTGTCTTCCATCACCTACCAGTACCTTGATATAGACTGTGATAATATTTTATGCTTTGTCCAGAAATTTCTCTTCTTCACTTTTTCCATGCTTTTTTGTCATTACTGGCTGTCCTGGTGAGAAAGCTAGTAGGGGAGGTAGGTCATCACATTTAAAAGAAGGATCATTGTATGGTGCTAGAACAAAAGAAAAGAAAGAAGACCCATACTGAAGTATTTGGTCAGAGGAGTCAGCTATTCTTCCTTCTAGCACACACACAATGTTCCTACCATCAAAAGTTGCATGACTGCTGTTGGAGACTCTTGCCAGTGCCTTTATCATAGCTACTTCCCTGCCACAGGAAACAAAGCTGTCCCACACATACGTGATAGGTTTATACTCTACAAAATTATTACAATTACTGTGCTTACCTGACACAGATATGGCATGTCAGGCAAATTCTGCCAATTCTATTCTGTTTTTTAAGGGAATCCAAGAAAGAAAGAGGCTAAGACTTGGCTGCAGGCTTGATGAATTGCTCCTGCCAGGCATATCCAGCTTGCAGGCTCACTGGCTGAGCACCTGTACGCCAGAAGAACAGAATAGCCAGCTCTCCCACTGAAGAAGTATGTGAAAGAGTGAGGACACAGAGACTCCTCACCACTCTTTATCTGGTGGCTCCTCTTGGTACTTACAGAAGTTCTCAAAGGTAGCACCAAAGAGCAAACAATGAGAGAGCAGCATCCATAGCCTGATAGTCACATGCTCGGGTTGCCTTATGTTCCTGTCGTACRATGGAGTGAGTCAACATTAGTCAACTCCAGAGGGACCATTTATGGAGAAAGGCTTTTCCTCCAAATTAAGAAACAGTGTCTATGAATGACCTTTCTGCTGAGTGCACCTGAGGTAGATTCCTTCCGTGTTCCAAATACATCAGCTGATTTACAATTAGCACCTGTATGTGTGTATAACACAGAAGGTAGGTACAGGTCCCCAGCAGTCTGAATCAAGATCTGAACCATAGCAAAAACAAACCAACCAACTCCAAAAAACGCCACACCTCAAAACCCCTAAAAACCCAAAATAAGCAAACAAAAAAACCACCACACCACACACTCACATCACCCCTCCACCCCTTACTTTGATCCATTCAGCAGTCACTGAGCCCCACATGCCCAAACAACACTCCAGTGACAAATCAGATGACAAGGAGAAAACACTGATAAAAAATAGACTTCTAACTTTGGTCTCAAGTTCATAATCAGCCTGCAATTAGAATATAATTTAGAATCATTTCAATATTTCATCAACAGAATTTTGAAAGAATACAGATTGATTCTTCATTTAGTTCTTGATTATGGCAGAGAAACAAATGCATTTTTAAATAATTCATCAGTTGCTGACTTTAAGATGAGACTTGTGAATCTTCCTCAAGGCAGAGGTCATGAGAATGGACACTCAAAATTCAATGTACTCAGGTGAGCTACAGCTATCCTGGAAAGGAATTGGAGCATTAAACCAAAAGATGACTTTTTTTTTTTCATCTGTTTCTAAAACCATGCTGTTTAACCTGAAAGATACAACTTATTTATTGAATTAGGGCTCCTTAGAGGTTAAGGAGGTAATCCATGGAGACTGCTCCATAACTTTTCCTTAGCTGCCATTCATTAAATATGTTCCATCTCATGAACTATGAACTATTTCATTTTTAAGCACTCTTTTATTTCCTTTAAAT
Source organism: Oceanodroma leucorhoa (assembly GCA_030449065.1). Lineage (NCBI taxonomy): Eukaryota > Metazoa > Chordata > Aves > Procellariiformes > Oceanodroma > Oceanodroma leucorhoa. The sequence continues at coordinate 12,755,964 of JASVER010000003.1, forward strand.
TTACCTAAAACTTTATTAGATTCAGTCAGTACAGCCCTGACAGACAGCCTGCATACATTTAAAACATTCCCAGTGGAGAAGCATAAAACATTYAAAATCTATATTTGATCTGACAACAGCAGCACCGTGTTTGAATTAGAAACAGATTAGACATAATTGAAGATAAAGAGGACACAAGCATCACTCCCATTTTGGAGGAGTGGGCTTTAAATTATCAGATTCATCCGGAATACATTACTGAGAAACATTGAATTGTTATCTTTAGACAGCCTTTTCTAAGAGTTTACAATTTCTCAGTTCAGTGAAGCTTGCCACCAGCTTGTTATCAGAACAAAAAACGAAAAATCATTCGGTTCAGAGCACAGAACTGATCTCACCTCCAAAAGTACACGTTTTCTTCTGATAACAGACACTTCTTTGGACTGCAGAGGTACCACTTCATGCTTTACAGTGAAGGCAATCTTTTTAAGATTCTTCCACTTTTCAGATAATTCCTAACAACATTACAAGTAGATATTGTTTGTCAGTTTGCAGAGCCAACAACCCTCCCCACAGAGAAAGACACATACTTTCATTCTCCCCTCCTCCCCTTGCTTTTTTCCTTTTTTTGAAAAATATTAGTTGACTTTGTGTCATTCCTTCCCTAAGTCCTTGTGCGGTGACAAACATGGACTCATTACTCAGGGTAATTTGCAAAATGTGATTTATGCAAAAGATTAAAGTTTGTTTACAATATGCTGCATTTTCCAGTGAGAACATGTTTATGTATATTAAATTTGGAAATAAACCTCAGCAATATAAAAGAGCACCCCAGTGAGGCAACTCACTATCAAATAGTTTTGATAAATACATTATTATTTTGACCCACTCCTAAGAAGAGTGCAAAAATACACATAGTGACAACTGAATGTATTAGTAGATCCCAGACTCAGCGTTAAATGCTTTCGCTTTACCTGCCTAGCTCTACGCAAGGGTGTGCTTGACCCCAGTCTGGTCCCAAAAAAGTCATATTCCTTACATTGCTTTTAGACATCCCAAAGGCTCATCTACTATACATGTGTCCTGGTTCCGGCTAGGACAGAGTTACCTTTATTCCCAGTAGCTGGAGGGGGTGCTGTGTTTCAGGTTTGGTAATGAAAGGAACGTTGATGGCCCATTGATACTTTGGTCGTTGCTGGGTGGTGCTTGCACCAGGACTTTTTGGCCTCCCATGCTCTGCCAGGGGCAGGAGGAGCTGGGGGGAGCATAGCTGGGGCAGTTGACCCAGCTGGCCAATGGGGTATTCTACACCATGTGACATCATGCTCAGTATAAAACTGGGGAGGGGGGGGCTCTGGTGTTCGGGACACGTGAGTTTGCTCGCAACACACGGGGGCTGAGCAGTTGCATTGTGCATGGCCTGCTTTGTATATTCTGTTATTGTTGTTGTTATTGTTGTTATTACTGTTCTACTTTGTTTTATTTCCATTATTAAACTGTTTTTATCTCAACCCACGAGTTTTCCTACTTGTGCCCTCCCGATTCTCTCCCCCATCCTACTGGGGGGAGGGAGGGGGGGTTCGAGCGAGCAGCTGGGTGGTGTTTAGTTGCTGGCTGGGGTTAAACCACAACAACAAGATATACCTGTTGCTGACAAGAAGGTCAGCCATAAGTGTAGCTGAATATGGACGAGGGCTCGCTCACAACATGCATAATTAGACACTGTAGTTTAAAGGCAACTACACAAAGATAAACAGTTTTTTTGTTGTTGTTTTGGAAAACTTACATAGGGCTTTTGCAAACATTTGTGTTTACTTTGAATCTCATTCTACATAATTCCACAATTTTGTGACACAGCTGAACCTCCTTGCCTCCTCGTAAGTCATATTGCTCAAAAAGGTTTCCAATCACTATTTGAAGCAAGTTGACTAGAAGTTTAATAAATACTAGCAATCCTCTGACAATGCATTCATAAATAAGAACACAATGAAATATCTGTCTATAAACTGTACTTTAAAAAGGATATTTACATGGTGAGCTTTTTTTTTCCAGCTACATTAAGAGGCATGAAAGATTAGAATTGAAAAGTAAAGAAATTATTTGTAAAGATTCCCCATTTTCATATGCAGTGTAAGTCTTTACACTTCCTGCAAATCATGCTAGGGAAAAAAAAAATCACTACAGAAACACCTTTAGTCATTTGGAAAAATCAGGTTGAAAGCAAAGCTCTGATTCCTAAAGAACCAGTGTTTTACATACTAAAACAATCACATATTATAATGGTGTTATTTTTACTGCTTCAACTTTTGGTCTGTCAACACTTCCTTAATTAAAGTTATATTAAAGAGCATGGCTCAAATTTTCAGGAAGATTATTTTCAATTTGCACATACCATCTGAGACCATTTCTGCACCTCTGCGTGCAAACAGGCACATACTCATCAGGGAGCAGCAAGGGCTGGCTGCTTCCCAAGGGAAGGTGAGCCAGGAGCAGAAGGTCACCGCAGCACAGACAATGCCCTCACCAACCAAGGGCACAGTCCCACAGGGCTTTAAGCATGGCAACAGAGCCAGGTGCTTCTACCTGGGTGCATCAATAGTCCCAGGTGCAGCCAGCAATGAACCGGGTCCTGGGTCCCTCCAGGAGGTACAGCCAGGAGGAGTAAGAGGGACACAGATAGGGACAAGCTACAGCGTACAGCCATGGGGATCTATCCAGGAGAGCATACCTACTTAGAGCATAGGTCCAGATCCAGATCCACCCATGAGGCAGGACCAGAGGCAGGCTGGAAGACAGGCACACCTACCATACAGCTCAGAGGGAGACTGRCCGCCCAGGGCTGAGCTTAAGTGGAGCCCCTGGGTGTGGGATGGAGCCCCCAGGTGGGGCTGGGCAGGACCATTAAAGGCCTATTAGTGCACTCAGGACCCTGACAGTTTGCACACAAGCAAAGTAATTAAGCTGCTAATTACCTGACCTACCCCTACAAACAAGGAATGCCCTCATCCTGCAAGATTAAGACTACTCAGTAGATTTTTACAGGATTTAACCTGCCCCAGGTTATGCACAGAAAAGCCTTTTAATTTCAGGGAAAGAGGCAGAATTGAGACCTTTTCAGTCGCTGTTTGCCAGGTCTTATTTATGAAAACTAAAATCAACTGTACCCTGTGAGTTTCTTAGCTAAGATCAGTTGGAAAAGAAATTTTCATTTAACCAGAAATGTTCATGTTTCAAAAATTATTTTTTTCCCAGTGGGGCAGTAGACAGAACCAACCTTTCAATAGTTTTTATTTAAAAATATGTATACATCAAAATGCAGCAGTGGATTACCCCATGTTTCATGCATTCATCTGAAACGTGAGGGAGCACCAAGACCAAAGTTCTGCTCTAAATCAGACACTGGATTAAGTCCACCATTTCTCACACCCCACCCTGAACCCCCTGACCAAGAATCTTTGGCTATATTTGAGCCATGTGGTCCCTCTGTATCTCTCAACTCTGCTCTTAGTCCCACGGATTGGAGAGGAGCGTGTGTTACGTTTGTGCCTCTGCATTTCAGGTTTAACTGAAATGCAAGTATAAACACAAAAATAAAAGTAAACATTGCCAGGTGTGCCTTCTAGGACACATTTGTGCAACCTGGAAATCCTATTCTGTGGAAGGCAGACCACATAAACTAATGATCCTGTCTGGCCTTAAAATCTATGTTTCATTAATAAAGGAGATACATAGTTAAAAACTGCCTTAAAAACTGCCTTTAGCTTGTGACTACTTGGGTGAAAACACTACCTCCCACTGACAAATGAGTTTTTCTCCTAACATCTTAATTGATTCCTAGGAGGACAATGATGGTACAGCATTGATAAACGCTCCTCATTAAGTCTCTTGAACAAAACTTGAGAACACTAAGAAAAATCTGCAGTGTCCCTATTCTAGACCCAATTAAGTCAACAGAGTTTTTACCTTAGAATTGGGAACAGATGGCAGATATCRTTCTATAAACTGTCCAAGGTAAACAGCTCTAAAAAAAATCACAGAAGCTCATTTAGGGTTATTTTTATTCTTGCTCCTATTTAAGCATGTGCCAAAGTTTTATAGATGTTATGTTGAATCCTTACCTCCAGTTCTGCATAGGATCTTCACCCACAGTTCTGGCAGCTGCTATCCACAAGTTCTCAAGAGGTCAGTTTTAAGACTTTGAAGATGTCATCTATGGATTCCCGGTACTGTATAGCCACTGGATGTCCCATTATTTCACCCAGAGCCGTGTACTCCCCTCCTCACACTTTCTTAGTCAAACCCGTCTCTGGTTTCTTGAATGAGTCTCTCCATTCAGTAATACTAATAATATGTAACATAAGAAAATGTCGAGTTAATTAGCACAGAGCACCTGAAAACTTAATGCAAACCATACACATCAATGATATTAATGAACAAGTAAATGCAATCAAATCAAACATAGAAGCATTATGACAAGGCTTAGTCGGTGTGCTCTTTTTTTTTCTCCTTCTAAACAAGAGAGAAATGCATTTCACATGTATGACAAGATATTCTTGAGAAATATCATGGACTCATTTACACTTGACCATCTCTTCCTTTTCTGCATCTACTGCACATGGTTCAAGTATAACCGTATTCGGGTTCTCAGTGCTGCAGAATCAGGGGCAGGGGCATGCTGTCTTGACAGCAGGAAATAGTTCAGATGGGCATCTGAGGAGATAGGTACAGCACTGTGATCCACAATCATCTTTTAGAAGAGTACAGGTTTGCCACTAATTTCAAAGAGCTCATCTCCCAGAGAGCAGATCTTCAGAATACCATACACAGCCAATTTTCAATCTAGACACCAGCTCTCATGCTCTAAACAGTCCTGCTCTAGTTTTTTAGCATGGTGAGAAGTGCCATTTTGAAGTGCATTTTAGATATAAATTTATACCAAAGATGACACAGAAATGTTAGAAGTCCTTAATACAGTAACAAGTAAAAAATCCAGTCCACATCAATCAAAGAAGAAATAACTACTTCTAAGATACTATGAACACCTTAAAAACATCAACATTTTTGTGAACTTGATGTTTATCCAGAAGCAATTTAAGGCCAAAGGAGTTATGCCTGTTCTCCCAAGGACACGTCCAAGGCAGCAGGGAGACCAAAGACTGCAAAAAATCTCTATTGTCTCATAGCTAAAGGGGATGGAAGGAACTTAAAGAGATCCTTCAGTCCATCCTTCTGTATACATACATGTATACATRTAAGAGGAGGATTACATATATATATATACATATATATATTTTTTTTCTTGTGTGTGTGTATGTATACATAAAAATATATATGAAATAGAAACCAGAGAAGCCTGCCTAAACCTGAACTGTTTTTTTCAAAAATTCAGGTCAATTTTTTAATTAAATTCACCAATTATATTTAAAAGGCTTATGGTCAACTTGATTTGAAACAGTTATTAAATTTCTTTAGAATATTGGCCCTAAAGAAAAAAAACCATGATGAACACTAGATTTTAAACAAATCAACAAAATAATGTAATTATTTATATTTCCTTAATAGGCACAAGGAAGAAAAGTAAAGAAACCTCTGCAAAAATGGAAATACTTGTTCTTTAGAATGCACTAAGTCCTGTGAACATTTTGGAGGCTCATGATTTTCATAGAATTCCAGCTCCCCTTTATTAAGAAATTGTCCACAGAGCAGAAACTGCTTCACACATGCAATTTTATCATCCGTCCATTAAATACGACTATTTGTTGAAGTGTTGCTCCAGAACGTAAACAGTGACCAAGTTCCCCTTCTTCATAGCTACTTGACTTATTTCGTCCAGGGTATCCATCTGATCTATGTCATGCTAAATSAACACCCAAAAGTGAAAAAGCAGTGGAGGCAAAGATTAAATTGAAGAAAGAAAAGATGTCCTTAAAGCCAAGTCAGATGCCAAGACCCAAGATATTGTACTGATGGCAATGACAATTATAACTTGTCAGTTAGCGACAAGTTTCCTGTCTGCCTCTGGAAACAAGTTAATAGGAAATGACTACTTGGATACATATTTCTCAAGTATTATAATTTCTGTTTCATGCATCATACTAATATCAAAAATTCAAAGTACCTACTGTCATCAGGCAGACACAAAACATGGTACTTGTTATTACTCACATGCTCCAATATGTTGATTTAACTTACAACACTTGCTAGTGAGATGTGATTCAGATCCTTATGACTGTCAGTGTCACTTTCCAGTAGAGCTCAAAAAATTGGAACCTTGAGTCCAGGCATCTTCACCAAGAGTTTTCTTTAACCCATGAACAGATTTCTAATCCCGTGGAGAGATGGTGAAAATACTTCAACTGGCTGGACTGCTGTGGCTAGCAGAGAGTTCAGTGAGGTTCACAAACCCCACCCTTTCTAACACTGGGGTTGAAGATACTGTTTTGCTGGCAAAGGTAATGGACTCACTAAAGCCCAGAGTCAAAACTAAGGGCCCTTCCTGCTTCTAAAGGTGCCAGTGAAGCACAATTTACAAATACAAGCTGTTGCCTGTTGCAAATAACACAACAATTTCCATTTCCACAGGCTGCATCACATGGTGGAGAAAGAAGAAAGAGGAAATTCAACATCTATAGAGCACAGATTATGCAAACATGGTTCTGTGTGTCTGAGAACAGTTTAGGACCTTTGTTTCCACTATTATCTCTTTGGTCCTAGGTTAAAAAGAGCCAGCCAAGCAGTGACAGTCTCGTAACAAACAGGTACGTCCTCCTGTTCACTCAAGAGGCAGTGCTGGTAAACCTTCACATCCTTGCTGCTGAGTACTGTGGAATCAGTAGCCATGAAGTTCGGAGAAAAATCAACCTGGCAGAAGCCAGAAGAGCTTCAGGAAGAGAGCTTCCAGGCTGGCTGACTATTTGCTCCTGTCCTCTTCTATCTTTTCCTTTGCTATCTCCTCACCTCATCATTTCTCCAGCTGTCCCCTGTCCTATCAACATCCCTTCTTTTCTCATCTGTTATTTTACCCTTCCTTTGTTTACTTTTCACTATTATACAGCATAACCAATTTACAGTTAATCTATTTTTCCCTGAATAAACTGTGATATTTTGATATATTTATTTATTGATATTTACTTCCATCYCATATAAAAAAAAATTGAAAAAGGAAGAAATCGCATGAAGGTTTTTGCATGACCTGCTAGTCTGGTAAAAATAGTCTTGCAAAAAACCTTGCATTAACATTAAATCTCTAGAAAAAGTGTTTCACTGTAATTCACAAACCACTTTTGTCTGCTGTCTGTGGACATAGCCTCATAGCATATGTGGGTACATAAGCTCAGTGGTACTTGCAGATCTGGGAGCAGAAACAGTATCAGGTGTCTTGATGAGAAATGAGGCACCAAGAGAGAAAACATTCAACCAATAATAATAAAGAAACAAACAAACAGTTCTTGAGAAATACCCAGCCTGGAATATAGCTATAGAAGTCATTTCACACCAAATGCTCAGTAATACACACACTGAAAAGCCAAGGACTGCCTGTGCACAATACACAACCAAAAGTAGAAGGTAAATTCATGAACCAGCTTTTCAGATAGTCCATCCAGCAGTAGACTTCAGTGTGTATTAGAAAGGCACACTCAGCTGGGTAAGTGAACCAGAAGAAGTTAAAAAMAGTTAGCTAATATCTTTCAAAGAATGTGTGCTGCTGGCTGATGGAAATGACTGGATGCATTCATAAACCGAGAGAGGCAGACGTTAAGGAGGGCAGAATATGACAGCTCACAGTGAACAGATGGGAAAAAGCCTCACAGCCTCTCTTGAGGTATTAGCCTTCTTGTCATAAACCACTGGATAGGGGTGACTCGGCTGGGAAAACAACTACATTCAAATGCCTAGAGGAAAGGTCAATTGTGACACTTTTTAAAAAAAGAAAGGAAAAATAGCAAAAGTAACAATACCTGAAAAGGGTCTTTTCCAAGGTATTTGACAAATCTGTCTACAGGTGATGCAGTATCATAAATGTTTTTTATTAGTCCCTCCATAATATCACAGAAATTGCYATTGACATTAAGTCCAAAGAAAGTTTAAAAGTCGTTTCACTGCTATTAAGAACAAGCTGCACTTCAAATAGAGGAGGGGATTTAAATGTTGTCTCAGTGTTTTCAGTCAGATACTGAAGAGAACACTTGATAGCTTTGAACAGCCCGTCTACAATCATGTGGTCTATGTATTCAGTGTAGAGTTTCCATTCATCAGAAAGGGGATCTGCCTGGGGCAAACACTGATTGTCCTGGAAAGAGTAATTTAGAGAATCAGTAACAGGGGTTTAGAATTGCTCTTCCCAGTGTAGGTTTCTTATCCCAGCTAACTGATCAGTCCAGGAATAAAGGAACTCTCACTTTGATGAAGAAAAGCATTCCCACTATTTACAACACAATTACCTTTTCATTGTAACTTTTACAAGTAGATCTGGAACTAATTACTGAAAGCTATTTCCCTTTGGAGTTAGATTTGCATCAGCAAGTGCAAAGAGTTTTAGCTTTTACTTAATCCTGGTTTTCCTAAGTATTTACACCTATTTAGCGACAATAGCTACTCCCAGGACAAAATATTTACTGGGCCTACTATCATATAGACTACCTGGTGGATCTTTTCTACTGTTTCTTGAATCATACTCCATAGTTTGAACATTTCTTTTTTTTTTTTTTTTTTTGTCATCAAAGGACAGAAGAAAGGATTTCTGCCATTTTTTCCTTGACAAAAAAAGGCTTTGACTCTATCTATACAACATCCAATTTCACATTATGCTTGAACATTCAGATTCTCTCATCCACATTTTAAATAAGGTCTCCCTGTCTGCTCATTATGGTCCCAGAGATCTGCACTCTGCCAAGTCAGAGGCAGGCATCAGTTGTTTGTCAAAACTCTCCAATTCATGTATTCTACTTCTTTTTGCAGCATGGTCTTCCACAGCCTCTGGCACGGCTTTGTAATTACAGTTAAATTTGCAGTATAAGGAGAGTAAGAAAAACTCTTATTCTTTCTAAGGTTATCAAAAATATTTTTGACCAGATGCCTTCCTTCTTTGTTCAGTCTATTTAGTCAAGAAACCCTGATAAATCAATTGTATCAAAACCGAGTTTACCTGTTATGCTGCAATAAACCATTGATCTTTTCSCTTAGGAAAAAAGGACGAAAATAAAATGTACTCAAACTTCTAGTTTTAAAAACACCTAATGCCAGGTTCTCAGTGAATTCAACCTTGTTCTTATTAAATCAGCAGAGTCTGCATCCTATTTATACATTAATAGAGAATCTGGCTTTCAGTGTAAAAAAAAATGTGCCAGGATAGCCTGTAACACTGAACATTTCTGGCTCTTCATGAGACAGATGAYTGGGCAAAAGCAGGACAAGTTTCTCCATACCGCAGCTCCTCCTTTGTCTTTCTGCCATAGCTTCTATGTGAAATACCCAGATTTTAGTTCACAGGCAATGCAGCCAAACCAGTGCAATTCTGAATGTGAACGTTACCCTATTTCAAAACTGGATGATATCAGCTTGTTCCTGTTATATAACAATCTATTTAGTCCCTAGGAAAGCCTGTTTTACTGGCTGTCCATATGCAGACTAGAACCATTTTAACTAAATCCAAYATCACAACTTTGATTAAAAAGGTCGGTATTAACTTTCACAGAAAAATCCAATATGTATCTGCGCGGTTCCTGAGATGTCATTTCCATCAGCAGGAAGAAGTCCCATTAGGTAATTTTTTTTCTTTGTTTCTACAGGGGAGGCTGCAACACTTCCAGTCAGTACTCACTACAGTAATGACAGTAGTTTTGTCAGTATACATCTCTGGGAACTGGACCAAAACCACCAATAGATTTTATTCCAGTCCCTGAGAAGCATTCTGTTCAGCCTACTAAAAGGAGAAGTTTTGTCATCTATTACTAGTCTCATAAACCACTTATGCTTGATTTCATAAATTTCCTGATGGGAGGAATCAGTTCTGTCCATGCATTTACAAATTAATGCATTAGGAGTCACCCTTTTGTATTCAAAGAAAAACATACATACACTCAATAAGACTACAATGTACGATTAACTACAAACTACAGAGTAACAACCATCCAGCAGACAAGATAATTGGGAAAAATTGTTGAACACAGTTTGGTTTGGGCTTAGTGTAGTTGAAGATTTGAAGAGATTATTACGGTTATGTCAATTTTCTAGTCTGTCTTTATATTCACACACATCTGTCAAAAAGAATCTTCTTAATTTACCTTGTAAACTCTGTCTCTGTTGCAATATGAGAGCACTGCAACTGCTTGGTTAGAAGGCTGTTCTAAAATCTCAAGATATTACACCCCTTGGAGAAACAGCAGAAAACTACAGAGCCACAAAAGATTTTATTATTCAGAAAAAGGCAATCAGACACTAACTAAAAAGCTCTCTCAAGTTACCACACCATGACTACAGAATTTACTGAAGCAGAATTTACATCAGCCTCCTGAAAGCAAGAGCTACAAGTCTTTGCAATCTGTATCCTGCAGTTCTAATTAATTTAGATCCGAYGTACAATATCCTTTTTTAAAAATGAACTCTAAATAGCATTTCTCTTATTTCAGACTACTAATGCTTCCCTGGGAACATGCATTGTAGTACAAATACACAAACCTGGTACAGTGTGTTGTACCCTGAAGTAAAAATTTATGAAATCTGATACATAACTTGTGCTTCTCTCTAGAACAAAAGAGCATTTTTACCATAAAATAAGGTAATTGCTAAAACAATTAAAATAAATCCTTAATGTTATGCAGTGAAATTTACTACTGTGCTACTTCCTGATTAAGATTACTTCTTACCATTCAAATTCCAGAGAATGATTACATTGAGGTGTGAGGTACAGAGAAGGTCTAGATCCTGTGTCTAGCAGAAGTACATTTCTTTATTGTATCAAGCCATCCATTCCAATAYTCTCTCACATTCTTGCAAAATAGGATTTGTTTCCTCGATCTGCAAAATTCTACAGAGACAAAAGAGATTTCACCTCAATGTCATTTCTAAGTACGCAGTGCAGCTATAACTTCAGAAAGTGCCTGAAGTGTTTTAAGCCCCATTGTACAATGTTTTACAGCAATACTTACAGATGATTGATGTGCCAAAAATGTGCCTGAGAAGCCTCTTGTAACTCCTGAGACTATTTTAAACTGCCTGCAGCCACTGGCATGTTTTTATAAAGTGCATCACATCYATTCCTTAACTTAAATAAATAGAAACATTTATGGTGATAGACTGCCAGTTTTACCATTGTATAAGCTGCACATAAAATACCAAATCTGCTCTCAGTGACTAAAGAGGTAGCAGCTTCAGATCCAAAACACTCTGTCTCTGGACAAAATACCCAGGGGCTCCCTGGGACAAGTTACACTGGGTGACAGAGGAGTTTCGGGTGCTCCACAAAGATGCTTTCATTCCCCCCTCTGTGAAACATCCATCAATCTAGAAAGAACGAGGCCTTCTGCCGGCTGCAGGCAAGTCCAGTTATTGTTTAGGAATCCCAGTGGCTTTTCTGACAGGCCACAGAAAGGAAAATGCATTTCCGAAGCCTGGAGAACTGCAGGGTGTCCCTTTGGCAAAACTTGAGCAATAAACATATGGATGACACTAAACCAGTGGGCTTCAAACACAAATAAGGACGCTGTTGTATAGTCATGAGGCCCACGAAGAGGAGAGATCTATCAGACCTCATGTGGTTCGTCACCATGCAGATCTTGACCCTTATTTTAAGAGCATTCTGAAATCTGATTTCTGCTGTAACTGCCAAGATAGCCAATTGCTCTTTCTTTAGATTTTTCTTACAGAGAACAAGTTTCTTCACATTTTGTGAAGAAATGATCCCTGCAGAAATCCACATGATCCCTGCAGAAATCAGAGAAATCAGGAAAAATAAATTCAATGAGGAGGATACTTACAAGTATGATTCAATGCTCATGGAACAGTTTATGAAAATGAAAAAGTGTCCTATGAGAACTTTAWGAGCACATGTTTCCATATTTGTCAYTCATGTCAAAGAACACCTGTAATTGCTTCTGTAACAATGTGCAGATCTGAGCTTTTAGAGACAGGAAATAGAACCAAAATGTCACTGGCTACATCAGCTCTCTTGTACGTCTATGTAATCTCTGCTGTAATTATTTTCCATTGGGATTCTAAAGAACTGGWTATGGCCTGTCAAATTTTTGTCTAATTCCACTCAATCCTTTAAGTGTTTTGCTTTCACTGAATTTCATCAGAAAGTAATTTGGTTGTGGGGAAAAAAAAAGAATTCTGAGCATCTGCATGTTCATTTTAAAGTGGAAGTTTAACATAATTTGAATTTCAATGAAATAAAATGAGAAAGTGTTCAGATTTCAAGTATTTTTAAATTTCTCATGAACATTTCAGCAGCCTCCAGATCTTGTGTTTTGGTTCACAAGAGCATCTGCCTTTAAAAATCTCCCTGTTTCCTGCTACTATTGCTACTCTGTCAAGTTCCTTTTCATAGTATCTCCTTTTTCAAATCCTAATGCAGGGAGAAGTGATCTGCCATACTCTTAAGTATGAATGTCTCATTTCCACACAGGTAATAGATATCATTACAAACTTGATCAGTAAAGAGAGAATTTAAAAATATTTAATTTCCAAAGCCTGCAATTGGCCAGAAGGATTGGCAAAATACCACAAATCCTCTGAATGCTATAGTGAAACTCCTCAGTATGAACTAAATCATTAAATTCCCATGAAATCTGCTTGTAAAACTGCCTGTCTCATGACATTTGAAGAATTCTGATTTTGGTTTTGTTTAGAAGCCAGAAGTGCCAAACCTGACAATGCATGAAAATGAGAAATGTTCCAAAAGCCACGGCAGCTTTTTGAGAAGATCAGCAAAAATCCATTGCAGGTTTATTTTGAATTCTGTTCAGTTTTCTCCTAAGTCATTTGGCTAATTTCAGTATGTGTGGAAATATATTTCCTTACTTGCCGATTACTTTAGAAAYGGAGTTATTAGCCATATAAAATTTCATCACTTGTACCTTATTAATTGCTGGCTTGAAAATGAAGATGCTGTTCTAAGCATCTTTATGTTTCTTCCAAGGAGAAAAGATTTTTAATTTCTATCACCAAGGTGTGAAAATGAACATAAAAAAAATTTTGCTCCTCTTGTTAGCATATAATAGATACACAAGTACGTACTTGCAGAACAGTAATACTACTAAAAACACTGCACTGCAGAAAACAAAAGAAGCCCTTGGAACTAAACGCCTATGAAAATATAGCATGTGTCTGATGGTAAGAGAGAAAATCAGTAGGTATAATCCAGAAAATGGGCAAAGAAAATTACTATATTACTGAGACTGCATATAAAACTGTAAAGAATATAAAAAATATAACTGAAAATATGTAGCTAATTACTTAAAACTTATGTCAAACACCAATCCAAATAAAATACATCTCTCTGGGGAAAAAACTTATAATTAACTATATTAATTAATAAGATACTTTAAAGTAATTAAATTAATAAATAATAGCRTTGATTAAAGTAAATTAATAATTAAAATAAAATATTAATTAAAATACAATTAATAAAAGAGGGGAGATTTTCCCTGCTTACTGTCTTTGATTCTCAAAGATCTCTTTGTAGCAGGTAATTTCCTCATCAAACATTGACAGAACAGCAAAATTGGGATAAAAGCTGGAACAGGTGGCAAGCCTTTCCAGTAGATTACTAAATATCTSCAAATTTGCAGAAAATTCATTGTATAATAAATAAAGAACAGCAATTTTATTCTAAAACATCTTACTCTAAAACTTGCATTTTTCCCAGAAGTTATTTTCTTAAATAAAAATAAATATAAATAAAATAACTTCTAAATATTTTACTAATTAATTGAGTTTTTTTCTTTTTGGCTTGAAAAATAAACTAGGAATCGCATTAGGAACTATACATAGGATCCTATTTTACAGTTACGTTTATTGCCTCTTCATATGCAAGATTAATGTTTTGTGTGAAATGTAATGGCACTGAGGAAGAGATTATTAAGAACTGAATGATGGGAACGAATTTAAAAAAGCTATTAAAAATTGAATATAGGAAAACAAAAATAATAGAAAAATCTAGGTACTTTTAGTATGAATGGAAGAAAAATGAACACAGAAGAAAATATAACTGGTTTTATATATATAAATATATATAGGAAAATAGATATCTGAATTATTTCTATAACTAGTTATTAGAATAAACTTTATCTTTGCTCAATTTGTAGGAGTGGTTCTGAGAGACAGTTAAGAATGGTGGCTGGAATAGCAGCATGAAGGATCCATATCCTGTACCACTGGAAATCAGACTAGACAACATGCCCAAAAATACCTTTTAAGAAGGCATGAAGTACTTGGGGGAGGATGGCAAAACTCTCTAACTTGCATTAACCATTGTAGACCCATTCCAAAACACAGGCCATTGGAACAGTGATCTATAAATGTGAGGAAACATTTTGAGGTAGGGTTGTGAGACAGTGCTGCAGCCTCGCAAGCAGCGTTGGCCAGGAATTGATGTCTTTTTAGACATTATCCTCAGTAGCTCTTAAACTACAACAATGGGTCAAAAAGCCAGTGGCACAAAGCTCCAAGAAAACCATTCTGGCAGAAAACAGGAGAATAGCTGTCCTAAAACACTGGACAACCATCGATCATTATTTCTCCACATACCCAAATAATTTCAGATATCTTGATGGACTGAGATGACAAAAATTCTTTTTCCTCCAATCTGGTTGCACTTTTCAGTTAACATCACCAGGAAAAAATGCTATAGGAGGTAAGCCTAGAAATTATTAACTGTTGTGCAACTGCCTGTTGAGTCTGTGACAATCCAGTTTGTTCATGGGAATACTCACAGTCCAAAATAAGTCTTCTTACCAGGTAAATGTAGTTATAATTATTCCCACAATACTGTGGGAAATGGCACTGAAGCTACCACTTCTTCAGATGACAAGTCTGCAGAAGACAAATTGCAGATGCCTTGTGGACAAATTCAAGAAATACAACCAAAAAGTTTATAGTGTGRTTTTATATAATTTTCCCCAATAACATGTTTGCTGTATTTGAATATGTATTACCAGCAGCAGCCTCAGTTTCTGGCAGTTTCTGGTTAAATRTCCCATAAAAGCTAACTCACTTGTTCTATTCTGAACTCACTACATTCATGCTGACAGCCCAAATGACAGTATTTTATTATATTGCATCTTCAGGGTGTATTTTATTTATCTCTGTTGTGCCTTCTAGTTTTTGGCATCTATTCAAAACCTTTACCTGTGTTCTCCTGCTGTTTGTCCTTCTGGCAAACTGTTCTGGGTTTTTTGTAGCTTCTYTTGCTTTATACTCAGAGCAATATCTTTTACTTTCATACGCTACAAAGTTCATTAGTTTAGAGAKCTTATGCAGTCTCTCAATGACACCAAATTATGCTTCTGAATTGCTACACAGCTGCAAAGATAGCCTGCGTATTAAATCACCAATTTTGACAACCTGTGAAACACTGCTCGTAAATATGCTCTTCATGGCATAAAGCCAGCTTAATTTAGCAGTTAAATTTYTTAAGTGAAATATCACAGTAAATAGGTATGTTACCTATAAGCAATTCACAATTCAACCGGTTTGCACACTGTCCATTTACTGTTAGAACTTCATGTCTTGGTTCTTTATCTCTCTTCACACATTCCGATAATATAGCATCCACAAAAATTGGAACTTTTCATGGGGCATCTAAGTTTGCTCCCTGCTGTAACAGCTACACTGACTTCATTGTTTCTGAATTTCCTTGAAAGAGGACATTTTTCCTAGATCTGAAAAGCTTTAACAATTAATGCCTTATTTGGCAATACATTCCATTGTGTAGCTCTTATAACAATGCCTTCATTTGGCAATACATTCAATTGTGTAGCTCTTAAGAGTAAGTATTTTGTCTTCAATTAACTTTGGTTTTCCTCTAGAGCCTGAGATTACGGCCCAGTCTCATCGTAGGCATAAAATAACATGCGTCTATTCACTTCAACAGTTGTACAGATATGAACAGTTAGTGAGCTTCATTTGTAGACATTTAACTTTATCAATCTTCATACGCATTGCAAAACSGTGTCTTCTCTTTATGTTTGAAAAGAGATTTTTATCAATAACTTTTTATTTATTTGCTTGCCTCTCTGGAAGACCATTTCTAAATACTAGCTTTTGAGGAGGGAGCTTTTATCCATTTTTGTTTGGGTGAGATTTTATGAGGGTTATAAGCACCTGCATCTTGTAAAACTAAAMGGAACGTAGGTGGTAATGGTCGTCTCTTTCTTCCGAAACTTCCTACCACAGGTTTGAAATCTTATATGTCAGAAGTGAATTAGACAGAACTTGAATTCACATTTATATCACAGGAAGTCCTATGTTTTACTGTAATACTTTTTATGGGACTAGTGAGTTATTTTGCTGAACGTATCTGCTGGATAAAAAATCCGTGCTGTAAAGAGTTAGCTTCTCCCTGCGCTGATTACTTTCATCAGAATCGCCCTTCTTCAACAGAGAGAGTACGTGCTTCCCATGTTCCTCAGTCAGCCATATCCTATCAGCTGCTTTCTTCCTCAACCACACTACAATGTCCATTTTCTCCCATGTTTTCCTTTTTCCCCCCACAGTCCTCCCTTTGTTCTCTCTCTTCTCCGTTACATGTGGTGTGTTTGTATGCTTATACAAACTCCTTCTTCTACCTCTTGATTTTATGATGCATCTACTTTTATGTTTGTTGTACTTGTTGGGATGCATTTGTACAGTGCTAATGGTGAACCTTTTCTGTCTCAGCAGGAAGCTGTTCCTCACAGCAGTTATACCTGATGGCTTTCTTTCAATTTTCCTTCAGCTTCTCAAGAAATTGTATTTTCTGAAACTCTATGAATTCTCCCTTAGAGTCTTACATAACTCAATGTATTCAACCATCTCTTCTCCATCCATCTTCTGTTTTCCATCATGTTTTTAATTTTGTTAGATATTTGGCTCATTTTCTCTGATACTTTATATTTTTCCCTGCTATTTCGATTGTTGTTTTCTGAAAAATTTCCAGAGTTTACATGAGATCAAGGTACACAACTCCCACTGATTTTAGTAACTCCCATTGACTTTAATGTGAGTTTTGTGGCTAACTCCCTGGCAACTCTGAAAATACAGGGTTTGGTGGGTGTAATTTTTTTTGGCCTTCTTTCAACAGGAGTTTAGAATCACTTATTCAAAAGAATAATCTTTTAAAAGCTTTTTCTGTGTTTGTGATCTCACATTATTACGACTTTTAATAGCTGAGGGACCAAAAAAGACATTTTAATGTAAGTTAGAGTATTTGAGCTCTGCACGTCCAGATTCAGAACAAATTAAGAAAGATTAGTCATTTCCCCTTGAGTCACGGCCAGATTTTGCCCTTGCTTTTATTGTTGCAGTCTATGGTGGTCTTCTCTTCTATTGCAGATGAGCACATCTTGAATAATGAATGAGYCTGCCATCAAAAATATGCAAATCTTGTTCTTCATTTCAGTATTTGGACATATCAATTTCAATTTCCTAAATCCTCTCTTCTAACTTGAGCTATTAATGATGCTAAGACAATTATCTAACTCTACCAGACTGCCTATTGTTCATTCAACAGAAACTCCTATTTTTACTAGAATGTCAAACTATTTCTGTAATTTTTCATATATCATTTCCTTATTCTTCCACAGGGTTTCTGTATCTCAAGTAGTAGCCAGGGTGTCTACAGCCATAAGACAAGGAAGCTTTGTCTGAAAAAGTAATGTATTCTTATAGACCGTCTGATATAACTAAGAAGAACAGGTGAGCTTTTAGGCTTATRACCCTTTCACCTATATCTTAATCTTGTGTTCTTTCCAACAAGACTCAAATCCACTGCCGCACTTTGGTCATCAAAAAAAAAAGTCCTTATTTTCCACCTTCTTCATGTAACTCCAAAGGCAGTTTCTCCAAACCTGGGTAATTTTGTACCCATTTTTCATTCCAGACATCAAGCCAATTCTCACATAGCTACAATTTCTAGTGCAATTGAAGACAGCAGGTTTTAGCTACTTGTCATATTTGTTTTTAAAGTCAATCCAGCAGTTTACAAAATATGAAACTGAACATTAGAAATATCTACCATAAATGAGAACGTGAAGTCTTTATTCAAGGCCAGACTGTGATTATCCTTTATGTAATTTCAAGGGAAAAAAATAATGGAAGGATTTTATATCATAATATACTGGCAGCCAAGTGCTGCTGTGGTCCTAAATACTTCCTATGGAGCCAAAGACCAAGGTGTTGGCAGGGCCCTGAGTTACCTTCCCATACCAGTAAGGAAGCTGGCCATGGAGAAGAGAATTCAGATTCCAAAAAGGCCAGGGTACTTTAATGCACAAAACTTTTTGCATCCCCTGTTTCAGAGAGGTAATACATACATCATCACTTTGAGCAAACAATAGGATTACATTCACTGTCTACCATTGCTTCTTAGTCAAATAAGCTATGATTGGAGTCAGGGTCACCCTATGTCCCTGCATATAAAGTGACTTGCAACCATAATGACTGATATGATATACATCTTGTATTCAAACTACTGCAAGGTTGAGATGTAAACAGATTTTCGGTTATTAGCATTGATTTTACTTGGGGCTGAGGAGATACATCTCATTTGTCCATATTTTTCAAATTTTCTTTCCTCAYTTTTTCTTTACTGAGGAGACATTTAATCCATGTGAAAGAAAGCTTTATATAAAAGTTGAGAGCATTTATCTAGCAACAAAAGTTTTGGGCATTGAAAAAAAGAGTATTGGCCAAAATTATTCATTTCCCAACATTTTCTATTTAACTAGACAAAGGCTGAAAGCTGCACATGAACCAAATATAAATAAATTAAAAAATCAAGCTATACAAGTACAAAAAGAAAAAAAAAAAGGAAAGAACAAACCTGTAGCTGTGGAAAACAGGCTAGCTGTAGCATGATTTATTTTCATTCTGCCACCCTTATTCACATTATGTCAAATTTTAGCTCCAAGTCCTGAAAATTGCTCAGGGCAGCTAAGTTTTCATTAGAGGTCTGCCTGGAGCATTTTTCAGGATCAGGGCCTGTCTCATCAGGTGGTCCTACCAACATGAATTACGGTAGTTCAAAGTACAATTCTAATACAAATTAATCACAGCACGTACTAAAATATTTATCAAAATGTTTCTCAACCTAGTAATTTCAGACTATAGAATTTTGAGATATGAAATAGATTAAATATTTTACCTTACAAGCAGATTCCAGTCCTTTTGACTCTTGAAATGCAGGATTTAATATTGTTCCTAAGTGGTGATCATTCATTTGCCAAGTGAATCTCACATAATGAGAGAGCTTCCTGCATTAAAAATGTGTGGAAAGTTCTATCTCAGAATTCAATTACAAGTATCAAYACTTGCTATTCAGAACAACAGCTCCAAAATAAAGCTCTTTAATTTCATATTGTAATTGAAAGTGTAACCAAATTATTGTATACTCTGTCGCTTTTGGTACCACTGACAAATACAGGAACTAATCCTGTACCTGCTACTCACATTAACACTAACGCAAGTAATCCCATTCAAATTAAGAATGTGTAAATAAAGATTATTCATGTAAGTAAAAATTACAAGATAGGGTGGATAAATCCCCTGAAATTGAATGATAGAATCAATTTATTTAGTTTCTTCCTCTAAGGTAGGTGGTTTCACATGCCCGGTTGAAGCTAAAAGTACAACTGAGAATACAAGACCCTAAATAACAGATACTGCACAAGGTGCAGTCGGCAGCCCTGATACCAGTTGTTGAGCTTATGAAAAAAGCACCTCCCAAGACCTGTCTGCACCCCTCAGTTCATGTTCTCCCACATGCTCATAGAGTCTAGGAGGCTCCTGACTCAAGCATAGGGCTCAACCTTATGAACTATTACTTAAGCCGGCATAGCCTACTGCTATGACCAGTCCCATTAGAGGGAATGAGACACAAACAAATGTTGGCAGGATTACACCTAGAATTTTCTTCTGTATTTTCCTGCCTCAGTTTTAGATCTTCTCCCCACAACTACTCAGTTACAGCACAGATGACTTACCAAGAAATGGCATTATAACCAAGATTACAACATCAAAGGAGCATTTGAGTAAGAAAAAGTTTTAAAAATCACATCACCATTCTCCTTAAAAAGGGATGAATAAAAATGCTATGGATAAAAAAGTTATGTTTAGACTACAGTTTTCCAGGGTGCCTGGTACTTTCAAATATTTGCATGCTTAAAATCTTCTCACACACAGCTCCACAAACAGTACTGGACGATTCTAACCACACTTCTGCTGCTGCATAGCCAGGAATGTAAGGAGCACAGCTGAGCTGTGAAGAGAGGAATTCACTTGTGTAGACCCAGAGCTTACTTCCCAGTCAGCTTCCCATGATTTCCAGTCACCCTGAGCCTCGATCTGCCTCTGTGGCAGCTGGACTTCTTGCCAGCCCTTACTAACAGTCCAGTGCTGTGTGAAATCATCAGTCTTTCAAACGGCAAGGTAAAGGCAATTAGTTTGTAAGGTTAAAAGTAGTGTTTTGTGGATTGACTCCCTAATCATGGCATCACTCTCAGAAGGATAAGTATTTTTATACAATTTGTTTAAAAAATAAGCAAGTCATATCTAGACCAAGCATGTGTCTTCTGTGCAAGAGTAATAATCACATTTAACCAAAAATTGAGTAAGTCTATCGTGTAAATGAAGGACTCCCTAAGCACACATTAGCAAGAGAGACCATAGCAATCTATCATTTCAATGATCCCTGAACAACAGGATCTGTAAGTAATTTTGATAGAACAGAATGTGACAGCTTCATAGGAACTATTACAAGTTGCATAGGCAAAAATCTACAGAATAAAAGGAATCAAAATAGGCTGTGGGCTGTAGTGTCAATTCACATATGAYCAAGCACTGAAAGTAGCCTTGCTAAAATCGGTGAAAGGGTTCACTAGAATAAAAACACACAGTGATGGTACAGGAGTGACTGAATTGCCACATATGAGATAGCTATACTGAGAAAACCAAATGAAGATTTTGTTGTTAAATGAAAATACAAACAAACAAAAAATATTTCATCTTTCAGGAAAAGCAAAACTAAGCACTGTACTCCTCATCATATATAAAAACAGTATGCACATACGTATATTAGCTTGACTGGCCTCCCAGTCAACCTACCAGTCCTGCGAGTTAACTGTGTAAGAATAGAAAAGTCTGGATTTTTTTTTTTTTTTTACAAGAAGATAAACCCAAGTTATTAATGCATGGCATAGTCTGGTATAGGGGGAAGTAGGTGTGCTGGCATTACTTGGGTTATAAATCTTTTACCCCCACCTCCTTCATTTGTCCCTGTATATCATCTTACACAGAGATAGTCACAAGAAATTTACCAAGTAGGACAATGTTAGAAAACTGCACTAGTTGCCTTCTTGAGGAACAATTCTGGTTTTAAGAAAATGTTTCTCCATTTTACAGAACTCTTGAACAAGACACAATGAAATACTTCAAAGATAGTGAGCGCAGATAGGAAAATATGGCTCTCTCAACTTCTCTGCAAAAGAACTAAGTTGCTGTTTGTGAAAGTGAATGAGTAGAATTTATCTGCCAGCCCATACCTGTGAATAGTCAGAAAAGAAATCATTTAAAATAGTTCAGAAATGCTTGTCCACAGTAATTTAGCCTTTCATGTCAACGCTTCTTTTACTACTGACATTAGCATATGTCAGTAGTATGTCATATGACATATGTCAATATGTCAATAGAAAGGTGTTCACATTTTGACAATTTTGCATGGATAAAAAAACCCCCAGAAAGTTAAAAGAAAGGAAGCTGAAAGGAAGAAAAATCAGTATGTCAATGCCCTCGCAAAAGGCCAGTTTTGTACTTACAATGTGCTGCCTATATTTCAGCATMTTGATGTTAAATAAATACTTCATTTATGTTCCCTCTCCTCTGCTCAGGGATCGCTCCGTGTGTAACGAACAAAAACAATCCAGACTGACACAGACCATTTCATCAGTACCTCRTCGTGCTTGACAAAAGCTAGTCATTGAGCCTTCCTCTCCCTCCTACTAAGTTCAGTGGGAGTTTTGCCGCAAAATTCATGGGACTTAGAGGTGTCTCAATTCCCAGCACTGTTGCAAGGAACAAGTATGGTTTACAACAACTTTAAAGCATTACAGGAGACCTAGGCTACAGGATGTTCTGAATGCACATTAGAAGCCAAAACCACCAGATCCCAACACACCCTGATAATGACTGATTTACCTAAATTGTAACACCTCTTTTCCACATTTTTTCGAAACTGATGTCCCTCAGTGTTATTATTCACCAACTTCAAACAACTTTTCTAAGTAAAGCAAACTAAAAAAGAAGAAAGGCATATAACTTAGTAAAATATGATAACAATAAAACAACATGATACATTGAATGTAACAGTTGCCTCTACAGAAAGAGTTCTATGTAAACGATACAGCATTTGTATTTACCAACCTCTTGTAATCCAGTGGGCTGTGTTTACTTTCCTGTGTTTGCCTTCCAACACCCATGAAACTCTTCCCTCGTGCACTGAACTTCTTCACTGAACACCTTTCCTCTCGGACTCCCAATTGCTATTTTCTCCAACTGAGAAGGTCAGTAACTGGTGTGAAAAGCTTTAGGGAACAGTAGAAGAGTTTGAGACATCCAAGCTTCTTCTATCCTCTTTCACCAATAAAATGTTTAATTTTGGTGACTTCAGCAAAAGTTACTTCAGTCACTGTCAGTGGCTTCATTCATGTGCCACTAACACTGGAAGCTGTCTTTTCTTTTTTTACCCAAGAAATAGGTGTGTTTTTGCTAAAAAATTCAGATTGAAACAACCCMAAAATAACTGCCCACTTAGTAAACAGTTTGGGCTAGCTACAAAATTTTGGCTTCAGTGCCATTTGTAAAATAGCATTAGTGTTGGCAACCTACTCCTTGTACCTCCTATCATATAAAATCTAGGGCTCTCAGTCAGGAATTTGCAGGCATTTGAAGTCACATATTTGTCCCATACTTACCCCCTTCAGAGAGTGCCCTCTCTGAGAATCTTTCCCCTACTCTCTCCCTGGAATTTCAGGTGGGAAATTTCAAGAAATCAGTTGTCCTTCAATAACTTTTCTTCCATTAAACAATCAAAACTCAAAATTAATTCAGGCAGTCCCCAACACATTTACAAAGTTTAAATCTAGTAGCAATAAAAAAAAAAAAACCCAAACAAAAAACAAAGGCAAAAAAGGTGAGTGCTATAGAATGCAAACCTGATAATGTAGTGACTTTATCCTGCCAAAGAGAGGATTGCTTGGCAACAGGTCACGAGCTCAGTGCAGACAAAAAAGTGAGACCACAGCAGTCAGGGTTAGACTCAAGAATTTAAGTCTTCACTGAAACACCTTCACTGAAAATCCAACTGTGTTTGATTTCCAGATACAAGTTCTTCTGCTCTCTGCTTCAGGGCAGTCAAATGCAAGTCAGCTTTGGTCCAAAACCCCCATATTATCACAGCATACATTAGCTCAGGAAAAAAGAAGCACTAAAACAGCTGTGAAGCTTTCGGACTGAAGTTCAGAGCTTCTGTTCGGACTTCTGTCCAGAGCTCAGAAGAACTTGTGTCTGTTAAAATCAGTCTACACAGGCAGAGACAGCTTGACTCACTTGCTTATAGTTAAATGTTCTTCTTTCCTGATAACTTTGAAATCAATTTCACTGTACTAAAGCTATTTTTTGAAAACAGACTGTAGCAACAATATGATTATGGGACAATTTTAATTAATCAAATTTCAACTGCTGCAAACAAATCATTTTCAAAAATAGACTCCTTCTCCCCAATAACTGCTACTTACAGCCAAAACATCCTGGCTTTCCTTGTCTCAACTGAACATACACATTGTTTTTCTGACAATTCATGCAGCATAGGCTGCACTATGTTCTTAGCCCACTGCTTTTTTTAAAATATCAGATGTAAAATTTTATTTAATTTTGTATACAGATTAAATATTAAATTGATTACACTACCCCAATATACAGCAACATTTCAAAAATTTCATTAAACTGAGAAAATACCAGTGCAGAAGCAAAGTCCCACTGTTTAACAGCTTCCCCTTTTTCTAGGGCTCTAAGGAATTGTTGTCTTTTAAGTATAAAATGTGTTCTTAAAACTTCTGAATGCATACCCTTTGCTGGACATTTTCGATTCCTTCTTCTAGGTCTATTTTGAAAATCTCTGCATAAGCTCACTTCAATTTCTAAAAATACATATAATTATTCCCATAAGTTTGAAATCTTACACTTCTATATTTCAGAATATAAGATTCCAGTTAATCATATAGCTGTGCAATATCAGCCTGTGATAGTGACTATATCCCTGTAAAATAAACAAGTAAAAACTGTTTCGCTCTTCAGAGCTTGATGTATAATAATTAATACCCATTTCGTTCTGTAAGTGCATGAAATACAGAAAACCACATAAATCTTGGCAGAAAAACTGGCCAGAGATGCACATGCATTACTATGACAGTCAGGGCACATACTTAGTGGTATCAAGGAGATCTGTGGTAGAGTGCTGAATAAATGAAACAAATTTCTAGAGCAGGAAGGGAGGCAGAAGCAGCAGCATTTGGGGCTTTGAGAAGGATCTCTTGTATAAAAAAACCCCATGGATTGGCATCAACCTGAAAGTATTTTCTTTCATTCAGAAGATTTTTATCCTTCTTCTTTGTCCAAATAGATAAAAAATGCCATGCCAAAAAAAAAAAAAAAAAAAAAAAGGCAGAAATCTTTTTGGTTTTAATTTCTGAAAACAGAACAATTCAGCTTAAAAAAAAAAAACAACCAACTGTGGCCAAATACTCAATATCAGACGTTCAGATTTCTTTTTAAAATTGATTTCATTTTTTCCTGACAAGAATGTTTGCCAACGTTGAGCAAAAGTTAGGAATGGTTTGAATTCTTCAAAGATCCTTTTTATGATGAGTACACTATGAACAGTAAAAAACATCATCCTATCCTTAGAGCTATCTTTTCCTCAACATCGTGCAAGATGTAGTAAATATTTACATCCTCATGCTTCACTGTACTCCCCTGTATAATGATATGCTGCCATAGCTAGACTGTCTTTATCTAAAGTCTGATTCATTAATGATTGTAAGGCACACTGAGAGGCTCACTTAAAAGCATAATATCAGAAACAGCTTTTGCAAAGAGCATCATAAATGAAGTGTCGTTATAATCAAATTCAACTTTTCTATAAGAAAAGGTACAATTACATTCATATGTATTCTTAAACACTAGAAAGAATTATATTGAAAGTTTTTAATCAACAAAAATGCACTGCTATCCATGTTTAAGTACTGAGGAGATCATTCGGTAATGATTCTATTTTTAACATCTTATATTTGTGATCTGGAAGCCAAGTATAAGAATAGGCTTAAGCTGATCCTTACCAGACACCAGACAACTGAGGGTTAAAATCTGCATCTCTGCTTTGTTCCTGCTCTCCTATGCCAAGGTGCAACAAAGAGGCCTAGCTCCAGGTGATTCCATGTGCCATATGTGCTGCATTTCCTGCACTCGCTAGGAGTTGAGAACAGCATTTCCAGGCTTACAGCTAGCCTGATTTTCTTGCTTTCTGTCAGTTTAAGCCTGCCCCCTCCTGTTGTCTATACACTTTATTTAATTTGTGCCTTTTTTTTTTTTTTTATACCAAGAACAATTAAAAACATACAAAAAAAAAAGGCACAGGAAGGGAAAATTGACGTATTCCCTGAAAGACTTAGAGCCAAATTCAGCCCTTTGGAGAATCTGCTCACAGAAGCATGAAATTTTCACAGATGTCTGGTAGTACAAGGGTAGCATGACTGACATGTTCTGCTGCCCTTGCTATTCAGAATATTTTTGTGGGTGGCTCTGGGTGTGGGAGGGGCTTCTCTTTCACAGCGTTTCAAAGCACAGATCAGCATAGCCATTTTCAAAAGGGGAAGACATATACTAAAAATGCTGCCCCATGTGCTGAGCTTTAGCCTCTCTGAGTGGTCCTGTTGACTTTGAAGGGGCCATTCATATGCGAAAGGTACAGCATTTGGCATGGGCTCAGTTGTACGGTCAGATTTTAGGAGGTATGCCAGCTCTGCTGAGGCACTTCAGCCTGATTTACTGGGTCTGAGCTCTGCCGTGGGGGGGCAACAACGAACACGGGAGGCAGAGACACTGTGGGTCATGCTGCAGCTGTGTTCTACAGAGCTTCAACAGCAGCGATGCTGGCATGGGAAGGAAAAGAACACGCTAAAAAGACCATTCAGGCTACAGTTTTGAGGCTATTATTATAGCTGCCACGCAGCATATCTTCTACTACAAGAACACCCTACACGCAAAGGGTAGTTCCTCACACACAGACTCTTCAATGGAGCAAGCATATTCACCCAGGTTTGCAGAGGCAGTAAGATGGGAATTGCTGGCAGTAATTGTGCTCCAGCCACCACTTCCCCTTGAGATTTGGCATGATGATGGTCTAAGCACTGCCAGAAACAACAGAACAATGAGATAAATCCAATGCTAGAGACTAATCACTTCTCAGATTAATTTGGAAACTAAAAGTCTACAAAAGCAACTAGCATTGGTAAACATTTTGCGTCTGTTACAAGTACTGTGAACCAAATTTCCCCCTTTCCAAATATCTTTATCCAAATCTCCCAAAAAAAGACCAAAACATTTTTAAATAAATTCCATGCATAAGCCTATTTTTAGCAACCAAGTTATGTGTCTACAAGAACAGGGCTCAGGGTCAACAGTGCTAATCCAAAAAACACTGCTTGCAACAAAACAATATACTTAACATCACAATCCTATCCTGTTTCCACACTCTGGTCAGTAAGACTGTTTTCTGACCACATTCATGTAATTAAATAACAGTGACTCTCTTATTAAATACAAGGCCTGATTCTCATCTTACAGGAATTGATGGCAAAGTTGCTAGCTGAAGTTTGGAACTGATCACACTCTATTTATATCTAACATATATAACATGCTAAGTTTTGGGGTTTTGTGGATTTTTTTTGCCACAGGAAAAAGATCTGGCAGCATACATCTGTTTCACAGTAAAAACAAGATATTAATATTACCCAGTAATTCAGTTGCTTCCCAGCCTTTGGGCAAACTTTGGTGAAGTGAGCAGACTCCCTGTTTTCATACTTGTTAATTCTGCCAGCTTCCTCTTGAGGAATTTACATGAGAATATGTTCATTTTCATGCAAGTGAGAGTCTGGTTGTTTTTTTTCCAAATAGCTTTCCAGAGTAATAAATATCATCTGGTTGTAAAGCTACACCCTGCACTATGAGTTAGGTGCTGAGTGTCTGTTTAGTAAAGAAAATATAGTAAACCAATATCATAATTGCACAAAATGGAATCCAGATACAATTCCAGCAGGTTATATTGAATGTTGATCACTGGGGGGAAAAAATTAAAACTTTCAGATAGTGTATTAATAACTCACAGCAACAGTGGAAAAAATAATAAACTGTAAATTGCTTTTTGTACTGAACACATTCACCACCAAAAGAGGAGGAAGAACTTCCTTGTTATAGAAACTTACACTGGTGCAGGAAATATACCTTCTGGAATTCTAGCTGAAAAACAGAAAATGAATGATATTTTCTATTTCTCCCAGGAGACCTATTTAAATTATCAAGGTAGAGACTCAGTAGGAAGCTATTTAACATATGAGTTTTATTGATCATATCTGCCTTTGGAGTGAAATTGTTGTCCTCAGCTGCCTTGATTTCAGCCACTCCTGGCTCTCCTTTTGCCACTTACCAACCCTTCTTTCAGTGTGTCAGCACAGGTCAAAAGATGAACACGGGCTTACATGTACTACTCCCGCAATTCTAGTTCAGAACAGGCTAAGCAAATGCAATATTTGTACTGCCAGGGCACTGGAAAAGGGCCTTTGTGTAAATGAAATGCGAGTCTTCAAGTTATGGCCTAGGGATGACTTAAATAGTGCTGGCACCTTTGAGTTACCCTTCCTGTGTATCCTCAAACCATTGACTGAACTCCCGATGTCTTGTCCCAGCACGCACAGGATTCAGAGTTAACCATGGAGCTGGCTGCCGGAGAAGACAGTTGTTTCAAGCTCCTAATCAAGAATTTGGAAGTGAGTCTGACACAGCAATTGATCCTGAGAGCCAAAGGTTTACTCTTTCAGTTGAATGGATGGAAATTGCTTCTTGAAACCAGGACTACAGATAACCTAAAATGTTAATCTCTCTTAATGAAAAAAAAGAGTAGTGTTCTCCCTTAAATGTGAGAGTGCATACAATAGCAAAAAAAAAAAAAAAAAAAAAAGAGAGAGAGAAAGATTGTGTGTGAGATATTCTGGGATACACAGAGTTAATTGTTCGACAAGAAATTCTATCACTGTTCACAGATGATCTACATAGTTCAGAGTATAATGTAATATGCTCCTCTTAAAGGAAGTTGTCAGTGTCTGATGAGTTTTTATTACAATTGCTCACTATAAAACGCACTATTTAATTACTAGCATGAAAGTGATTCTAGCATAAAGGAAGAAGGGGAAATGAGACCTCTCCACCTTTTCAACAGTTAATGCTCTTGTGCACGTAAAAATACAATGCTTTTTCATATGTATTTTTAATGATGCATTGCATTTTCTTAGATCTATGGGATGTAATTTTTCTGTTGATGTCTTTAGATATGATGCAATACCTAAAGCAATATGACCACAATATATAATTAAATAAATCTAAAATTCTTAAGATATTAGTCAAGAAGAGATTAGTGATTTTGTGCCCAACTTGACAGTCCATTAAATGACACATGTCTAAGTGCTCAGCTTCTAAAACATGCTATCTTTCCTAAGACATTTCATGTTGAACTTCTAAGATAAGACAACTATTTCCAAAATGTTGAATTAACACTTCTGCAATGCTGTGTCTAATCTGGAACTTGACTTTTTTTTTAACCAGCCCACCAGATTTCAAAACATCCATTCTTGAAGATTATACAGATACTGTAATAAAGTAATTGTCAAAATAAACAAACTAACAGAGAACATAATGACAGAAAACACAAGTATTTTTAACAGTGAGCRTCAGGTTTTCAACAAAGCAGAGCACAAGTCAGAGYTTCTGACAAACAGTTTTTTTGGTGTGCATCTTAGAATCTACAAACTGTAAGTGTACATGGCCATTCAATATTTATATGCACGATCAAAGAAACAACTGAACATAATGTGAATTTTCCTTACCCTGACTGAAAACTCTTGTACGAGGACAACCATATCCATTGGGAAAGCAGTATTATTTGGAAAGAGGCCAGATCAGACAGATGGCAGAGAAAAGGGGATCAGTGAAATGTTCAGTGTTGGAAAGTTTCAGTAGCAATGTAACATTTTAAAAGGACAAAGAAATTGGTCCATCTCTTCAGCTTCTGCTATTACTAAAAACAAAGACAGGTATGTCATAAACAAAACACATTTTTCTAAATTAAACAAAATAACTATAATCACCTGTGGTTTTGAGAAAAATATCTGAAATATTTAGTGAAACAAGGTCTCAAAATGTACACATTCTCTTCATATAGAATCCAAAATATTTTCCTGCGTTTTCCAAATGAGTATACACTRTATAAAAAAATCATGCCTCTTAGCTTCCTTAATTTTTAAGATTAGTTTTTTGAAATCAGAGTAATTTGATTCTTATTATTTTTATGATCTGTATGACCATCTGCAACTTTCAACTTTTTAACTATGATAAAAACATGACAGATTCAGTTCAGGTGTGCGATCGATAGGCTACGCACTTTAAGTCACTGCTTTTTATTTCATGTAGTGTTGTTCACAAAAACCTGAGATAAACAAACAGACTCCATCTCTTTTCATGYTTCATGCACTGACTTTATGGATGCCCAGTGAAACCCTGAAGTAAAGATTTAACAAGATCTAATCAAGCTACCAAACAATGATTCAAGCAGATCTGTTTCTGTTGCCAACAACACACAAAATGCTGATATGGCTCCATCATCCAGCCACTTTGACTCCCCACCCGAGTGACTCCGAGAGATTGATAAATTTGGGAATGAAGCTTTGACTCATACAACTGTATCCATAGTGCTCAGGGAGATTGGTGGCATTTAATAATGCAACAAGCATCTGCTGAGACATTGGGGGAAATCCTGGTGAACTACAGTGAAACCAGTTATCTTTTGCAGAGCCTCTGAACTGTTCAGGGGAAATATTTTAGATAGAGACACTATCAGGGTTCCTGCAAACATTGTAATATTAAACCCAAGAAATGTATATGTACATATTCTCTGTATTGGCTCCTATCCAGTTCGAACACATAGGCAATATGGATCCCACTGTGCCAGTCATCATGCTATATAATTATTTTCATTTGTGCTGCCACAAATAAAGAATTAAAGATAAAAGTGGTACCTCTGGTATGAAATCTAGCTTTTGTTGTTAAGATTATTTCCTTGCCCAGTGACATAAAAGCGATCAGTATGCCATTATGTGGATAAAACAATTAAAAAGTTTCTCAGAACTAACTCTGTCATCCTGGACAGCAAAATTACTGCTGCAAGGAGCCACCAGCGCATTTGTTTTCATTATAACCAAATGCACCATCGTCATCAAAATGATAATTTGACAGGGTTTTTTTTGTTCAACTCATGACAATTTATCCATGTCAGTGTTTATTATCTTACTGTCATGAAAGCTCCTGTGCAGACTGCCAGTTCATTAGCTATATGTRAGTTTAAAGCAGTATTTTGCTTGATCAGAAATGCCAAGCAACTTATCATTTTGCATTTGCCAAAATTATTTTGTACTAGGTCGCTGAGTTTTTTTCTTAGAAAGCAATCTGTACTGAATCTTTTCTTAAAATATTAGATAGCCAATGCATCTGCTGGATTAGTATAGATTGATTGGAGTACAGTGTCATAGTTTCARTGGAACGTATCTTGGAACAAACATTTTTGGCTAGTTGTAATGAAAATAAGTATCAATTCTTAACTGTATTTTCTATTAAACACTTTTATAAATTCTCAGATGTCGGTTCTTTTGTCCACTTACAAGAACATAAAGCTGGAAGAAAAAGTAGGTTTACTATTATCAAAACACCAAGATTCATAAATGCTGAGTCTTAGCACAAATCTGAACATTTTACATACTACTCTGGGAAAGTAACAAAGACATGGGAAAATATAACAACAATGTTATAGCCCTGTAAAGAAATACCGAAGACTACATTAGTGACCAGTGTTTCAGTTATGAGGGAATTTGATTTCTGGCTGCAGCTTGTTCCTTCAAATTTTAAGATCTCCTATCTTTAAAAAGCCCTCTCATAATCTCTGTTGAACATTTTCCTAACTACCACCAACCCTCAGTATGTTCACCTTCATACGATGTTGGTATGTACTTTCTAAAGTTGTTTTTATTTTTTCTGCCTGAAATTTTTCTGAGGTACACCAGCCCCTGACTCACTCAGTCGGCCTCAACAGTCAGCAACACTCTTCTTGATGCCCTGTTCTTTCTTGAATTGAGGTTTAACATTTTCTTTTACTTCTAATATCTGCCAATCTTCCAATCTTGCCAAATGCCACCTTGTTAGGCTGTCAAATAAGAACACATACACTTACTTTATCCTATACTGCCCTTCACACTTGGGAGGAGCTTTTCAGAAATACCTGTGCAGGCTCCTGTTATCTTCAAATCCTTCCTTCAAACTCTCTTTTACCACCGTGCCAATTAAACGCTGAGAAAACTGCTGCGCTATGCTCCCGGACCCGCACTGTCACTGGGTCCTTCTGCTCCCCTGGCTCCACGTCCGCCTGCTGTCATCTCATTTTACACCTCTGCTGCAGGTCTTTGGGCCAGGGACAGCCTCTGCTGTCTGTATAGCACCACCCAGAGCAAAGCCCGCTTCATGACTGGGACTTCTAGAGAGCATAGACCAGTACTGCAAACCACAGCAAAGCATCACTGTGGTAAGAGCAGCTGTCTCTGACAGCGTAATTTCCTTACTGCAGAAGGGAGAGAAACCCCAGCAGACCTTTATTCCCACACTTGTCTGTTTGCAGCTTCTCTTAACAAAACAGTGTCTGCTTGACAGTCTCTCCAAGGGACACATCAGTGTCTCGCACTTTGAAGCCTGTCTAGCAGTCAACCAGCCCTCTTTCCCTCATCGGAGAAAGAATAAGGTAAACCTTTAAGAGATACAGCAAACAAAAACTGTCAAAAGAAAACAGGGGCCAGATCCAGAACCTATTATATTTAAAGGAAATGCTAAATTTACTTTAATGGGCTTTGACAAAGGTCCGCTGTTATAAAGATGAACAGCCTTTTGCTGAAATTGGTCGAGTCATCACAGTAAGAGGCAGAGCTCTCTTCCAGTCCCACCACTGAGTTATTCAGCCATTCCCAGCCACCTGCCGGCAGTTCACACTCCCTCTCCGGGCTGCCTTCCTGTAAAACTAACACATTCCAGCTGTTCTCTGGTCCCAGGCCTTAACCCTTGCCTCCCCTTACTAAGTACTTACTGTCTTCCTCTGTGTCTTCTCTTTTCCCAAGCAACTTCGTGTCACGCTCTTTATGCAACTCTGTGATGAGGACTAAAAGACAGGTGAACCTTAGATTGCAGAGTAAAACAAACAAACAAACAAGACCCAAATTGGGATCTTCTTCCTTTGATTTCAAGCATGGGAATTCTGGAGGGGTGAATAAGATAAAAATAATGATCTGTTCTGGATCTGAATATTTTGCAACCACTTGGTATTTTAATTCTAATGAGAACATAAATATAAACAGGTCTTTAGCATTGCCCTTTCAAATKCATATCTTAGGAAACAAAATTAGTCCTTGCCACCTGAGTTTTATATATACACTCTCTATATACTTTTCATATATACATGAATATACATTTCCATATTCTAGTTCTATAGGAAAATTGCTGCCTTGGTATATTTATAATATGATATAGCAGATACAGCCTTAGTACTGTTGCCACATGTTACCGGTCATCATGGGAACAAAGTCARGGAAAAAACCCTACAGTTTTTTTATGAAAAGAAAAAAAAGCCTTATTCTGATTTCACTAAACTAAACAAAAAAGTATTATGAGAATTTCCTATGTGTCTTCTTGTCATCCACTTCTGTTCCCAGACACTGTGGTTTATAGTGATAATCAGATACAGCACACAGAATGCGTATTTATTCTTCAGCTCCATCCATGGTTCCCACCTATTAGGGGAAGGACAAGTAAGTTCTTGCTGCCATTAATTCTTCAAGAAGATTGCTTTACTTTGCTGCTTTTCAATATACATTTTCACATCCTCAGGCACTGCGTGTGGCCAGCCATCGTAACTGTTTCAGTTGGAAAGAACATCAAGTAGAATTTGTCWATAAGTCAAACGCAGGGAAATAATTGAGGTTCTAAAATGTGAATCTGGAGGATGGTGGGGGGAGAATACTTACACTTCTGAAAGAAACCTCTCAGCAATAAGAGGTCTACAATGACTGTACAGAGACAAAGATAACATGGTAGCATACATTTAAACCCCCACTTGCATTCCAGCTGTTCACATATGAAGAGTCAATTTATATTCTGTATGTTCTGTCTGTTTTGTGAAAGGACATACGCAGTTCATATTACAAAGTCATTGGCTGATATACCTTATTGCAGGACTAATATGTACTCTGTCAAATTCCTACACACGGACGCGCTTGAGGCTGAAAATAAAATATCCATGAGTGATAACATTGACTTGCACCTTATTGGAGGTATTTACATATGGCAAGCCAGCTGTTAAAAGGTGAAAGCTGATTCAGTGTTCTCTATAAGACTTAAGACAGTTTGAGAAATGGCCTCAGTTATTAGGAACAACAAGGTTTTGGTGATCATCAAAATACTAACAGGAGGCTAAAGCGCACTTAGGTCTACATCTGAACTTTCATGTAGTTCAGAGTCCTTATCAATAAAGGAAAAAGGATTGGAATAGCATTTTTTACTACAGAGAAATAGAGCAACAAATAAAATTCATTCCAGTTTTTAATTTTTTACTTGTATACAGTGATATATGTCTCCATTCTCAATCTTTAAAAATAGTTTTTAAATTATATATTATTTCTAAGGGAATCAGGAATTGTACAGCATGGAAAGTAATTAGAGCATTGTATATCCATAGGAAGTATTTCAACAGATAGATGTAGAAAAACAGGGATAAGATGGATTACCCTAAAGCATGCAGGAATTGGTTCAAAGATGTTTTGAAATTTTGCAGTTGAATTCTGAAAGAAACAATGAGCAAATATGGCAAATCCTATGCAAACCACAAAGAAAATTCCTGTGGATGAGGACTCATCTTCTCTACTGAGCCCATATCCAGAGGCTCTTCCCTGCCCTTAAGGAACCTAGTCAATGAGATATGGAATCTAATTTGGATATACATTTCTAGATCAAGTAAATTATTCCTTGGTTCCTTTTACCTTTTGTAATTTGGGGTTTTTAGACCCTGCCTCCTGAGCTTTCTAAACTCAGAGGCCATTTGAAACTTTTCACTATATGAGTACCTTGTGAAAGAAGAGAGCTGGTAGCGTCTACCAACCTAGACTACAACTGACTTTCAAGACAGCTAAGATGGCAGTCAGATGGGTTTTGGTATATGCTTCATTTGAAGATGCTAAAATTATATGTCTGAAAAGTGTGAATTTGAGAAGAAGTATTGATTTTAACCCTGAGTTACAAATCTCTCCAATTTATTTTTCTATTTGACTCTTTAGGGAGATYTATGGGGAAACTGAAAACATTAATTTCTTTCTCAAACTTCTTTTTATGGAAACTGGTATGCTAGTAAAATAGCCTTCAGTTGCCACACTCTTAAAATGGCTGCAGGAAGTCCAAGGTTAGGGGGACACAGGGCAAGAGGCATAACTTTGTCTGTCTTCTCTTTACCATTTTGAGTAACTGGTGCCCTTACTATAAGCTAGGTTTATGGTGATGATTATATCCTTCTAATATACTGTACAACAATGAAGTTTAACAGAGATGCTTTAGCAAGCTCTTGCAAAGCAATGTATCAACTTCCAAAAGCAAAAGCTGACCAGTCTTTAAAAGCATAGTGATTGCTATGACAAGTTGCTAAGTAARGTGTTTAGAAGTATTTAAAAGACCTGATCTCTGGGCTAGCTGGCATTTTTCAGAAGATATTTTCTAATTTTTTTCTTACTCAGATGGTTTCAAATGGTGATGTGGGCAGCTGGAACCTGGGGGCATATTTGCTTCATTACATACATTATTTTGTCAGCTGGAGCTGATTTTTTGTTAATATACAGATGGACACACAAAACCTTCAAAGACCTTACAAATATATTTTGTTTTAAATGTAAATACCACCCTGATACCATTAATAGCCAAGCTAGCTTGTTTCTCTTAGCACTCAATGCCTTATATGCCAATAATCTCAGGGCTTTATTTTGCCTGATATAAATTTTCATTAAGCCTGAGGAGGGCTCTTTCTGTCTTTCCTGACTGATTCAGGTTTAATTGGCCTCTAAGGATAGTAAGCTGCTTGAGGGTTCTTTCAGAATCTGTGTTCCTCTGCTTCTTTGCCAAATATTTTTTTTATTTCATCCAGCAATTTGTTTCTATCAGCTTATTTTCCCCATTTTCCCTGCCAGAGACAAAGCTGCTACATTTTTTCTCTCATTATATTTTATAAGCATTCCCCCCCCATCAGTGTTCTCAGAAGAAACACTGTTTTTCAGGTAGCTCCACCTTTTCTTTCAAGTCTATTCTGATATGTCCTGAAAAAAAAAGGTTTAGTCAGAAGATTTTTGCTATTTGTCTCCAGTCTAACTGAATATCCGTAATAGAAGTGTGGGCTGACCATGCCATTTAACCTCTTTCCAGCAAGGCCAAACCAAGTGTAAGGAAGTCAGAACATAATTGAATCTAAGATAGAGACAGCGTGGAAAAAAAAGAAACCCCCAAAAACCTCTTATATAAGGAATTCAAAATTATACAGAAAAGTACTTTCCTTTCAACTTTCTTTCTCTTTTTTAATAATCATACAGAACTCTTTTTTTCTTTCTTTCCATCAGGGAAGACTATGATTCTTATATGATTTCCTTTAAACTGAATTAAGAGTTTTGCTGTCATTGTGCATTTTCCTGATTTTTCATTCATTTCTGTGTGGGTACAGAAGCCTCCATTTCAGCAATATATTATTTCCACAAGCAGTACTGAATTTATTATCTGCTTGCCGTACCTCTAATCGTGCTTTCAGGGTTTCAGAAAGAGTCCCATTCAGTAATTAGCAGATTTCTAAACTGGTAGCTCACAGTTTGCTTTTTCGGGCTGCCTTTGTAGCCAGTACTCCTCTGTTCCTCTATGCAGCTTTATTTATTTAATAAATTTCCAACCATAAAGTTAGTGGCAGTCAAAGCCATCTCTTTTTTTATAGATGGTCACAACATTCAAATTAATGGCCACTTCATATGGCTGAATACTCGGAGAGCCAAGCTTAGGCTGAGAGGGATCCTGATCTCTCACAGATGATACTTGGGTGTTCTGTAGTGTAAACTGCAAGTTTTGAACCATGACATTCTCCAATATGCTCTCATGTTCATGTCATATTCTGATGTTCAAGAGCCTTTAAAAATGGAGAGACTATTCCAGAATTCGGTGAAGTTCGGGATAGTACAGCAGAAATTGTGTCAAAAGGAGTCTAGCAAAAGTCAGTAATTGACTGTACAACATTTTTTATGTCTAAGAACTAAAAATTGCACAGAAAGGCTAAAAATGTATACTTTATACTTTCTATAACAGGGAGAGAGGACAGAGGAAACACTCCAAAGAGACAAAAAGAATGGGAGAGAAATAATAGGGAGGGGATAGAGAAATAAAATGTTAAGACAGAGAGGTGACTGACAGAAGCAGTCTGCTTCTGACCCAAATGTGGTGGACGCTTCCCATCAAAGCAGCTGTCTTGATTTAACACCTTGAATGAAATTCTGCATCCACTGAACATCAAGGGGGACAAGATTCCAACACAATCTTTGGGATAAAACCAAATAACTGGATAGATGTTTAAGACTGCCATTAGAATGCTTTCTGTAGTCTTTCTTGAAATGAAAAGGATGAGAGAGAAGAGCATGGAAGTAAATAGTTAAACAGTTTCATGCAAGTATTCATGCTTACCTGGCTGAAGAGAAGGAAAGCATGTTCTCCCAGCTCAGATGCTTGCTTGTAACTAGTCTCGGACCCTTTCACTACCTTTGTCTTCCTCAGAATGTGCAAGATTTTCATGCTCCAAGAAATAGCAATGTAAGATAACAAGCAATAATATTTCTTTGCCTTAATAAATTTACATATACAAAGGATATATATCAAAGGATACAAGATCTGTTTTATAAACATTGAAGCCCCACATTACCCTATAAGCATCAAATACTGTACCTGCATATCAGCCTGGTTTTGAAGTCTTGGGATTGCAGGACCACATTTCACTAGTCTGCTATGCACAAATCTTATGCACACACTAAACTGACAGATCACAAACTGTGCTGCCGAACATAGAAACTAAACAAGAAAAGAGTAGAAAACTTTTGGCCTCTGTGGTCTTTTCCAGTTACTGCTACTTCATGTGTTCCTTAGATTAAGCACAGGTTAAAATATACTCAAAGAGAAATGTCATTTTAAATTGCAGGGATCACTAATATGTACCGAACAGTGCACTTGAAAAACAAATCACATTTTGCATGCACACACCAGTCTTTAAACATTCAGGTTGCAAATTGTTTATATTTGACATGTCAAATGGGGTTTTGGTGGTGTTTTTTTTTTAACTTACATTATTTTATTAATTTTTTTGAAATTTTTGTTGTAATCTTTTACAGCTGTTCACATGCTCTGGTCCTGAAATCTGCAATCTTCTTACAATATCTGGTGCTGAATTTCAAAACTAGCCTGTTCCTGAAGTATGAAAAAAGTCATGAACAATGGGAGAAAATTTATAGCCCTTACTCAAAATAATAAGTGTTTGACTTGACTCATTTTTTGTGYGTAACACTGAACCAAGCTTTACTGTGGCAATCCCCCACTTTTGTCATAAAAGTAGATGTGAGCCTTACCAAAACAAAAGCAGAAAACTTGTTTGTAAGCAATAAATTATTTATGAATTTGTATATTTAATTATTTTTTTAATAAAAGTGAGAATGAGGGTTTTTTCCCTAATTGTATAGCCTTTATTGTATGAAATTATATAGATGGGATAATACAATCTTGCACGGATTTTAAAGCCTATGCGATGACTGGACAAGAGACATTCACAAATAGCTCTTTTACTTTACTTAACGTTCACAGATGTAAGGTCCCCCGCAGTGACATCAGGCCACAGTTAACTCTTTGCCCCCTTTTTACGTGTCCAGCGCTCAAGAGCAGGGTCCTCAGTTTGTTTTTTCACACAGTGTCTCTCAAAAGGAGGACAGAACAGAAAAGTTTTGACCATTTTTACCCCAAAGCTTTCTGCCTCCCACAAATAAACAGACAGGAAACATCTGTTGCTCTTGCTTGAAGAGGCAGGAGGAGCCAAGGGACTTCTAAGAAATTTGGAGAGCTGCGGAAGAGGCGTGTGTTAAGTCAGGCCGAAAACGAAGGCAGTGAGAGGATTAACACTGGGAGGTGACAGTTCACCTCCCTTGCTCTGCTCCTGAAGTCGGAGCTCATCCACGATTGCGCTGTATTCCCATGTACTAGTGTTTGGTATCGTACACACACCGTGAGGGAAAACTGTAAAATATGCCATATCCTCCAAACCTCTTATTTGAAATATTTCCCATAGCTATTCCTTCCTCTGAGGACTGTTAAGACTTCCAGGGAAGCTAGAAAACACCTCCCGCTCCAAATCTCAGATGAGCAAATACATAATTGGACATATAAAAAAGCTAATTAGCACAACTGAAAAGGGTACTATTTTAATTTTTCAGGTAAATACTGATTGGGGACGTCATTTTTTTTTAAAGGAAATGTAAGAGAAGTCCCAAAATGACATTAAGTATTCATATAATTTTAAAAGGTGTCTTCTTTACAGAAAAGACTTGAATAGCTCCTTTGGAAGCATTTCAAGCTGTTAAATAATTATGTATTTAGGACACATTACATACAGTAAAAACATCTACAAACGTACATGGAAAAATTACGACTAAATCCCATTATCTCAGATGGCAGCTTTGGCACGAATAACCCCAGGCGGAATTACGGATTTAAGCCAAGAACATACGGCACTGGCCTGCGTATGACACCCCCTCACAGCCGCAGTGACCCTCCTCACTTCTCACTGGCATGGCAGCACGTTGACCAAAAGACGCTTAAAACCAAAGCCCAACACTGACYGAAAGTCGCTTAAAAACAAAGCCCAACGCCACATGCTCGCACCCTTGGCCCACACCCCCGCCAGACCCACGCCACCCTCAGCCCCTGCTCRCCCTCTCCCTCCTCAGCCCCACGCGCCGCTTGTGCCGCCTGATAACGGCGACGGGGCGGGGGGAGGTTGGGGCCATAGTGCCCGCCCCGCCGCTAGGCCGGGGGTCCCCGCGGCGAGCAGGACCCGGGCCAGCCCTTTGGACTGGTCTTCAAAGTAAATAATGTTACATGAATTGTGCTCTGTGCGTGTCTGTGTGTCTGTATGTGCACGCTCGCAGGCCTGTGGAGGCGGACCCTGTGGAGGCGGACGCAGCGGAGTAGCGGCCAGGGAGCCGCRGGGCTGCGGAGGGCTGCGGAGGTCTGTGGGTCCTCTGCCCGGCACCTGCGGCCCCGCGGGGCCGGGGCCTACGCCGCCATCAGAGGCCGGCTGCAGCCTTCTTATATGGCAAGAGAGCGGCGTAGACCAGCTCTAACCACAGCAGGCAAGCAAAATAACCTTTTTTTCAGRCAATAAATAAAGCCAACATGCAAAAGAGCCGTGGAGGTGAAGAGGCAAACAAGCTCGATTTTGCCACAGGACCAAGCCCCCCTCTCGTACTTTATTTCCAATCCAGTTCCTAAACGGTGGTATCCCTGTATTTAAAATGACAGGATTCAGCCAAGACACTGCTCAAGCAGCAGTCCACGCTTCAGTCTTTAATGCATATCTATTCTTCTCCATCATAAATCGCCTTCAGTAGTGCATATTGCCAAATACAAGCTTTAGTAGTCCTCAAGCAATAATGACTATCTAAGGCAAACCTCAGTCTAGCATGTGCTCTCTTGCTGGGTTTACAGTATCTGGTGACCYGGCAGGAGAATTATGACAGGAAAAAGAGGTGCACAAAGCAGTAAAGAATCAAAAGGCAGCAAGGACTATTATGAAAGCATCATGAATGCCAGAAAGCCTTATGCAGCACTCAAATGTTGCCTTCCGGCCACCTTTCCTTGCTTTATCGCATCCTGTCTGATCCATCTACAGCCCCCCTGTTCACACCTGTCTGGAACCTGGACCCCAGAAGGTTTTGCGGGGGGCACACCAGGGATTAGGAACCATAAATTGCATCAACTCTTACTGTTATGTGTCTCCACAGCCTTCTGCAGCCTTGCTCCAAGTCACTTGTCCAACCCATCTGGTCCTACCTCTTTCCCACCACCCTCACTTTGTTCTCTTGTTCACAAGTCTTCCTACTAGCCCATAAGCTGTGCCACAAGAGCACTCTTTTATTAACTGCTTGTTCAGCGTCTGGTACTACCAAGCTGCTTGTCACCAGCTCACTTACCTTAGCTCTTCTTACCCACTCCCCAGTGCTGCTCTTGAAAAATATGGCAAAGTGCTGCCATACAGCCCTGTATCTGCTCCAACCACACTTGAACRTTAAATGTTTCTTTCCGTAAGGCTGTAGCAGAGGTCCCAACAGGGATCCGAGGCTTACATAGTAAGAGATACAGCTGTGCCAGATTAGCTTGTGCTCAACGTCTCCAAAATAGGCAAAAAGTGTGACCAGAWTCAGAGAAGTGGAAGGGCTGGTGGAAGGACCCAGAGCAGGTCGCAACCAAGCTAACAATACAAGACATGGCTTCTTATCTTCCAGGAGCCATYGTTTTCATCAATAAAGCTTCCATCAGTACGATCTGTAGTACTAGAACCAGATTCTAGTACCAGGGAAAAGAATGATTCACAGAATACAAAAATAATGTCTCCAAAACCCACAGCGAGCAGAAGCAATAGGATTTTTTTGTATTCAACTACCTTCCCTATGTGCTGATAGTGACTCATGCAGAGGCCTAGACAGAGAGGATAGAAATCAGGATTCAATTTAACCAGTAAATGTAGATCCGTCCCATCAGAAACATCATCATGATGTCTCCACCATGGGGTGAACACATGCACAGAATTCCAGTGATTTTCCCTGCAAACCTCTACTATGGTGTCATTTCTTAACACAGCAGCAATGGTTATTCTCCCAACTGTTTGTCTGTCAAATCAAAACACAACCTGATGGAGGAAAAAAAAATCCAGTTAGGAAGCATCTGTGATAAAGTAGCCATTTGTGGGTTTTGTGCATAAATTATGAATAAAATTCTGTGAATACATTGCATAGGGGAGTAAGCTCTATAGAAACAGAAGGCAGAACTTAAGAATGTGGGTGGGTGGGTGGCCCAGCGTATGTGAAAGTCAGGGACTYCTTTGGATAACATAAGATTTCAGTGGTATTTTGTCCGTGCCTGGAACCCAGTTCAACCACCTCTCTGATGGTTCTTTTCTTCTCGGGGGCCAAGAGGCCCTTGCTTGAAAGACCTTCCTGGAGAAAGGTGTGTTGGATTATATGATACCACTTGTCAACTAATCATTGATGCTTGAAAATTACTTGCTACGGTGATCTAGCAGCCTATAGTCCTTGCAAAGGTATTGTTTTTCAAGTACTTTTGTGAAAAAAGCAAATACATTTTAAGATATATAGAGAAGTAAATCTTGTTCTAKCTGTAGGCATGCCACTAGCATGCCCAAGATTTGAGCTTTCAGAGGGAGCAGGAAAGCTGTGCACAAACAATAAATAGTTCCAAGTCTTGCTTTGGAATCTTTTCCTGTTGGTGTCCATCTCACGTTGAGTTCAAATCTGTGCAACTGGACTTTTCGACTAAAGAGAAAGGGGAAGGAAGGTTATTTCCTTGCAGACAATTTTCAGAGCATTCTTCTTCCAACTCAGCAATGATAGGGCTTGAGAATGTGTACCAACTTGTCCGGACAGGGGCTCGGTCAGTGTCAAGATGCGAAAGTGAGCTCTGGAGTTACACAGAGACTCTCTGGTTTGAGTCAGAAAAGGCTTTTCTTTTCTTACTTTCAAGATTAGAGAAGGAAAGATATGTAGAACCCCTTGTATAAAATGTTTTCTTTTGATACGATCTTTCAGAAACTAGAGGACAGAACAACCTGATGCAAACCACCAGTACCCCACTGGTGTGGAAAAGGGATGCAATTCCTGTCTCATAGAAACACTACGAGTAGCACAGGGTCTTTCTCTGCCAGCTGATCAGARAAGAGCTGTGTATTATTACTTTGCAGACTTTGTTTTACGTTTTCCTTAATTTCAAAATATGCAAACCTTAAACATTCTTTGTATGGGCAATTTTAGGTCCCAATGACCACCAAACTGTGGGATTTACTATACGTAGTTTGTAGCTAGCTATAACTGTCAGAGACAGTGGAGACTTAACACTGAAGTGAAGGATAGGTTTTCACTGGCAGAAACATTTCTGGCTTCTGGGTGAAAATGAAGAATCTTCAAGTAACATATTACCTCCCCACATACACATTTACAGAAAAATGTATGTAAATCTTACATGCAACATAGTACATCATGTATTGTGTACCTAAAAATTCAATTATGTACACATTTTATAAATAGTCACTTTCCAGGCACAAAGGCTGAGACTGCGCAAAAAAGGCATGCAGCACAATTCTAAGCAAAGGGACAACCTGAATCTTTGGGCTGCTGCAAAACCCCAAAATCACACTCAAGAGATTTTTACTCTTGCCTTTTTTTTTTTTTTTTTTGCTTGTGTCCTCTTGGACATTTCAGGAATTGGGAAGGATTGACTTATCCAGACAAGAGAGGCGGAAGGCTCCCACAGACCACCGTTTCACTGCCAGGAAGAGGTGTGGTCACAGGTTCTTGTGATAAATTACTGATCCCATTTGGAGCAATACTTGAGACTGCATAAAGCACCTACACATCTGACTAAGATTCTAGCAGACGTCCTACAGACAGAGACTATAGGAAAGATGTACCAGAATATACTGAAGTAGTAACGAACGGCAATTCTGGAGCATCAAATGGAGGTGGTCTTTTTATAGAAAATATCATCTGCAAGATAAGATCTGAGTCAGCCATGTCAGCTTCTTCTGCCTTGTTCTACAGTGCATGCTCCGCACTTTTGGTGGTAATGGTGGTGGTAAAAGCTGGATGACAGACAGCCACCTGCTCATTAGATCTTTACTTAAAGGAACTAAGAACCATTTGACAGGTGACTATTAGCTCCATTCCCTCATTCCCT
The DNA here is from genome assembly GCA_030449065.1 of Oceanodroma leucorhoa. Lineage (NCBI taxonomy): Eukaryota > Metazoa > Chordata > Aves > Procellariiformes > Oceanodroma > Oceanodroma leucorhoa. The sequence goes on from JASVER010000003.1 coordinate 12,799,620, forward strand.
GACACCCAGAACAACTTGTCAGAGAACGTATCAGAGCTTTCCTGAAGCCATTGGGAAGGCTTATCTTACTGATTCCAGCACCTCAAAATGCCTCAAACCAAAGCCTAATATTTCTTGTTCAGGCAAGCCAAAAGAAGAGCTCTGCAGAGTCCCTTCCCAGAGGAAAATCTGAATCCTCAAACCAGAAATCCTGCTCCTCACAAGTGTTTCAGTGATTGTATCATTCTCCTTAGTCATATTGCCTCTTGGCCTGATAAGTAGCAATGATTAAAACCTGTTGTTCTCTGAAAGAATCGGTAGTCGTTTGTAACTTGCAAGGATCAAGCCATTAGTTCATTCAGCCCAAGAATACTTAGGTTATAGCAGGTGTATGTAMAGGCCTTGTACTTACTGAAAATAAGTACCCTGCCCTGACTGCTGAAATTGGTAACAAGGTCCGCTCTCAAGCTCATGCTCTCTTGCACAACCAGTTTTAAGGTCGTCTTAATTAGTGATTACATCAGACCACAAGAGATACAAACCATCCAAGAATCTAAAGGCTACTGTACCAAGAAACTATACAAGTGAGGAAGCCTGATGTGAAAATAAATATGTAAAACGCTACAGATTGTACCAGTAAGAAGCAAGAAGCACACCAAGCAATCATCATCAGGAACCCATGAAGAACTGATGCACAGATAAACTCAGAAAGCCTTCTACAGAGTGCACAATTTTGTCTTGGTATCATATGCGTTGCTAGAGCGACCACGAAAGCAAGCCATGACGTAGCAACACTCCCAGATATACCAAAGATCTTATACTTGGGCTCGTGAACCTTTGCCCTGGAGATGAGCAGAGATCTTTCAAAAATCACTACCACGCGAGTAACACAAACACTATGGCTGTGAGCCATTAAGCAGATGGCCCTTAGACTGCAGGCTTTCCATCAGACTGTTACCTACACATTTCCAGAGTTACCTTCTTCTAAAACTTCTACCTTCTGAAGCCTCTTAACAACAAAATATCCTTTTAAAAAATTGTGCCACCTAAACATTAATTAAAGTAACCACTTGATGTACTGAGCATTAAAGTTTTGAGAATTAAAGCAATCTCATCTTCAGCAATGAGGCATCAAAACCCTTGGCACCAAAACATCTTCAGCCACAGATGCACATCAATGAAAGTGTCATTCCATAGAACTTTTGAAAAGCAGTTTCATTCCCTCCCTTTAAAATAATGCACTAATATAGCTACAAATGGCTAGAGAGATGAGAAACAGATCCTAAGTATTAGAGATGGAAGTAATTTACACTAACATGCTCTGTGAACTAAAACAGCTTTTGGAAACCAAGCCCATTCACCTGTCTAAAAGTGGATTCAGAGTATGTTAAAATATTGACAACATCCATGGAATGGTGCAAGTCTAAGCAGAACTGTCTTCTCTCCCAGGCTGCTGCTCTTGTGACTTCCCAACCAATTTCACTCTCTCATTTTACTAAAGAGAAGATTAAGCTGATGGTGAATTAACTCCTTTTTCTCTGTACCTGTCAATTCCTGTTGCTCTGAATCTCAAAAGATTTGCATTAATTTTTTCTTTTCCATTAAGCTGCAAATGCAAAAAATCTTCCCTTCATGACTTTTTCCAGTTCTCTCTTTTCTAGGCTGAACTCTACCTGGTTTATCCTAAATTATCCTGGTCTGTCCTCTGGCCATTTGATACTCCAAGACTTTAGACTTCACAAATGAAAGCTTTTCACTTTCATTATAGCATCATATACAACCATCACTCTTTAATCTCACAGTTGTCACTGGTCTTTCTTACTGCATCTAAAACCATCACCTCACTCTTGCAGTCATATTTTCTAAGCTCACAGTGTTTTCCCCTTTGTACTTATTATTTCTTCCTATGCTTTAAGCAAAAGGCCATTATCCCTTTTAGCCACAGTTCCCTATCAAGACCGTCTGTATTGTGGCATATAAGTGTCAGGGGCCTTAAATGCAACTTTATTTTCATATTCTATAGGATAGGGCCTATGTTTCCTTCATGCCCTGCTCAGTATAAGGTCAAAAAAGTTACCACTACACCAACATAATATATAGCACATGCATGTCTGCGCATACAGATGGGGKTTTTTTTGAGAGCAAGGAGGTGGTATTACCATCTCCTTGCCTGTAAGGAAAGGAAACACCATTTCTACTTCCCACCATCTAGCACAAAATAATAAAACATCTCAGGCTATCGAGATGTATTATGAAATTACACCTTGTTAGTTAACAAGAAGTAGAGTAAACTCAAGTCAAAAGAAAAAAAAATAGTGTTTTATTAACTACCACACTGTTATAATACACTTTAAACGTACAATAAGGTAGCCTTTAAATTTGAGGTGGTTTTAAGAATAACAAATGAACAGATCTCCAAATGTTTGTAAATAGGTGAACTGCAGTAATTATTGTTGTACATTTTTTGAAAATGGTATAGCACTTACAGACTGGCTATATAACTTCATTTTGTACATTTTTCTATAATTGAAAATATAAACAGTAATTAAAAAATAAAAAGAAAATTCAGCATAATAAAAAACATATATGTTTATCAGTTAAATGTACTGGATACATACAAGGGAAGAAGCAAAAAAGGAAAGATGGCTGATATTTAAATGCAGATTGACTAACCAAAAACTAAACAACAAACAAATAAAAACCTCATAAAACCCCTAGTTCACTATGATTATATCCATATGTTTGGGAGTATTGTCAATATGGAAGTGATTTTTCTATTGTATTTGCATATGTTATATTTTACTGGTAATTTACATGATGGCTTTTAAGGCCCTGGCAGACAGATGTTTTTTGGAAAAAGATTTGATTAAAATCACTGCTGAGACGCAATACACCTTATTTTTGGTCCTCCAATGTTCAAAAGAAGGGATATACTTCACTATAACATTTGCCTTACCACCCAAATGCCTCAACCTATACATATTTTTTTTTTTTTAAACATTTTAAGCTTTTTAAACATTGGTTATATTGCCCACCTTGGTTATTGAAAGAATATTAACAAGACATCATTTTGGCAAATTAGATCTTAAACATGGCTTTTCAATAGGATTTAAAAGGTGACTATCCCTAGAGTTCCATGTTAAAATGTAGTTTTCAAAATCTTACAAGAGTAATGCTTAAAATATTGTACATAGTTAACCTAATTAAAATAATTAGCTTCAAAATGACAAGTTGATGAGCTAAGTAAAGCCTACACTATGTAACATTTGCTTGGAAACTTGATTTGTCAGTTATGCATAATAAAAATTCCAGTCATCAAGAAAATTACAAAATTTCTTTTATCATAACATGATTTCTTTTCACCCATCAACTTCTTTTATCTTACAATAGATAAATACCAACATGTTCTCATTTTTTTACACTAAACCACACAGGATTGATGCATTTGGTTAGACTACCATTTCCATCGTTAAATTCTTTTTTTTTTTTTTAATATAACTTGGTAAAATTTCATCTCTTCTAGATTCCAAAAGTACCTACAAAACCCATGCAATTTTACCATTTTAATATACTATGGAATATCATACAAAGTAAGGCATTTCAGTGTCATGTATAACCAAGTTACTGTCAATCCAAAAATTTTTGCACATCAATAAAAAGATATCTAAGAACTTAGGAACAATATTCTTCTCACTACTGTATAAAAATAACCACAATTAATAGGTATCTTGTGTAATATTTACTCCATTGTCTCGTTTCCCGAAACTGTGACAAGCTGTAAAGGTATTTCAGTGTTGGTAAGAATATCCTGATTGCTGGTGCCAGATGTATTAACAGTTCCTATTCCTGAAACAGAACCTTGTTGAATATTTGCAAGGATAAGTGTTGTTCCTCCTGCAGTAATCAAAGTATCATCAGGTGTTGCTTCTACTGATGCCAGCACTGTACTGCTAGAGTGAATACCTTTTTTATTCTGATGTGTTTTAATGTGTTTGGCAAGGTGGTCACTTCTCATAAAGCGTTTTGAACATTCTGGACAGACAAATTTCTTCTCACCTGTCACAGAAGATAAGAAAAAAAAAATGTTTTCAAGAACATTAAAAATACCACATGTACACCAAAAACTGAGATAACTTACTGCCTTTAAGAGTCAGAATTCTAACAACATCTATACTGAAGAAAAAAGCGATCCAACATGATAAACTTGTGTGCTAAATTTCTAGATACCCATACAAATCCTGTAAAAGAATTGATTTATTTTTCTGTGTCTCACTGAGTTTGGGGAGATCTTTCAGGCAAGCTTAAGAATATTGCCATCTCATGTCCTCAGGTTGTTAAGTTTCACTGCAATTATTACCAATAAATAACTTTTAAGAGGAGAACAAAACCTGCCGAATGATGGACAGGGAAGTCCATATGAGCTCCTGCAGAATCACACTTCAGACTGACAGACAAGATCATAGGGTAATTCAGGTTTGAAGGGACCTCTGGAGGTCTCTAGTTTGATCTCTCTCTAAGCAGGGTCAGCTATGAGATCAGACCTGGTTGCTCAGGAATTTATCCAGTTTGGTCTTGAAAACCTTTAAGGAAGGAAACTGCAGAAACTCTCTGGGCATCCTGTTCCAGTGCCTGGCTGTCCTCACAATGAAGAAGTTTTTATTTATATCTGGTCTGAACCTCTCTTGTTTCAACTTATGTCTGTTGTCTCTCATCCTCCCACCAATGCACCACTATGAAAAGTCTGTCTTTGCCTTCTTAATGGTGGCCTTGCAGGTACTAGAAGGTTGCTATTAAGCTCCCCCCTGCCCTTACTTTTCTCTTTGTGCAGCTGAATAAGCCCAGTTCCTACAGCCTCTCCTCGTAAGGCAAACACTCCAGCTTTCTGATCATCTTGGTTGCCCTTTAGTGAACTCAATCCTGTTGATCAATGTCTGTCTTATATTGCGGGCTGAAAACTAGATGCAGTATTCTAGATGCAGTCTAACCAGTGCTGAGAAGAAGGGGATAATCACTTCCCCAGAACTACTGTCTTGGCTTCTGTTGATACAGCCCTGGCCATCTTTGCTGCTGGCTCTTGCTCATGTTCTTGTTGTCTGTCAAGACTGCCAGGTACTTTTCAGTAGAGCTGCTTCCCAACTAGTCAGTGCTTAGCCTGTGTTGCTGCAAGGGTTAATTCCATCCCAGGTGCGGTCTTTTCCATTTATCCCTGCTGAATTTCGTAAGGTTCCTGTCAGCCCATTCCTTCAGCCTGAGTCCCTCTGAATAGCAGCCCTGCCCTCAAATGCATTGACTGGTCACCCCAGTTTGGTGTCATCCGCAAGCCTCAGAAGCGTGCACTCTGTTGCCTCCTCCAGGTCAGTGACAAAGATGTTAAAACATGTCAAAGGATAGATCCCTGCAGCTCTCTACTTTTTACTGGTACGCAGGTACACTAGGAGCCATTAACCATACCCTCGGAGCTGGATCATTCAACTGGCCTCTTTTTTTTAAACCCATCTGGCTGTCCATCCAGACAGACCGTAACGTCCCAGCTTGGGTTCAAGCATCCAACATGTCTAACAAAAGCATACCACTAGGTACGAAACATGAAATATTTTTCATAGACATTGCAAAGACAGTTTTCTAAGCAATGTAAATGCTGATAAGCACGTAAATTATTTATCGATTGTCACTGGGTTTTTTAAATAGTCTAATTTTAAAAGGTAAGCATCCTGTAGAATGTAATTATGGGTTCAGTTTGTAGGAAAATAGGCAATACAGACAATAGATTTGAAACAAACTGCTCCTTGAAAAGGTGGAATATCTAAACTAATTTCTTTTCTTTGTATTAGACAAAAGGAGAAATGTGAACCTGGAGTCCCTAATGGGTGGTCTAACCATGAAACTAGAAGATGTAGAATGATGCACCATCACATGCTCTTCCTTGATTTTGTGAATGACATCTAATCTCTTGGACATCTAGCCTTCTATTTTTATTTTTCTTTTTTAAAATGAGAGAAAACTATTGAAGTTTTAAGCTGGAACAACAGTTCTAATCTGGTTCAAACAAATGAAATGCATTGCTGAACCTGAATCAAAGTATTCTGATTAAGCCATATTAAATATTAGCTTAAATATCAGTTCTGAATCAAAAAAGGTAGCTGTTTTTCCTCCTCAGACCTACGAAAGAAACCAAAATGTATACATAGCTCTAAGTATTAACTGATTTTAGAAAAGTCACACTACATTAAAATCAATCCAATACAAGATCTGTTCTCCTCTTAGAAGTTATTTATCCAAGCCCTCTCCATGACATGTCTTCAGTTAAATGCACCAGAATCAAAGACTGGAAGACCTGTATGCGTTCTTCGGTGTCGCTGAAGCTCATCGCTGCGAGTGAACCTTTTGCCACAGAACATCCAAGTACAAACAAATGGACGCTCTCCAGAATGCCAGCGGAGATGAGCTCTCAAATGTGAAGTTTTCCCATATACTTTGCCACACCCTGGTATGTGACAAATGTGTTGCTTCTTTTTTCCCAAGTTGGAGCCTCTGTTAAAAAAAAAAAAAAAAAAAAAAAGAGAAGTTATTCATTCTAATACATTCCTCCTAACTACTGGTCATACATATAAGTGGGGTTACATATACCAATAGATCTGCAAACAAACCTGAACCGCTTTCCATTTTTGTTTCAAATACAGAGTCCAGTACACTCCATAAGAAGCTGGAACTAAATTCTATAATGCTATCCTGATTCTGCAACAAACTATAAATTCAACAGCATGTGAAATTTAAATGATAGAAGTGTAGTATTTAGCAAGCATACATGTATATGAAGTTGGAAATACAGTCATTACAGCAGATTTTACTACTTTGATGCTCAAGTGCCATATTTTAAATTTCAGTTTTTACCATACAGTTTTGGCAAAGAAAAACACACATGACTGCAACTGCCCAAACATAAACTGGAGATTTTGGCAACTGGGAAGAGAACAGATGGGACTTTTGGCATCTTGGGAAACCTGAGCAGCAGTTTGGGGTTGGAAGACAAGCACACTAACCTGAATATTTCCACTGAAAGGAGTGGCAGTGAAACAGCTGATCTTGCTGACATTTAAATTAATTCCTTGGTATTTCAGAAAAAAAAAAAAAATCCATCAAAATGAACACATAATTCACAGATAGTATAATCCAGCTCAGTAGCTTGATGCCTATTTTAAGATGCTGCCTCACTGAAATGGTAGGTGATTGATTGAGGGGAAGCACCTAACGAAAAAGCTTAACTTTCTTTTTCTTTTTTTTTAAATAAAATCACCAGAGAGAGGTAACAACATCTGAAGACCCAGAGAAAGAGATCAGTCTGGCCAGCACAGGGCATCAAGATTTATTTTAGCCAATTTAAGTGTTTCCTGCTACTGAAAGGGGCACTCCAAGGAATAGATCTGGCTGACAACGCAGCAACATGAATCGTAAATGCTGGTACAAGGGTGGAGATGGGAAAATGCAGCCAAGCATCAGGTCACCTTATTCATCAGCAATGTTAACCCAGAATAGCTTAAGTGGATTCTGAAATCACAGTCTTGGGCACTCCATCCTCCATGACTGATTATACAATTTCCAGTTGCCTCCCTAGGGCAATTTTTTTCCTTAAATTGGGTGCTCAACTTCTGCTTACCCATCTAGTGGCTGAAGGATTTGCCAAACAACTATTAGACCTAGATTCTCATCCCTACATTCAGAACAATTCTGGTTTACATCTAATGAGGGTTCAGAGTAAAATGCATATACACTTTAAGGAGCTAGCACTTGGAGCAAGCATTTCTGAACAGGCACAGAAATTAACTCACTCTAAAAAATCACAGCATCTAACGAGAATTCCAACCTAACAATTCCAGACAGTCCAGAAAAGTAAGGAGCTAAAATTCAATTAAGTCCTAGAAAATGTTTCTAAGAAGTCTCAATATAGAGCAATATTCATAGTGCTTCATTAGTCATTTTGTCTCAGAAAAAACAAAACTATCACTTTTACATACTAATTATTTGCCATGACAATGTAGGTTTTGATTTCAGAACAAATTCAATGGCAGTAGACGTAGAGAGTCCAGAAGGCTTTGGACCCTGCTGTGGTAGCAATAGACTCATGTGAACCTACGGACACGGTGACAGAAGAGATTCTGCTTATCTATCTAATTTTTTTTCGTTTTATTGCCACCCCTCAATCCTTAGCCTCACAGAAAGTTCACCTGCCTGTTTTATCCAGCTTGTTTATAAATTTCATGCAAAAAATTCCCTGGCATCTGACCTGACATCTTAAGCTCTTCCATCATTACTAGTCTTGACAAGAATACTTTTGACTTAATTTTCCTTCTTCAAATGTCCCAAAAGAAGATCACTTCTTTGGTCTAGGACAAACATTGCCTTTTTTACATCTCCTACCTCAGCTGAAATGTCCATTTTTGGTAACCTTTGATACATCTAAACTGTCAGGTTCACACTATTCCAAGACCTTCCCTCAAGTCAAGATTAAAAAGCAAAATTAACTGTAATGTCAGGCATTTGACACAAATGCTCAATATTCACAAGTTTTGAACATTCAGCGAATCTCAAAGGCATTTAACAAAATGTCTTTAGCTTGCCCCCTTTCTTTTCTAGTTTCTCAGCCTCTGCAAACGGCTAGGCCACCACACAAAACCCACTGTACCTGTAACAGTTCCAGTGGCATTCATCTATCAGCCCAAAACACCCAACTCCCCGGACTCGAAGGAAGAAATTTTCTACATTCCTCCTTTTGCCTTACTGCAACCAGTTCCACAGTTTTCAGGCTCTACGTTCACTTTCATCTAATGATTGAGTTCTAGACAGCTCTTCCTCAGGTCCTCTTGTTTGGTGGCTCAAGGCATCCAGCAATTGTGTTTCAAGGCAAAGCAACACCCATGGCTCTTCTCCATTATATAGTCTTGGTAACTGAAAGAGTTCTCCACAGGATCCCGCCATCCTGTGCCTTTAATTGCCTGTCCAACTCCATGTAAACCTAAGAAGTGCTCAGCCTGTGCTTATTATAACAAAATTTATTTCTGTATTTGAGAATATATTTCTGTATATAGAATATTTTTTTGTATTTGGTATTTCATCCTTACACCTTCTCCAAGTATACTATAGTCTTCCTCTCCACAACACTACAAATATTTTGTAACTTTGTGTGATACAGGACATAAATGTGACACAAATGACATGAAATCACACCAAAATTCCCTTAGAATAATTTTAAGATTCCTAAGTCAATCATTTGAAGTTGCTTAATTGCACCTTTAGTCTAGACTGAAGGAAACCAAGGTTCAACTCATGGTCAGCTTACTGTGTGTAGGTGGTGTAGCATGCATAATTCTAAGTACCTCACCTAACTGATGACAGAATTCCTTAGCGGACTCCGAAGTTCAAAGTGAGGGGAAAGTTAGGGATTCACAGAATGAAATCCACGAGACTACTATGAATGAGCAACTAAGTGTATTTATTCTACACAGCTTCACATGGGCACCTGCATGCTTGCTTCATGTGTGCTCTAAACTGACTGGATATGAGCCAAATTCTATCTGGCTTTGCAGCTGTGACAGTCTGGCGCTATGCCCTAACACGTCATGGTAAGAGGCCTTTCTTGCTGCACTGGCCAGTAACCATCACCACTGAGCAAAAGGATATGACTCAGGCCTACTCCTTGACTGAAGTCTTCAAATCAACTAATATTTAATTATTTTCATAGTACATTTTAGCTTTATAAAGATTGGAAACCACGTTTCTCAGTAACCATGCAGAATGCAACAGTTTCAGCAGGAGACACCTTCATCCACTGAGAAACTGGACTTTCAGTCCAGCAGTACCTCCAGGAGGAACATCAAGTATTTCAAGGGTAAAACGTACACTTATTAGCTATTTTAAGGATGTGTATTTTAGAGTTACGTACCTGAAGTGGTACTCAGAAGCACTGTTCCTCTATAGATCCAGACAGTATAATTACATCTCAATGTAATTCCAGATGTAATTGAGGAGAGGGTGAAATCTCCAGATGTACCTGAGAGGGGGGTGAACTTTCCACCTAACTTCAGACATCCTAACTAAAAGCCTAATACAGTCTGTTTGGGATCAGTCATCCTCTGAGGTACATCTCTCTCTCTCTCTCTCCACTTGCTTATCCCCCATTCGCTATATAAGCTTGAGGCTATAAGGTTTTAATTTACACATCTAATACATCATCCCCTTCCTTTCTTACCTTCCCCCCTGCCAAGTAAGGTAAAGGTAATAGTGGCTTCCTACTTCACAGGACTGGTACAAATAGAAATCCTCTGAAGACTGCAACGTAGACTAATTCTATATCGAGAGTCAAAAAACACCAACAAAAACCAACAACAAAAAACAGAAAGAACTCCTCAATTCACCTTTGCATCCAGAAAACAGATAAGACAAGAAATGCCAAAACTAAGGCTACACAAAAGATGAAATGATGATGAAGTCTGCATATGTGAAGCCATGTACTACCTTTTCCTACCCCATTGAGTGCACAGGAGGGATAGTATTCATTGAGTGAAATGCTGTTCAGCTTTTTCATATTGATTTAATGCGCTTTTCTTGTCTTACTAGTTACATATTATTTAAGTACTATCTTAAATACAGAATTATTCATTTCCCCGKTTTTTTTTTTCTTTATCATGGGCACTCACAACACTCACAGTGTCTAAGCAATTCACAAACATTAATGAATTTATCATCTTGCAACACTCCTGTGTAGTGAACTTGAACTAGTACAATCATTTCATACATCCAAATATGAGGCAGAAAGAGATTAAGGCCAAAATTGTCAGACACCCACCAGCTTGAGGTGTCAAGTTCAATATAGCAGAAGCATATTTTCTTAGAGTACTGTAGATGTTCACAATTCAGCTCAATCGACATCTTTACAGGAATGAACTCAGTACTTCTGCAGTGGAAAAGGTGGGGTGGATAGACAAACACCTCCAAAACTTCCAAGCCCTGTTGCTGCAGTCCTATATCTCAGTCCCTAAATGCCTTCCAATTTCTGCAATAAGTGAAGCAGGTGCTAATCATTAGACAGCCCTGATTCACTCCCTGTGCATCACCCATCCCATCCACTGAATGGCATTGGGGTCAGACGAATAGAATAGTTTGCAGTCATGTAATTGGAAACCAAATGATAATGTGTATGCACAAGAGATTAAATTAAAGTTGCCCAGGATATCTTAACTTTGGCATTTGCCAACTTCCAAGTTTTTAATTTTGCAACCTTAACATCATTTTAAAAATCGTGAATGCTATCTGAAGAAATTTATAAACACAAATGTCCTGTTACCTGAAACTCCGCAAGTCATCAGCAGAGTTGAAAGACAAATCAAAACTCAGCATTACAGCACTAGAGATAAACAAGTAACTGTAGCAGCTATGGAACATGATCAACATGTATCAGAGGGAGAAGGAAAATATTCCTCCAAGTGAGCTTACTCCTTTTTGCTAGACTGAAGGAATTCTACATTCCAGTGGGAAAGTTGCTCTCGCAACTGTAGGCACTTTCACTCTTTTTCTGTTTCCCCACCATTGTCTCCATCATTATCCTGTTTCTGTTCCAGTCCTAATTCTTCTCACAACCTGACTTCCTGTCCTACTCTTCCTACTTACTTTGTACATTTGATGTGTCCAGTCCTTCCTTTACAGTGGATTTCAGATTCTCACCTATCTAAACTCTGTCCTAGCTCTTATCTCAACTCCTTCCCAAATTCCCATACGTGAGTTTCAGTCAGACTACACCCTTTTCCAGACTTCATCAAAACCTACTCTCAAAAAGATTCTCTCTTGGGCTTCAACTTTAAAATTTGCTGTTATAGCAACTCCGCTTAGGAGGAAGAGGATTTTAAAGTAAAGATGTCTCTAAATTAAAGCCACTGTAGTTTGGAATAGAGCACGAGGAGGATGCAACATGTGAAATCTCTATGTTTCCTAAGAGTACGGACAGTGCAAATCACATTTTCAGAGTTTTCTCCCAGACTGAAGCAAATCTCAACCAAGGGTGTACTTTGGGCAGATCTTCATGGCAGAAGTAAGGTTCACCAAGAACTCAGAAATGTCTGTGCCAGGTTTCAGTGAACTACACATAGGAATTTAACAAGAGGAAGCTGATGGACAAAGATGCTATATAACCTTAACTGCAGATATTATCACTAGCTTCATTCCTGATGTAAATGTATGAAAGTGTTTTTGTCTTAAACACTTAATATTTACATGGCATGGCTGCCTACGATATTACCTCTCCATGCTTGCAAAGAAGGTATCTAGAATATACAGCAAAAAACCACATGAGACTTGAAAACAGACATACTCAGTCAGTACTCTTAGAACTCTTAGAGCCATAGGACACTGACAGGTTCTTTAAAGAGAACTCAGTAATTTATACTATAGTTCTCACATAAATAAGACCTCCATTTTAGAGAAGAAACTATTATCAAAATGGACAAATTTTAGTGTACTGGAAAGAAGCCCCTGCAAATTATATCAAGCACAAACACACCTAAATATTTTCACTTGTAAAAGGCAGCCTATTATCCCCACTTCCTCTCTTAAATCCATAATCAAGATGTCTAAAAGGAAGTGTTTTGGAATAGAATGAAATCTGTATAATAACAAAAAGCTGAATATTACTTTCATGAGATGTAGAATAATAAAACACGGCTTCCTATGCAGCCCTGAAGTTTTATACAAATTGGAACTTGGTACCTCTTTGTTAGCCAAATCTCCACTAACTTTGACTGAAAACAATCAGTCAATTCGAAATTTGGTATTTAGAGTTATTATACAAAGCTTGTTTTTCTTAGGAAACCAGTGAATAAGAAAAACAGGATAACTGTATTTTTATAACACTCTAAAGCAATCAAACTGTGGAAAAAAAATATGCTCAATCAGTGAGGAAATGCGGGAACACAGGGTTTAATCAAGTCCTTGACATATGATAGGAAGCCAATCACAGATGTGCATATTCCAAAATATTTCATTTTCATATTATTTAGAGCAATGTTCTACCCCCCTCACTTGTACTAGGTGGCATCTAACTCCAGATTTTTCCAATTAATCTCAGTGGAGTCACTCAGAGAGGATGGAATAATCTGCCCATCCATCTGCAAACCCAGAAATAAAGGTGGCAGTCTTTTATTGCATGAGCTCTTCTGCATAAGCTTCTAGTTTTCTCTCACTGCAGACAACTGCCGTTAACTAAGGCTCCTTTCTTCCTCACTCATTATTCATTTTCATTATTACATGCACTATATGACACTGAACGTTACATACCTTCCACCACCTTCTTTGCAGTTGGGACACGTGCAAGCTACTCGTCGCAGTCTTTTTCCCTCTTGATGTGGTTGGTCCCCTTCCTCATCTACCACCTGTACTCTCAAATGTGTTAGATCATTGGTATTCAGTGTAGAATCACCACTGAGCTGCCACTCTTCTGGATCAGGCTCCTCTTCTTTAATCCTAATATCTGAGGAAAAGAACAAACACAGATCCATAAGTAGCCCATTAAACAGAGAGAAGGAAACCATAATGATCAAATCTTTCTACTGTTGAGAGCACTATGTCAGTCAAAAGTCAACATCCTTTAGTGCATACCGACATTGCTTCTGTGCCCTTGTAACCTGTAACGTATTTAAAAAGTTTATCTTACTATACATTTCAAAGTTGAAGACAAGCTATAACGAAGTATTAAAGTTTAAGTTTGAACTGTTCTTGGTAGGGAATGCAGTCACCAGGAGGATTTTGCTTGCTTGAAACTTGGGAAAAATGGAGGAACAAGAGGTTGGACAGAGGTTGAAAAAAATGTAAATGCATGTTTCAAATGATCCTGAGTAGCCATTTATGTTTCCAAAGGTTTTCTCAATTAGTGTGACATATAGTAGAAACAGCCTTTCTCGATGATCTTCAGAAGTTTTCAGTATGCAGAGTGAAATATAAAGCAACATGAGAAATCAATTAAACAAAAGGTTTTGACCTAAGAAAGACCAAGATATCTAAGGAAAACAAAAAAATATTCATGCCTTTGTTCCATTTTCCCCTTTTCACCTCAAATTTATGCCTTTTCCACTATACATAGAGAAGAAAACATTTAGGGAAGAATGTTGTTCAGCATTAGAGACAAGCAAGCAACACACAAACCACTTCAATGTTTTGATAAGCTAGTAGTAAAAATGGGTCTTTGCAGTTTCATGGATGCAAAAAAGTCTCTTAAGTTATCCTCATAGGATGGACATTTGCAATTATGTGTACCCTTTCCACAGACAGCATTCATTCAATCTAATCCAGGAACTAATTACAGCATCATAGTACACTGTGAAACAACTATTTTAACAAATTTACATTTTAATAGGAACATTTTTCCCCCTCAGACACTATTCTGGATTCCCAATGAGCTGAAAGGCTGAAAGCCTGGATTTCCAAAAAAAGACAGATTCTATATATCATTTTAGAAAGCTGAACCCCAGCCCCTTCTTTGGTTCAGCAGAGTAGTTTACTTGTTATTTTTTTCAGTGAAAATGATTAGCCACTAGCACAAGCTAATAAGCAAACCACCAATTTTTTATTTTTATTTTTTTCTTTTGTTGAAGCTTCAAATTAAAAGCTGTGTGTCTTTCTGGATGTACTTAAGAGACTGCTTTCTCTGCAGAACAAACTCAGTTATCATATAGATTTTTGTCCTGAACTCAAACCCCACTCAAACACTGAAACCTTAACTGAGCACTGTGGCCACTCTAAATTCTTTCTGGGAGTCAGTCCATCAGCCGCCATCTGTATAATGAAGACAAAGCTGCACAAATTGCATGATAAAACAATAAGAACTGTGCTGGGTCAGATCATAAACAGCATCCCGTCCCAGTAGAGATCAGGAAAGAAATTAATGATAAAACATGTAGAGTAATAGTTACCTGGTCTACCTGCCAAATCATCTTCAGCATTCATCTGTTTAGAGACAAAGGATGTAGCTACACACAAAAATTTGCTTGGTGCTAATACAGTCTCTCAGTCCAGCCTTTCCCAACACCAGTTTGCCTTCCTTTTACTTGAACATGTATAACCATTTGTGGGACTGTGCTGTAAACTACATCACTGATGTAACTAAAGTTAAAATAATTCTCTAGGAAACCACTCCACGGGGAAGAGAATTCCAGGTCAGAAACAGGGAAGTCTAGAATATTTACCTGGTTTGGCTGCAAAAGTCAATGCTAGAAATTAAGTCTGCATGAATATGGCAGGCTCTGAGCCATGGGAATCCAGGAGCTAGCACACTGTTTTTTGCTGACTCTTTACGTATGTGGTAATATCCAGCAGAACTACTGTGGTGTGGTAAGCTTGTCCAAAGTCAGCCGCACACTGAGCTTCACTGTTACCATAAGAAGTTTACAATTTCAGATAGCAACATAACAAGTATCTTTCATGTGAAGACCTAGAAAACCTCTGTGGTGGCTTCTAGTCTTCTGCATTAGCCACCAAACTATCTTTCCTACCAAATTAAGTAATTTTCTCAGACTCGCCCATGAAATCATTTTACTACCTGTAATAATTTGTATATACGTGTTATAGATAAAATTCATTTTACATAAGCAAGGATTAAAACACTATACAACATACAAAGAGTTTATAGAATTGATCTTTCAAATTGCATACTATTAAGTATACTAAAACATTCACTTACAGCAACTTTAGAAAAAGGCAAAAGCCTAATTTACTCTTATGCAACAGGGCACGTAATAGGAATTTAAACACATCGAAGTGGCAAGGCTGCCAGCACAGGCCAATTCAAGCCTCCAAGCAGTTCTTTAGGACTGGATATGTTATGCATCGTACTCAAAATTCTTCTACCAATCAAATCTTCCACAAAACGTACATTGTATAAATTCTGTTTTTATTTAAAATAAGACTTAAAGTAATGTTAATAAAATAAAGCACTGTATTAAGAAGTTAATTTCATTATGATCTTACTAACATTAGACACCGGCATATAGTGAGTTTGTAAAGTCAGTAGCTGAATCCAGTTAGCACTGCATACACATACTTCAAAAGAGATATCAACATGTCCTAGCAAAGATGAATGGATCAAATTAAGGTATGGATCTGTGCTCCCAAGACCCAACTCCACTACTGAAGTCAAACATTCCATATGATTTCTCCTGTTATACTGACACCCCAAAGTCACACTCTAATAACAGAGAAACACCTAACAATAGAAACACATCCAGAATGTCTATTACTGCACGCCAGTATCCACGACTTTCTACCTTCAGCTCATGCAATGTTTGTTCCACTTTGCAAACTTTCATCATGAGTTCCTTCCACTTTTTTCGTCAGTATCTCCCTATTCCCAGTCCCTCCCAAGTACCACCATTATTGCAGCAGCACAAAGGCTCATTATAGTTTTATAATGGTGGAGGCATAAACGAGAAAATTGTTTGGACAAAAAAAGAGGGACAGACAAAATACTCCTAAGAGTTGAGGATACTGGAGGAAATAGCAATTTTTATAGACATAAAGTAGTTTATAGTCTTATTTAAAAAATTGCAAAACTGAAATGAAGTCAAAGTAGTACTGTGTTTGTAATTTTGTGCTGTGTTTCCTGGTTATCTTGGTAAGGCAGAAAGTGTAGCTATTGCTTTAGGTATTCCTCAGAAGGACCATCTTCTACTCCAGGCACACAAAAAAAGTACAATGTAAACTAGCAATTTACAGACAGGACTTTTTAGTACTTAATTATGTAGATTATACTTCAAATAAAACTTCGAACCAATGAGTCTGTTGCCCTCCAAGTAGGTTTTACATTATTGCAAGAGATGAGGGAAAATTCCATTGCTATTTTTGGGGGGAGGAGGGGGTGCCACTGTAATTTAGACAACAGTAAGAAAACGAAGGAGTAGAAGGGGCAAAACATGGAGAAGAGCAAAAGAGAAGTCTCTTCTCCAATGCAATGGAACTGGAGATTATGCAAATTCATATAGATAGCAATGACTCTGCATTTCTCCCTTGGTGTTCCTCTGGACGTGCTCTGTTCTAATTCAGTCTCAACTGACAGAATACTAGGTATTACACCAACTCTGCAAAAAATTGGGTCTAAAAAAAAATTTACATAATCCCTAAAGTCATGACAAAGCTGATGCAAACACTGGTAAATTTGAGGCGACTTTTGTTTTCTACCAATTAAACACAGGCTACATGAAGGCTACATTTTCTTTACTACTATTTTATTTCCATGCTTTCAAATTTCTGTACGCACTTACTTCTTAACTAAGTTCAAGACCTAGTGCTAGGTAAGTATGAAGGGGAAATTCAGACAAAGATACTGTTTCAAACTGCCTACAGATTCTGAAAACCATATACTCTGTTCAAGTTCTTCTTGGTATCTAGTGAGCTAGATTTGTTTTAGGTTTTGCTTTCCTCTAAAGGATGGAAATTAGGATCTTGGTGTACAATTTTGTTCCAAAGGTAGTATTTCATAGTCACAAAAAGCCCAGAGCTGGCTACAATATGGAGCAAGTTTAAGTGTATTTGGCAAATAAAAACAATAACTAAGAGATTTGTTTAAAGCGCTTCAGAGAAAACTAACTGAACTGACAGGATGAAACTATGCAGATGTAAATGCAGCTTAAACTATTCTTGAGTACATTTCATCTATAATCCAGTGTGGAGAGAACTACTGCTGCCCACTGATACAGCCAGGTCATTTACCTACTTCACCATGTATCAGATGAACGCACCAGTTAGGCTTCACGTTCTATCTTGGTCTGTTTCAACTAGGACTTTAAGAAAATGCTGTTTTCTTCATCTATGAGAAAAGTTAATAATTAACCCAACAGCCATAGAAACAGGGATAAACTGAGAAGGGAGGAGGATGCAGTGCAAAAACGCTTCGTTTGAGGACTACGCCACCACTTTAATTTTTTGATAGATCTGCCTCTGCAGAATGTCACATAAAGGCACTCTCAGCATTACCTGTAACTGTCTCCAAACTGTGGGCTTCTAGTTTAGCTGCTTTTCCTAGATGCTGAAAGCCACCCTGCCTTTTTACTTAGCTAACCTTTACAAGTTCCTGATCTGAACAACAGAAATATGGTCTTTCAGATGAAAACACATTTGCAGCAGCACCACACATACCTTCACACCAATCTCCTCATAGCATCACAAATTGGCTGTCTGCAGTTTCAACATCTTGTAATCAGTCATGCCTATTCATTTATTTTTCCAATAGATGCTTCCCTTCCCACCCCTCCCAAGAAAACATGTGAATTCCCATTTCCTTTCCATCTTCTCTCGTTAATTTTGTTTTCAGTTTTCTCTATAGTGCAACCCACATTCCCTCAGTATCTTGATTCATCTTGCCTTAATCTCTGGATGTGAGGAAGCTTTAGTAAAGATGTTCAAATTTCTTAGACACTGTCCTTGTTCATTCCCATCTAAACTAAACTATCTAAATTAAACTCTCCCTACTAGTTGGCCAGCTGTGCAAGTCTTTCAGACAGGAAACTCAACAAGGTTAATGATTTCTCCTCTGATTTGCCCCCCAAAACTTAAGTGTGAATTTAGGCATTTTTATTATGTAATAAATTGCAAGGCAACAGAAGATACACTACAGAATGTCATCTTGAAATACCTGTGAACCTCAACTCAGAAGAAAGACTGTCATCTAGTTTCAATAGCTCTAAATGAGGTTTTAAGTTTCTGAGAAAGACAACTGTTGTGTACAGAGCAGGACCTCACAGTACTGAATATTTAAGCAGTACTAGCAAAATGATTAAAAATAGAGCTATAGATTTTTTTTTTCTTGCAAGAAATGCCACATACTGTATTTCCAAGTGATCCTATACATTATTCTATTTAAAAATATGAATCACTAAAGTACTTAAGCCAGTGCTACCACAACACATACTATGCATCAAAGAACAGTTACTTACCCTACAGCAACTGCAGTTCTTTGAGATGTGTTGTCTACAGATTCTCAAGATTTTGGATTCTTATGGACAGTAATGCCTGCTGCAGCATGCCCTTATTTTTTCCTTTTTTCCCCTAGTTGAAAATATAAGAGGGGATATCTAGAAAGGGGGAAGAAGAGATGATCATGCTCGATATAAAAGAAGCCAGGAACTGCAGAAATAGGTAAGGAATGCAGGAGGACACAGAGAATTCTGTGACCAGCGGGGTTAAGTATTCCTACATAAAAGAGTACTAGACTGCTGCTAGGGTCAAACAACAGAACTGTCAGCAGTAATTCAGGAAGGCAGAACTGTTCAATAAGTATTTCTGTTTTGTATTTAGGTAAAAGCCAAGTAATGTTCCTATCACTAGATGAGAATGAAAAGATGTAA
Source organism: Oceanodroma leucorhoa (assembly GCA_030449065.1). NCBI lineage: Eukaryota > Metazoa > Chordata > Aves > Procellariiformes > Oceanodroma > Oceanodroma leucorhoa. Next base: position 12,818,975 of record JASVER010000003.1, read on the forward strand.
AAACAGCTACTGAAATAAACAATAAATCAACAGATTAGGATAATTTCATTCAATAATTTTACGAGAAGGCTGAAGAGCTCTCTGCAGTTTCAATGCTGCAAGCCTTTGACCATGTGAATGCTCCAGTGGGTTAGAAAAAAGCTAGCACTGTGATAATACTGAAAAAGGGTAAACAAAGACTCAAAGAAGTAGGGAAAGAATTAATGCCACTCCAAATGGGACTATGGGGACGATTAGATTCAAAAGTAATTTTTTTTAAAATCAATGATGACACCATTGGTGATATAATACACTTGAGAGTTCTGCACAGCAAGTGACTTATTAGGATACAGTAAAACATTTTGATTACGAAAAATGCAGTACAAAACGTATGTGGAACACATGGATTAAAAACTGGCATGAAGTTTAAATGGAGATTGAGAACTATCATTTCTGTAGGATAAATAATGAGGACATGTCACTGACAATGTGTATTTTTTCCCCCTTTTGTCCTTAACAATTACTACCTTTTGAAAAAATGTGTCTTCTACAAGCAGTGAAAGACAACCGATCTACAACCTAGTCTTATCTTCAAGAGGGCAATCACAACTTGGATCCTGGTGAGCATTCCTGGCATTATGAAAAGACTGCCGTTGTCCTTGGTAGAAACTTCAGATACTTTTTATGAGCCAGATACACTGACAAGTTAGCTTGAGAGATCAGAACCAAAGTACATGATCCTGCCAGGAGGTTCAAAAGGCAAGATAAACTGCACAGAACCCRAAACAATGGACCTAAAGTGCTGAGACTGCAAAAAGACAGAAGATGAGTTTCCAGCCTTCTTTTTAAGTTGAAGCAGTACTGGAAATAAAATCCCTTGCCTCTTTCACTTCGTGGATACTTGCCATACACCCCCACAGGTGTAAGAGAGTCCTCCTTTTGCTTCAGGAGCATCTTGTAAAAAGGGTATTTGAAAAATGAAAAAGGAATGAGTACCTGAAACTGGGTAACATATTCTTCTGTGAACATCCTGAGGATATCTGAGTCTAAGATAACTCAGGCTAACCTCCTTAACCTGGAGAATCGAAGTTGCATCACCAGGCACTCAGCATACATGACAGAATATTCACTTCAGAGTAATATACATGTAACAAAGTTTCACCTCACCACCATGGACTGTATGAAAATGAGTTACACTCTGAGCTGTTTTGGAACACAGAGCAGAAAAGCACATGAGGTACAGACAAGAGGAAAGATGCGAGAATTCAATCTTTTCCAGAATTTGAAGAAAAAATGCAATTCTATTCCACTGCAGTAGATACTGCATTAGAAAAATAATCAGATTATCTAGCTATGCAAACTTTCTTAGACTTGAAGTGAGACAATTTGCTATACGCTGTTATAAGCAAGATTGTGAAACACATACAAGCATGATCGTCTAATTCTCCCACAATTTATTAATTTCCTTTGAAAACGATGAGAAAATAAGGAATGTACTTTAAGCATGCTGAAAGCAAACTATTTACACAAGACTGGTATATAAATAGCTCTAATTCCTGCACTAACTTAAATTTGTCAAGTACTCAATTTAATTTTTCATATCAAAAATAAAACAGTGGGGGAATTGTTTTTAACGATTTTGATTTTACAACATGCAAACTAAATGCCTCAAATGTAAATGGGATAGCCCAAAACAGATGTTGTCAGATGAAAATAACTTACTTAACATCATTGCTTCAGTTTACTTCATGCATTTCATAAGACTTTTTTTAATAATCAGATTCAATTTCATAATAACACCATGCCCTTCTCTCAAAAGCTTGGTATAAAGAATGCCTTAGAAGGAAAAACTGCATAACTGAAAGTAAAATTAATAAGGTTAAAAACTGGAACTTAAAAAGAAAGAGAAAAAACTTCCAGTGTAATACTGAAAAACAGCCAAAACTTTATTTATAAAGTTCTAGATGCCAGAAGAAAGCTACGCTTTAAGTAGCATTCTGCACTACTTCACCAGAAGCATTAAAACATTGAAACAACCATCCCTGCAAGTAAAACTGTAAATACAGCATTTTTGATTTTGTTTATATGGAGGTTTAGACTGTTTTACCTAACAGATGTTAGACCAAAGCCTCACCAGCAGATGAAAGATAAGTTGTCACTTGGGCAACTATTTACCTTGAAAATTGTCAGCCGATTTTTTGGCCAAGTTTAAAATAGCTAAATTACTTCAGCATGATAAAGACTTCAGGTTCTGGCAGGAATAGCCAAGCCACCACAAATAGCCAACCACTCCCACTCTCTATCAAGTGGTATAAATTGATCAACAGGCATGACTGTAAACTTCAGTGGCAGCAGGCAGATGAGTCCGTTAAGTAGCTGTGTATACTCCTGCAGAGGAGGAGCTGGGAAGAAAGATGTAGAAATGAAGACCTCAGTTTTGCAGTGGCACTTTGAGGCAACTCTTGAAAGGAATCCCTTTGACTTCATTCCAACTGTAGACCAACCTGGAAAACTGTTTGTAGGGTTTTTGTTTTATTTTTAAATAAATGAATCTTCCATCTGAGTGTGTCTGGGCTGATAAGCAGCAAAGTCCCTTCTCAAGCCAATGCTACTTTCTTTCAGGTCACCTGCTAGTTTCTTCAGATGCTACTGGAATAGTCAAAAGAAGTATCAAAAAAAATGCATCCTGCATCTTATAAAAAGTTAAGCAACCTAGATAAGACTTGGTAAAATTGCCTTTTTTCAGGAAATAACCAATCCAAAACTGTGATTCAGTACATTAAGAAATTAGCTGAGACGCTATTACAATTTAGATTTTGATTAACACTGTTAAGTCTCCTTTGTCTGGACAATGGCTTTAGGGGAAAAAAAAAAAAATCCAGTAACTCAAAAATTCTTTCAAATTGACAAAACTTACAGTATCAGAAACACAAAAACCAAGTTGGTACATTTCAGTACCCTGTATTTTTCCAAAAGGAATGCTACTTTATATGAAATGTTTGAAGAAGAAATCTATAAACTTGCTAATAAAAATAAATACCTTTCTTGAACAGGTAAGTTGCTAGAGAGTAATGTGAACTGTGCGCATAATGGCTCTTTTTTCTATACGCAATGCAGTATTTTATTACAAACTGCCAACAAAAGGAGTAGGCTACTGGAGAGCTTTCTCAGGTTTAACTTCCTCTCAAGACCAGAAGACTGAAGCTAGAACACAGGTGAGAAAGATAACTCTTTGCCAGTGTAGACACTATTTGATATAGCTTTTTGTTTTGAAAAGCAATGCTGAAGAAAGTTTCAGCTATGACTAACCAATACCCTTCCCTTCTCCACCGCAAGACAACACTAAGCACAATGAGGAGGAATATGAGCTCTAATAAACATTAAGATGAAACAAGCTCAGCCAAGACTTTTCAGAACAAATTCAGTGCAATGGAAGTCTCTGCATATGTACACCTGGTAAAGCAGACATTTTGGTAGACGCATAATTACTGGATATTTTTTGAAGAAAATTACATTTACTGGACAAAGCTATTACCTTTCTATTAGGGTTGTGATGACTTTCCATTATGTAAACAAAATGTAGGACCTAGGTAAAGACATTTTTTCCTCTCACACACTCATGAGAACAGTAAAGATGTCCTCTGCTGCTTGCCTGGGAAGCGAGGCTTGGAAGAACACCTCTCACACAATGGGCTGTAGCTACCAAAATCTAAAACCTAACCCACAGTTTTCACAGCTACACCACTAACAGAGCAATCTGTGTTATCTGGACTTCAGATAATTACCAACAATCTCTGAGCCAAGACGAGGAATATGTTCTTTTTATTTTTGCCTCAGGTAGAAAGGGTTTTGCTAAATGAAAACAGAAAATACAGACCAACTATATTTGTTATGGAAGGAAGTGGATTATCCAGGCTGGGAGGAGAAAATACAGGGAAACCCTTCTTAGCTTGCTTCAAAGCTTGTTGGTAGTTTGCAGAAAAGAGGAATCAAGTAGCCTCTCACCCTTTAGCTTTAACTTCCCTCATTCTGCTGTCCCTTCCACATACCTTCCTCCTTCAGTTTAAAACTAAACTGGTTTTCCTTATTTGCAGATCAGAAGAGCAATATATTTTTGACTGCAAAAAATTTTTTTGTAATTTCACTATCTGCTTCTAATTGCATATTTATTCTTCAACCTGAAGAAAGGGTGCCACACCATATTGCAAGGGGTTATAAATAAGGGTAGGAACATCACTGAAAAATATTATCTCAGACAACTTCGATATAGACAAAATACCAGATGCATATGGAAAAGACACTGAAGGTCAGTCGGGATAATTCAGTCTGATTCTGTTAGTTAGAAGCAGTTTCACACTGATCGTTACTTTGGAAAAGTGGGTTTCTTGTAACATGAAGGAGGGATCAGTTAAATTCTCCCCAAATTTAAGGGATGGCAGTTTTAGTACCTTCCAGTCCATTTACTATTCCTAGACAAGTAGGAAAAATGTCACTATAAATCTCCACCCTATCTTTAATATAGCCAGGTGTTTATAGCTATTCACTTCAGGCAATAGTTTCTGCTATTCATCTACTGCTTCTGCTATTTAATGACATTTCATATCTCCCATTTACTCTCTTCCCTTCCCATGCGAAATTCCTCATAGGAAAATACAGTTATGGAATGCTTGATGGAACTCCCTTGCATTTTATTATGAACCACCATTAAAACACTCTCAAGGACCATCAATAGACAAACTAATACACACAGCAAGCTTAACTTCTTTTTCACGTGTCTTTTCTTTTGGTTCCTCTTTCCTTTTCCTTTCTATCTTTCTTCTCAAGTTTCTGCTATGTTACTCCACAAGCAATAACATTAGCTACATGATCCTATACCAAATATAAATCTCAGAAATAAAGAAGTTCTCATCCTCCTTGTATTTCGTATTAGCCACAGGGCCCTTTTTCCAAGAGTTAGATTCTGACATCTGAGTTTAGCTGTATTATCATGCACAATACATGCTTTTTGTAACTGATGTCTATGCCCCATGTCCTTATAGGTAACAAGGTGTGATGAAGACAAACCAAGACTTTCTGTGGTCACTGGAAATAGCAAATTTAAGAATCAAGGTTACTCAGCAGAGCAAATCCTGTGAGCAGCACTCTCATCTGTTTGGTGCCGTTGGCTACAAGCGAATGAAGACCAGGCTTATCTAGGTCTGGGTAACTTTGCCTTGATAAGTCCATAGAAGTCACTTCCAAAACAAAACGAACTAAAAAGCCATCCCAGCTTATTATTTTAAATTCAAATTTTAGATTCCAAAGGGAAAGCAAGCTTCCTGCATAGAATATACCAATATCAATAACTGTATAAGTATTATAATCAGTAGGCTTTTGAAACAAACTCAATTCAGCAGCTCCTCTAGGCGTTTTTCACTTAACATTGCATCCTTCTCACATGCTTAAATAGTCATACAATACAAAACATTTATGTTTTACTTAAACATTTATGCTTCAGTATCTTAATGAACCAGAGCCTTGGATCACATGATTATAGTAAAACAGCGATTCCCAAACCACTTTGTGCAACAGTTCCCTCCCCAAATTACCTCTACTGCTCACTCTGCCCCTCATAACTAGCCTGGACACAACCCTGCAATGATGAGATTCAATGGCTTCTGGTACAGCAAAATGTCTTGAACCTCAATCATCTCTTTTTCTTTCTTTTAGGTAGCTACGCCCCGAAATTTGGAATGCTCTGTATCAAATTTACCAAAAATAAACAGGCATGTTTATTTTTCTCACATTAAGAAACACCTATTTTAAGAAAATAGCCTTTCTTCTCTGCTTACAGAGATAAAACACACTGAAGTTTATCATTAACAATTGTACATTCTGAAACATAATGCAAATAAGTAGTACTGGAAATACACATACGTTCTTAAGCACAGCCTCCATTTTGGTATTTACATGCTTGTTTCACTTCTGCTTACATAAGTTTTGTACATTGTAGTTACACTGACATTAAATCAGTAGGAAACGAATTTAACAAAACAGCAGATGAATAACAGCACCTCAGGGGGTCTGAAAGTTTTCAGGAGGAAAAAATTGTATCAACAGAAATATTTGGACTTTCCATGAAAACGTCATCTATTCAGCACTGGGAAGAACGGGGTATGCTAATGACACCGCTGCCTTAGAAGAGTGGTAAGTTGACAGTCAGATTTCCCTCTTCTCAATTTAGCATGCAGATCTTCTGCGTGGTAAGACTTATAAGCACCAATAAACATTGTATTAGAAGTGCTGTTAACTAATATGACCAGTTGGGAGTTACAGAAGATTATACTAAAAGAAGTGAGGTGGGACTATGTTCTACCATTACAGCGGTTTCTAATGGAACAGTAGTTTCAAATAAAATTATCATCACTGTTTAACCCATTGTATTTTGTAGGCTTCCACAGCAAGACAATAATTATGTTATGATTATCACCATTTAAACCAACCACATGCAATAATAAAAAACAATTTTCTGCAAGAAGAGTAAAAAAAATACCTGCAGGACTGCCAGCATTTTCTCCTTGATGCAGCTGAATACCAGCAGAATCTATAGAGTTTACTGTAACTGTCTGTAGATTTGGCAATTGAGCAGTGCTTAGACTAACTGGAGTTGATGTCAATGCCCCACCTGCTGCAACTTGACCAAGAGTGAGAGTCTGCACAGGAGTTAGAGTTATTTGTTGACCAGGTGCATTCTGAATTTGCAAGTTCTGCAAGTTCTGAACTCCTTGCACTTGAAATGTCTGCCAGGTTATCTGCCCAGAAGGGGTCACTGTTTGTGCCTGAATTAAAAAAGTTCCAGGATTCAGCTGCAGTTGAAGATTTTGAAGAGCCTGTTGAGATATACTTTGACTTGCTTGCACACCGTGGATTGTCTGTTGCGCAATACCTTGTACAATCTGGGCTTGACTGGTTGGCTGCTGAGACTCTTGAAGCTGTATGTGTTGTACAATTGGCTGTGCTGTGGAGACCTGAATATTCTGAGCCTGCGTGTCATCAGAGACTGATGTCTGAATGTAATTTCCCTGAAGATCAGAACTATGAACTTGACCACTAGTTGTGGTCAAGTTGTTTGCATTTTGTTCCAATATACTTGAACTGTCTATGGTAACGGGCAATTGTGATGAAGATGATGTTGGCACAAATAAGTCATTATCAGTGGCGGTTTCTGTAATTTCAGGAGAAACTTGCTCACCAGTCCTTTCAGAAGTATCTGAACTATCCATGGCCTGTCCAGTATTTATCAAGTGCCCATCTGCATTAATGCCTGCTGTCATGGTTTGAGAACCACTGCCAAGTCCCAGAGAATCTAGATCAACACTATTGATGGGTACAAAAGTAATATTTCCTGGCAGTCCAAGAGGGACGTTAGCAACTACTTGTGCTTGGCCAGGGAAAGACGAACCACCAATTGCAACTCCCTGAACCTGGACTTGACCAGACTGTGATAAGATATTCTGAATATTAGCTGAAGGTGTTCCAGAGGCAATGATGGTTTGATTAGAGCCAGGAATTATCTGAATTTGACCAGTTTCTTGATTTATACTGCTATTATCAGAAGAGGCTGCAAAGCCAAGTTGAACCTGCTGACCATCCGCTGTCTGGATCTGGGGTATTACTTGGTATTGTACGTTAGACACTGTACCATTCGACGAATCTGATCCTGGTGCAACAGAAAAGATTTGTTGATTTTGCAAACTCTGAATAGGAAGGACATACTGCCCACTTGAAGTTACTGTGGCAGCACCTGGAATCTGTACTATATTACCAGCTTCATCCTTTATAGTGGCAGGAGCTGCAGACAAGACCTCCCATCTATTTGGAGTTCCTGTTAATTGCACAGAAGCCAAATCCCCTGTCTGAATAAAAAGAAAAAAGAAAAGACAAAATTAAAACAAGAGACGTACAGACTATATGCTAGAACAGTCATGCAATTTAACACTAGAGATTGATACACTACTGGAAAACATGCAACGCAGCCCATATGAAAAACAGCAACTGGATTAGAACTATGAAATACAGATTTTGTAAGTGAGCTAATGCCTAAGTCAGGGTAACCAACCTGTGGGTCGTGAGCTGCATGTTGCTCGCGAGCAGGTCAAATGCAGCTCCTGTGCCATGGCTACGTCAGGTGACCAGCAGCAGGGTTATTCTGGTGTGGGGGCTGCTGGTAATCCAAATCCCTGGCTGTGGGAAGAAGGGAGCTGGCAGGGGCTGCTGGAGCTGTCATCACCAGGTTACCCTGGGACTCAGCTATGCTCTTTACCTAGGCCGGCACCTATCACAGAAGTGGATGAATCGCCGTGAAGCCAGTGTTGCCTGTCTCTCCTGGAGCTCCACTGCCCTTTGACTCTCTGTTATATATGGTACAGATGTGCATGTTGTGACTCTCAGCAGTATGGAGAGTGTTTAGAGGTGACTTAGTCACATGGTTGGAAAGATTGGATAGCCTCAGTTGAAGTTACACATAATACAAAGTCCTAGTATTTATAAGCTTGTACGAGTTACTGTTTCGCTAGAGAAGATGACCTCTAAACTAAGGACTTTTACACTGAAATCACAGTTGGATTAGTCATATGTATCCATTAGGGGGAAAATAAATAAATAAATAAAAAAAAATCTATCTTCATTAAGTTGGAACAATAGAAAAGGCCAATGTTTCAGAACAGAGCCCCGGATGGCTAAAGATTAAAGAACCTACAGACTTATATAGTATGCTTTTGTTTCTTATTCAGTAAAGAAAAGGTAAATTGCACTTACCTTTCTTTACCAAAGCAAGCGTTTTCAGAATAGAGTATTAAGAATTAGATTTAACATCCTGCAATGCTTAGCACAGATTTGTGTAGTCAACGAACTTGGTATCGTAAAAAAACATCAATCTAAAATAGATGTATCTACTTATCTGTTTTACAGCACTACAGTAAACCAATGGAGTAACTTAGTATTTATCAACAAGTAACTTGTCTTACAACTCATTCAGCTCTGTGAAACAAATTTTGTCTCTTTAGCAGAGTCCACAGGACGTATAAAGAAAAGCTCTAGTTTATCCTTCTGCACTGATCCTGTGATCACTCCTGGTAGGGAAGTTACCAGAGCATATCGCAGCTTCCTCCTGATGCTGCACTCTGACTTCCTTTAGAATAAAACCTGGATATGCACACAGCTTACTCTTCTCCAACACGGCATTGAGACTTAGCCAGCCTGAATGAATCCTGTGGCATGCATCTGAGCTAATTTAGTCCACAGTGTAGGCTGGGACTTTGCTAGTTTCACTTTCTTATCCTATTCCGAGCTGTGACACTAAAATGTTTACATTTACGAGAAAAATACTCTATTTTCTGAGTACTTATTAAAAAAGTAGTTTTGCTGTACTTGGCAAGCTTCATTTCCAATAAGGAAACACACATCTTGGTTCTAAATTCCTCTCAAGAGCTGTACAAATAATAATTGCAAATAAAAAAAGAATGCTAGTCTTCTTTTGCCCTCAAAGATATATATAATCTTTCAGGTAGTTTATTAGCAAATAGATACAGCATCACCAGAACAAAACTAATTTTATGGCCTTAATGCTTGAAGGATCAGAAAGAGAAAAAAGAGTAATGGTAATTCCATTTTACTATTTTCTTTTCCTCTTATACTGATTAGCCCTTCATTTAAAGAACATGTTTAAATCCTTTAGTCTTTCAAGTTTATAATTTATGAGATTAGAAAAAAATTATGCAATCTCCTGTATCACATCACCTTATCTAGAAAAAGGAAAAAATTCCATTTTCCTCTGCTACCACATTAGCTTTATACTCTTGTGTTTAATATTGTTTACACATAGGCACCAGTTGCTGAAATGCTGCTAAGAAAGTTCGTAACTACTCAATTCACTAGTATATAATACTTACTAACTGAAGGCTTTTTAAAGTATCAAAAGACCCAGAAAATTCATAGGTAAACATCAGTCAGAAAATACCAAAAGCAAAAATATGATTGTTATATGTTTAATATGTGTCATTATAAAATAAATGTATAATATAGTGTGCTGATAGTACCTGTTAGAACAAGAGAGAAAGAAAATGTAATGGGAACCATTACAAGTCCGATACAATTTCTCACTGATTTAAGACTATGTACAAGCAAATGTTGAATGTTTAGGCTATAACTGCACTGACCTAATATGCAATAGTATGTCTATGTCTACTCATACGTAATACATATGAGTATCCTCCACAGAAATAGTTCAAAGGGAACCTGTCTCCTTCGTGATATGGAAATGACCTACGTTATTCTTCTCTTCCCCAAATATATGTTGATTTCCATATCGCCATTCAATGGCCTTTGCCCTTTTCATGTTAGGCACACACCTCTCCTCACCTTTTCATGATCTAGTGAAATTTTCCCTCAAATCCTGCTCTCTAAGGGTTTTAGCTCAACAGAGCCACTCTTCCAGTAGATGTGCTTGTCAGCCCAYGGAGAAGTTCAGGGTAGCCATACACATGGTACATGAAATGCCTGTTATTCGCATGTTACTCTTAACAGCTGGCTATATCACACCCTACCAGATGAATCATGAGGAGGGAGGGGCAAAAAGAGGGTGAGGCTTTCAAGAAGCTATCTGGCAGCTATCAAAATTACTAGTATTAAAGCATGAAAAAACCCTGTATGGTAAAGAGTATTTCAGGACGATCTCTAACCTCAACTGGTCATCAACATATCATAACAAGCTTGACTCTTATACCCTTTCTCAAAGTCTGCCGAGATAGTAGGACATTTCTTGGACTGCTTTTCCTACTAAAAAGAGTAGTAACCTTTCACTGCATCCTCAAGCAATTAAGCATCGTTGTAGTAACTCAAAGTTCTACCACTGATGTATGAGCAGAATCATCTACAGCCCACTTGCTTACTGATCTTTACTGCGCAGTCCTAATAGACAAGAGTTTTTTTGCTGTCTCTCAGCCATCCGTGAAAAATACTTAGAGGGTAGAGATAAAGCAACAGTTCTTTTCCTTATCAACTGATACTCAGACAGCAGTTATTTGGAAGCCGCTCCTTTAAGAGAAGGCTGGACGGTTGCAATCCAAAGGCTCTGTGTCAAGAGGAAGGGACAAAAATCTGAAGGAAGTTCAGCATTAGCACTACTCAGCCAAGGAGGAGAGAACAGGAAGCAATGGAAGCTGTATCAGAAAACAGGAGAAAGAGACAGGAACAGAGCAAAGAGAGTAGCTGGCACAAGGCACGGGAAGAATTAAAATCAAATGATACGTCCACCTGAAGAAAGGTCAAGTACCACCAAGGAGTGGAAGCAACAACCACTGTTCAGCCTGTCTTTTGATTCTGTAACAAGCCTTGTATAATTTCCAGCAGGTAAAATAAAGAGATCTCTCTGAGCAGAAATTCTCATCCCTGAAGAATGAGGGGTCATGATAAATAAAAATCTAATAATTGTCTTGTTCAATTTGTTTAGAAAAAATTAAAGCAACATCAAGTCAAACGTGGAAGGAGATAACAGAAACACATACAGAAGATAAAATACCTTTAAAAAGTGATCTAAACCATGGTGAGGGATGGGACTTAGGTTGAAAAAAATAAAACACCCTTCACCAAAGTAAAATTGGAAAGGGGAGAAACATCCCTGTAAGAACTGGTAGATACTGTAGGCACCTGCATTTCAACATGTCAAATGTGATCAACTGGACACATGCCATTAGCCATCAGTACTTTATTGCTAAAGAACTACCAAACGTTTATCTGTGCCGGTCTATTGTGGACTGCTTTTTGCTGCACTTTTCAGAAAGTCACTTTTGCCCCATTTAGTCCTGGAGCAAAAGCATCAGCAAAACGAGCAGAGGTGGACAGATAATGAGTCACGAGCTCCTAAACATTTAAAAATCACATACCTAATGAAGAAGATTGGTCACTGCCTCATCCAAATTGTTGTTATATGAAAGAGTTAGGGCTCTAATGCATGAGTTTAATACCATGTGTTTACCAAGCTACAGTAAACTATCTGCGCATTCTTAGGTCATTACAAATATAAGATAAAATGCACTTGCTTCAACTCTTTCATTAAGGTATGAGCTAATACATTCTATCTTGTAGTTGCCATAGGTTAAAAACACGTTCAACTGTGGTTCAGCTGACACAAAGCTGCTTGTTAAGGAAAATTAATTCTGTTGCATGTTTCAGCCCTCTGCCAATGAAGCCACTCAATTCAGAGAAATACATTTGCCCAAATCAAAAGTTTAGAGAATCAAAGAATGTTTCAGGGAAAAAGTATGATCTGGGCCTCTTAAATGTTATTTTAAAAGACAATTCCAATCTGGTGAAAAATATCTGAGATTTAATTGTGTCTCATTTAAGGAACGTCTACATCTTTTTGCTTGAGATGGACAACTGGACCCAAAGCTTGTTTTTAATCAGAAGGTCAGAACCTGTCTAAATTAAGGCAATACAACGTCCCTGACATTAGTAGAAACAAGAAAGCTGCAGTATTAAGGAATGAAACATGGCAACAAAGAGGCATTTTTAACTAGACTGCATGATCCATTTGTTTATTAATTATTAATCTATATTAATTTCTATATAACTGCATGCCAAACTAGAATTTTGCATAGAAGTTTGTGTGAAATGGTTCATCTTCCTCGTGCCTTCAACTCAGGTGCTGAAGGCTCTACCAAGTCATCAAGAAAGGCAAGAAAGAGGACCTGGGGCCAGTCAGCCTCAACTTGATCTTTGGGAAGGCAATGAGCAAATAACCTTGAAAATAACCTTGAAAAAAAAATAACCTTCAAATAACCTTGAAAATAACCTTGAAAAAAAAATAACCTTCAAATAACCTTGGGGGGTGTGTGAAGGTGGTGATCAGAAGTAGTCAGCCTAGACTTAGGAAGGGGAAACGATGCTTAATTAACTAACCTGACAACCTTCTATGATGAGACAACTGGCTTGGTTAGGCAGAGGATATTATTTATCACTACTTTAGTCAGGCTTTTGACTCTGTCCCCCATAATATAAGAAAAAACTTTTTTTTTTTTTTTTTTTTTTTACCGTAAGGGTGATCAAACACTGGAACAGGCTGCCCAGAGAGGTTGTGGAGTTTCCGCCATAGAGTTATTCAAAACCCACTGGACACAGTCCTGAGCAATCTGCTCTCTTTGACCGTGCCTTGAGCCAGGGGGTTGGGCCAGACAATCTCCAGAGATCCTCACCAGCCTCAACTGTTCTATGAAATCTTACACTTCTTACTAATGTTTAAATATCAGAGAGAGAACTTTTTGTTTTATGCTGTCTTTAAATATGGAAATGTTTTAAAACATATATTTTCTTACTTTCTCTAAAACTGTAAAGAGAAATAAAACAGAATTTTTTAAGAACATCCTTAAAGCACCTGTAAAAGAACTTCTACACTTGGTTCTGATCCAGCACTAGGAAGACATAATTGGAATGAGAAAATAAAAGAACATTTTAAAAGGTGAGCTTCTGGACAGCAGCAGGGGAAACATACTGTTAGGCAGTACAGTCTACCTGAAACTTCTCTGTTTTGCAAAAGTATAAAACAGAGGGGAGCAAGACAATCCCAGGCAGACTTTTCTATGGTAGCTGAACACATTCTGGTGCATCTGTTCACGTCCAGGAAGTTAGCATCAGGAAGTTGTATTATCACCCATAAAGGAGAAAATGGATGTCAGAATAACCTTGAGCTTCCTCAAAACCATCATATGGACCAGAGAACTGAGAAATATGGACAACTCTGACACATGGCATTCATCCATATTTTTGCCTAGTGGAAAACATGAAATTTAAAATGCCTTCATATTTCTCTATCCTATCAGCACTATTACTACTTCAACCTAAACTAAGGTTAAGCTAGTTGCATCTCAGATGGTTAAAGTAATGTTCTGAAGCGTAAACAAACTGGAATTCCAGATTTTCATTAAGTTCTGTGAAACACTGATACTCAATTCTAAAGCTCAAGATGTGCCAAAGCAGTCTTATAACACTCCAACCTTTATTTGTAAAAGATACAAACAAATGCCTTGTCTAAAGCAGGGAAACAATACCCATCTTCCCCACATTGCTAATTATTAACCTCTCCAAATGTTTTACACATATTGTTGGTAAGCAACAACACAAATCATTCCCCCCACCTTTTTTTTTTTTTTTTTGTTAAGACTAAAGAATCAGTGCAGCCTGCAGCACACTAGATGCAACTACATACCACAACTGGGGCAGTCACCTCTGACAGCTCCCATTCTGACAGCTCCCATTCTTTGGCGGCTGTCAGAGCCAACAGTTTTCTCAGCCAGCCTGCCACTTTTCTCAACTCACTCGCCTTCCAGTCCTACCACCCCGCACTCCCATCAATCTTGCACTGTATCCTCACCTATCCCAGTCATGCCCAGCACAACCATAAGAATGGCCCTTGGGAGCATGACAGTTCAAGAAAGTGTCTTTAGCTTTGTGGTGCAATGAAGTAAGAGAACATAAACAACTAGTTATCATCTCAACTTCGTAGCTTCTTAAACCGTCATCTGATCATGCAACAACCATACAACTGACCATCAAGACTTTGTTGGACCTAAGTTTTAGAATCTGTTTCCTCTTTTGTTTTCTCCCCTATGCACGGCTCTGCCACCTTCTGCTTTGCTTCTCCTTTTCACCTAATGCTAAAATCTTTGCAGATGTTTAAACTGGAATGAAACTAGAGTATTTATAACTAAATGAAAAAGAATCCTAAATATGAAAGTTTAAAGTAGAATTATTAGTCAACAATAAATAGTGAAAAAGCAAGACCCAAGACTTCTCAGACTTTAAATTCCCAAGAGAGGGAAAGACATCCAGAGAGGTCAAAACATACGAGCTGTCATTCTAGGTCAGGCAGTAGCGCACACCATCCCAGCAAGGCTTTCATACATACCAGCAGGCAGCAATATTTGAGGGGAAGTTTCCATGGCAAACGTTTGAACCAACCATGGATGCAGTAGTACGGCAACGGAGGAAAAGATTCTCAGGTAAGCAAGCCACAAACTCAAGGCCATCTACATTAAAACCAAACACCAGCAGGCAAAACACAAAGCACTGGTGTYGGATGATCATGGGCAGAATAAATCACAGTGTCAAACCCTACGCTGAAAGACTGCCACCTCCATCAATGCACAAAGACGAGATCAGCGGTAATGCCTGCTAGTATTTTGTCATCCAAAAGTAAATATAGCTCTAACCAGAATCCTGGGCCGAGCTGAAAACCTTGTGGACTAGAGACAGCCTGCCCAGTTCATTGACAGGATGGAAGGGAGAAGAGGCTTGAGTTTAGTTCTATCAACTGTCGTCTTCACTTGCTTTCCATACCAAGCAGTTGCCATGTTCTTTAGTCTTTTTATTTCCACGCTAATCCTTTCAGTGGCATAAAAGTGGCGTCCACTCAAGCAGCAGGCTTGCATTCAGATACCAACACAGAATCACAGCATAATTTCAGTTGGAAAGGACCTCTGAAGGTCACCTGGTCCAACCCCTGGGCTCAAAGCAGTGACAACTAGATCACAGCAAACACAATCGCATTTGCTCCAGCTCTTCCCCAAATCCCAGACACACAATATTCCCTGCGTTCCTATGGGAGTTTTGTTGTTGCTGTTGCTTTTAAATCATACTCCTAGTCTCTTGGGGAGCAGCTGCAGCATACCATTCCAGCCAGGAAAGCAGTGTGCAGTAACTGGCTAGCCTAGCGTACTGGCTCCAGCCCTGCCAGGTCCTACCAAGTGAATGTCAGTAAAGCATTAACAAAATAACCTCAGAAACACAGCACCGCTATCGTTATACATGCAAGCTCTTCAAATGCTTCTAAAAGGGAACACGTAGTTTAACTTCTACTATCCATTTATATGGCTTGAGAGTTCTACCAGACATTCAGCAGTCAGAACTGCAGTCCGGATATAGAAGATACTGGGAAAGGACTGCCTCCTTATTGCTACACTAGGCACCATCACTCATACACAGATACCAAACTGATTCATCTATACTCCTGGGAAAGGGATGAGCATCACAAACCCCAGGAAGACAGTATGTCTGTGTCCATGCACATAGATTTCATTTTCCATATGAGTTATGAGGTACCTACAATTTAAGTCTTTTTAGCTCCTCCCTCCTTCTTCCACCCCCCAATAAGATACACTCAGGGGATCAGGGGAAAAAAAAAAAATCTTTACTGCACTAAATCCCTTTCAGCATTCTGTTTTTCACGAGGAATATATTTCAGAGACCTTAGTCCCTCCCCTCCTTTAGTAAGGTCATCTGAATTAACTCCAGTGTCTAGTCCAGCTTACTGTAGGTATCTCCTCCAGTTTATATTTAGTTTCCACCCAAAATATTCTGAATCATTCAAGAGCTATGTTGTAGGAGTGTAAAAATTACCAGAATGCTATAACCTAACTCACAGCAGATATGTAGGAGGGGCCTATCTGCATGTATGAAAAGTAGTGAGTGAGTTTATATTCATATTTAGTTTTAACTAAGATTTTGGCTTCTCTTGAACTGCTTCCGCCTTGCCCTGAAAAGCCCCTTATACATAAACATAACAACGAATGAATTTAACAGGAATAAAAAAGTACTATTTCAAAACCGCCTTGCCCATTTTGAACTATCAGGAACCATTTGTCCTATACTGGTGCTCTAGTACCTCGTCAGACCTAGCACTGCTCATGCTAAGCAATCAACCCATCCTCAAGATGCACAATTCCAGCTTTAAAATGAGAACCACCTTAAGGTGCATATAGGAAAGCAAGCTATCACTTAAGCATCACTCATTTTTCAACATGTATGTTTATGCAAGAAACAGATCCAACATTCTACTTTTCAGCACTGTATGCACCTGGTATTATGAAACGAATTTTAGAGGTATCAGGCACTTAACAATGTCTAGAAAGATTTTAAAGTGTACTGCTTAAGAAAATAAACAGGTTCACCAGAAAGGCCACTTGAAAGGGGGGCAGACTCTTAATATATTTTTGAGCTCTGTCATTAGTCTACAACCTGCTGCACGATCTCAGACAACTATTTTGCTGCAGCTTCCCTTCATGTAAAGTAAGCTGAAATGTACAGATGAAAAGTATTTTAAAGTGTAGCATTCAAGTATTTAGTAAACTTAACATTATCATTAGCATTTTGACATTTCTTAAAAGCTTGCCAAAGCCACTTCATCCACCAGTACAAGGCTTTGCAGTATTTGTTTCCTATTTGCAGAATCCTAGAAACATACAAGGCCGTTGTACAGCAAGTTTAAAAAACAAGACTTGCTTTAAAGGCAAAAAGGAGGGTTTTTTGCTTGTTTTAAAACCCRTTTTGTAAAAAAAAAAATAAAAAATCAGAGGTAATATATGTGATTTCCCAAGACTAAGGCCAAAAAATACTTCATCATGCCATTTTAAAAGGTATTTTGGAAGTCCCTTTTAATATACCAATATTTTAGGTATCAATTATTTAGCAATGCCCCATCTCTTGAGCATATGTCAACAAGAGAGTTTAGCTAGACCAATTAAGGAACATACGAGTTTCCATTAGGCTTTTGTTATGGAGATGGTTAAACTAGCTTCAGCAAGAATACATTTCTAGTCTGCAAAATCCATCTCATCACACAAGGTCCCAAGGTCATCAAGGCTCCTTTCAGAGCCGACAGCGCATGAGAGATAAGGACAGAAATTCAGTTTGCAATACGAGGGGACTGCACGATAACTGCACCTAGAAAAAGCAGCGTCGATACAGGAAGCAGCTTTCCACCACCGCGTTCGCTTCTAAACAGCCATTTTACTTCTAACTACATCCTTCCCTACAGCCAGCCTTCATTTTGTGTGCCTGCCTAGGCGCGCGGTCCCAGGCTGACAGCTAAGGAGAGGATACCGGGGGTGCGCTCAGGTGGAGGTGAGATGCCTCCCAGCCTCGCCGGGTGCCGAGCGAGCCGCTCCGGTGCCAGGGCCGGGGGAGGCAGATTTCCCCCGCCTCCCCCCGTTTTTGAAAGTAAATGAAGGCGCCGCTCCCAATGGCGGGGGAGGGGGGAGCTAGGCTCCCTCCTCCTCCCGGGAGCCCGGCTCCTCCTGGAGAGGCAGGGGAGCCCGGGGACCCCTCTCCTGGCAGGTCGGCCCTGCTATCGTCCCTCCCCCCGGGCGGGCAGTGCCGTGTGTCCCGTCCCTCCCCCCGGGCGGGCGGGCTGGCTGGCTGTGCTGTCTCTCCCCCCGGCAGGCCGTGCGAGAGCGGCGGGGCGGGCACTCACCGCTCCGGCAGAGTGAGAGGCAGCGGCGGCGGCGGCGGCCTCATCCTCCTCCGGCGACGGCGGGCCGATCTTGCTGCAGGTGGCCGCCAGCAGAGCGAGCGGTGACGGCTGAGCGTCCTACCCACAATGGGCGGGTTCAGGGAGAGAAAGTGGGTGGCGGTTAGTGCGGGACAGCGACCGGGCTCCTCGCAGACGCGCACACAGGAAGCGGCGGCGGCGGCACCGGCTCCCGCACCCGCTCACAACGTGTCACCCGGGGGAGGGGGGGAAGGGGCCCGGCCGGGCCTGCGCTTACCTGGGGGGCGGCCGCCCCGGCGGAGGCCGAGGCGGCGCCGTTGCCGTGCTGGAGATACTCGCTGTGGCTGCTGCTGTCCACGTCTAAGGCAGCCATTTCCTCTTGTTTCACGGGCTTCTCGGGAGCTGCGGGCACAGCGGGGAGGGGGAGGGGAGAGTCACTGACGGGAGCGATCACCCCCCTCCCTCTCCCTCCCTCCCTCTCCCCCCCCCTAACCCCAGCGCTCCCCCCGCCCTCCCGCACGGAGCCCTCCTCCTCCTCCTCCTCCTCCTCCCCGTGCTGCTGCCCCTGCCCCTCTTCTCCCTCCTCCCCCTGCTCCTCCTGCTGCTGCTCTCAGTGCCGCTCTCGCCTCGCTCGCACACGGACGCTCCGGGGCCGGAGCGGGGAAGCGCAGGGCCGGAGCAGGAGCAGGGAGCCCCGCGGGGCGGCTCGGTCGGTGCGTACGTACCGGTCATGGTGTGAGTGCGAGCGGCCGGCTGGCTGGCTGGCTGGGCGGGAGGCAGGCAGGCTGGCTGGCTCGCACACAGGCCCTGCTGGCTGGGGCTAGGCGGCTGCCGCCGGGGACATGCTTATTGTGCTCACGGGCTGAAGCGGCGGCGGCGGCCCGAGCCTACTCCGGGGTTTTTTTTCCTATTTTGATTGACGGTGCGGGAAAGCCGAAAGGTGGGGCTTGCAGCGGGAGAGGGGGCCCGGCCGACACCGCCGCCCGCCCGCCCGCCTGCCAGCCCGGAACTCCCGCCTACGCCCGCGCGCGCGCGCTCATTGGCTGCGCCTTGCCGCTGCCGCCGCTTGCACTGGCCGCCCGGCCTGCCAGTCACCCGCCAGGGGCGGGGGGGGCGCCCCATGCCGAGGCGGCTTCCTGTTTGCCAGGGCTTGTGCGAGGAACAATGAGCGGGGCCCGCCGAGAGCCCGCGGCCTGCTCCGGCCCGGGCCCGCGCGGCCCCCGCGCCGCGGGGAGGCGGCCCGGCCGCCGCGCTCCCCCGCCGCCGCGCCGAGGCGACGCGGCCCGCGGGGCCTGGCCGCCCGCCCGCGCCGCAGGGGTCAGCGCAGAGGCACAGCTG
>JASVER010000003.1:12838677-12980632 GCA_030449065.1 Oceanodroma leucorhoa
GCGCGGTGCGCGTGTGCCCGGGAGGCGCCGGGCTGGAGCCGCGCTCGTTTGAAATCTCCCTGGCGGGGGAGTCGCTCACGGCTGGCGACAGCCGCGGCTCCGGGGCGGCGGCCGAGGTGCGCCCTGCCAGCAGCCAGCGCCGCCACTGCTGCCGCCGCGCTTTGTCCCCGCCGGCGCTAAGATGTCGGCGCGCCGTCCCCAGGGGAGCCGGCCCGCCCGGGCAGGCCCTGCCTGGCGGCTGCCCCGCGCCGCCGCCGGGTGCCGGAGCCCGCCGGGCAGGCGGCCCCTCCTGCGGGAGAGGGGATCCTGGTCAGCGCCGGCCTCTGGCCGGCGGCGGCGCGGCCCCGGGAGCCACACCTCAATGGCCGGCCCGCGGGCCGTTGCATAAGCWGTCTGGCCGTCGCGGGCTCGCACCTGGCCGACCCGGGCGGGCTAAAGCTAAAAAGCTCCTTTGCCTCTTCTGTAAAATAAAACCCATCGAGGATAAGGCCGCGAGTAAGATTTTAGCGTGGCATGTCCTTCCAACAGGAGTGTCAGCAGTAACAACGTGCTCTGCTCTGAGCTAGGGAGCCAAGCCTTAGCACAAATCAAGTATTTATGCCAGCAGATTTTACTTTAGTATATTAAGGGGAATTAGTAACATCGCAGCATCAGTTTGCTGCTCTGTCCTTCCATGTTATGCAACACAAAGGAAACCGGGAGCTCTCAGATTGCTAAACTAAGGCAGGAAATACGTTTAAAGCATTATATAAGTATATGATGATACAGAAATTATTATTAGTGGGGCCTGTTTCCCTGCTGCGCTGTGTGGCTTGTGAAGGGTTCCTGTAAAGGGGAACAAGTTCAGCTTGGCCTTTCCTCACGTCCAAACACACGTGCAGGATGGTAGGACAGTGTGTAGGCTGAGGCAGTGATTTTGACCCTTAGCTTGTAAAGTCCCCTGATAAATCAGTTTTTCTTAGTTACCTTTCATGTGGTGGTCCAAGGAGTCTGTGAATGAGGCTGAAAAGCATTGGATTGTAGAACTCAAACCTACTTTACTGTTAACAATATTTAATGTAATTGTTACTGAGAATTACCTAGGAGATACAGTGAGCATAGTCTCATATATCCATAGTTGTACTGAGTATTTGAAGCCACAGGCCAGGCAGATAAACCCACAGAAAAGTTAGTAACTAGGAAACGCAGAAATACAGTCAGGATTTTCAACAGCCTCTCTGAGCAGAGAACACACAGTGCTTTTTAATCAGTCCAGCATTATGACCTTGCAGTAACTGCCCAGGCCTAGCCTAGAAACTATTACAGAACAGGAAAAAAACACACTGAGAAAATGTGAATTTAATATCAGGAAGCTATGATGGAGGAAGGGTGCAGTATCTTCCCTGCCAGTGGACGATTGCTCTTACTGTGTGATGTGTAGTCTTATTTTAAGCCCATTTACTTCTGCTGGTATGTTGAGAGTGCCTTCAGGTGACTTTTAATAGTAAGTTGTAAATTAATCCCAAAGCTGTTTGTTACAATTCATTTTTTCCAGGGTAGTAAAAAAAACAACCCCCACTTCTGTTTTTAAAATATCTATATTTGTTTACATAGTCTCTTGTGATTCTACTTTAGAATTAGTTGTTGGCAAGTTAAATAACATATCGACAGAAGAGAAGAAGCTTTTTTTGCAATTAATTATTTTTATTGTAATAGCAGAACACTGACAAGAAAAAGTTGTAACTAGGAACAGAAGTCACATTTATTTTGACATAATAATACAATAATGTCAGAAATAATTTTTAGCCAGTAAAAGCTAGAATATACAACCTCTAAAAATGAGTCAGTATATATACATAAGCAAATTTTAGAAGAAAAATGGAAATGTAAGATTACATGATCCACAAGACTATTGTAGTATCTAAAAAATAGTCTTCTACAGCTGGTATAAAATCTGTGATTTGTTTTGCAATATTAGAAGTTGTTGGTGAAATGGATGATAGCCTGTCATCCTGGAACCGGAACTATTATAGGTGACTTTGGACTTCTGATAACCTAGGAAGAGGTTCATTTAAGGATTGATCTGTAAGAGAAGTAATTCCTGCTCGTACGCTGGGAAGGTGGGAATGATATTAAAAAAACAGCTCCTGCTAATTAGCAGGGTATTTCTAAACATTATCAATGGCACTTTGCTTTAAGAAGATTGTGTTGTCTAGGACTTAAACTAAATATGAATGTTGGTCTTTCTTCTACAATTGGATGTACGCTGAGAGCTCTATGACTTCAGTGAGATGTTGTCAACAGAGTAGTTTACCTGTATGGATCTGATTGCAGGCTTGGGACATAACTGCAATGCTTTAGGGCAGAATGATTTGAAATATCAACAGTGGGATTGTTTTTATATATTAAGGAGTTTTTCAGTGCAATAAAACTCAAATGTAAATAGGCTTCATAACACTAGTTGAGGACCAACTTTTTCTAGTCAAGTACCTAAAATTAGGGGATCACCATGATGATAATATTACATTCAGATAAAAAAGGAGAACATAACAGAATATTAATAGACTATTAAAAATAAGATAAATTACAGGAACATTGCAAAAAAGATATGCTATTATGAAAAAGGGGTGTAAAGAAGAGACTCACTCAGAAATGTTATGTAAAAACTGATTGGTAATAAAAACAACGTGTTTTTATTTACCATTTCCCAGTGGAGATTAAGAACACACGAGAAGCAAAAAAAATTCAAGGAAAAAAGGAAATGAGAAAAGACATTATTTGTAGCTTTTTGCTTTTCAATATACTAGCATCAAGACGTTCACTAGAAAAATCCTGGATGTATCGGGGAGATTATTGTATCCGTACTGGATGGAAGTTCTGTTAGGTGGTAGTCTTTCTGCTGAGTTAGCACTGTGCCAGTATCCCCACAGAGACTGAGCTCCATGCCCAATTAGAGGAGCCATTGTTTCCTCTTTCTTGAGATTACCCACCAGATGTACTGTATCAGTATGTGATCTGAATAAACTAACCATGACCAGTTTATTATTAAAGAGCCTTGCCTCCTCCTTCGAGGCTGCTTGTGGTAAACTGCAGGTCCTGGTTCCTGCAGGTTCTTAATCCATTTGCTGAAAATGGTGTGTTGTAATTGGAGCTGTGTAGGTGCAGAGGAAGCAACACTGATCTATACATAATGAGAATACCTCCACCAGATACCAAAATGCAGCTATTTCAGAACTGAGATGCAGCCTTTGCAGTAAGTAGCAGTGGAGTTCAGGAGAGGAAGTGGTGCCTACCAGCTTCTGATGAAACTTCAGGGAAGGTTTTGAAAGATCAAATAAGATGCAAATTGGAAATAATGCTAAAACTAACATCTCCCTGTAGTTCAGTTGTAAGCTCAATGCTGCATTTGGCCACTGTAACTTATATCTCTTTGGTTTGTCTTGGAGCTCAGTCTCTGTGAGGATATCAGTCAGTACAAGTTCAGAAGGAAGTGCACCACCTAACACAGCTTCCATCCAGTACAGTGCTGGCTATAGTTGGAAATGTCTTCTGCCTATATACTTCTTTGAAACTTCTGAGTTATGACATATTATTTCTGTCTTTAGTAGCCCCTTCTATTGGTGACTCTGCATTTATTTAAAGGAATGTATTATTTAAGGGTTGTTGGTATGTGGTCCAGTTCAGTTTTCACATCCGTGTTACTCCGTTCCTCTGTAAAGTGGTGGTTTTGCCATGCTGAAGCCTAGAATGCAACTGGACAAGATGGGCAGGAATGCGTTCTGCTGTGGTGTGTTCTGTACCACTGGGCAAACTCAGACTTGGGTCGCTTCAGTTTGAAAGGCTGGGCTTAAAATGACATTGAAGAATCAGTAGGGATTCAATTCAACAAACTACCTTAAAACGCAGCCTTTACTGAAGGGACAACAAGCAGAATTATCTGTAAGTCTCATGCCTGAAAAAGTAACTAGGACACAAAAAAACAAGAATTCAGAGGAGGTATCCTTTTGAATTTGAGATAACTTCTTTTGCTTTAGTCATCTGTTTAAAATTTCAGTAGAATCTGGAGGGCCATATGTTTTGGTTTCTAAGTGCCAAACATTTACTTGGTATTACAAACAACAAGATAATTACAAGGTTCTGAATCAGACCTATTAAACYTACTAGAATTCAACTTCATTCTGAATTTCAGCCTTCCTTTCCCATTTATTTAAGTCTTAGCAAACAGGAAAAAGCATCTAGCTACTAGTCCTAGACATTGCACTCTTAATTTCTGCGTCACGTATGGGCCCATTTGCTTAAGAATATTGGGAGATCTTTCCACAGGGCCACAGGAAGGACTGACAGGTTGACTTGTGAGGTTTCTTGAGTTAGCATGTAGTAGTTGGGAGATCATTGCATAACCTGAGTCCATCCCCTTAGAAATCAACACAGAAATGATTTCTTGCCTGGCATAAAATTGGCAAGGAAGAAGCAGTGGTCAGAGAAAGGTGTTGGCTGGGATCGTTGTCGTCATTCCCCAGAAAGCACCTCCCTATCCTGAGATGAGTGGCTATGAGAGCACAAATTTTGCAAGGCAAGAGCAGGCTTGGGCAGTAGGTGTGGTTTGACCAGAAGCAGCTGAGCCAACCTAATAGCTCATTGACCTTGCCATAATTTAATCAACTGCCAGAGAACAAACCCTGCAAAAATACTGCTCCCCACATTGCAAGCTAAATTGAGTCAGACTAGACACAGTGGGGGACAGGGCTCCGTGGGTGGGAGCAGATAAGGAGAGGTAGGACTCCCTTCAGCAGCAGCCAGTAGATAAATTCAGGGTGTCAAGCTTGCTACACTGCACAGGAACTTGCTTTTGGCTATGTTTGTGTAAAGTGTCTGTCAGTAGCCCAGGATTTCTAGCCTCTAGAGGAGCACAAACAGTACTCGAGAGCATCTGAAATATCAAGGCATTTGTATAGTCCACTGCACAAGTGTGATGGTATCCAAGTGTAACCATATAAAAGACAAATAATATTTATTAAAAGTGAAATTGGATTTTAGAAGGGCAATTTTTCTGTTTTAAATGGGAGAGCAATTCTAAAAATACTAGTTTCTGCCTGAAACAACTCCATTAAAGAGAGGTGAAAGAGAAATCTGTGGTACCTGGATCCAGCTGTTAGCAGGGGAGACATTTGATTCCACTGATCTGCTCACGTCCAGTGGAAGCTGTTGACGGGATAAAGAAAGGCCTAGCAAACTAATGGACAGTACAGCATTCACAGCAGGAACACGCCAGCTCCAGACACTTTCTGCACTTGATTGGAGGTCTGAGACATGCAACCTAGCCACAGTAAGAGGAAGAACCTGTGAATAAGTAGCCTAACTACCCAGTCTGTGCACAAATCTAAAGGCTGTGACTCTTCGCCAACACAGATGACAGATCTTCAAAGAATGGGGCCAACAGAAAGTCTGTCCAAGCTCTACACATGCCAATGTGTGAGGACAGTCCTCTGGAACATTGTTTCTGGCCTAGTCATTGTATTTATGAATTTTTTTAAGCAATTAGGACAAAATAAGTCATGTTCCCTTTTAGTCAGAAATTCTTCCTCGTTTGTTAAGCTGCAACTCTCCCTGGGTAATATATTTTTGTATATTTTGCAAATTGTCAAATTCCATGGAGATATCTAGTATTTGACTGGTAAACAGGCTCTGTCCTTAATAGCATGTTAGAGAAAACTAATTCTGCTGTTTTTTCTTTCTCGTGTTAAACTATGTGACTATGACGGAAGAATTTCAGTGTACTTGCACGAGATGTTTTTTCCCATTAATTGTATTGTCTTGTTTTTAGTTGTGTGTACAAATAAATAAAGACTATGTTAGTTATATCTCCTCTGTAAAATTTGGGTGGTTTTTATTCAATTGGCAGCTTATTCCATCTAAGTAAGAACTTTTTTCATTAAAAAAAATTGTTTCTTACAACGAGGAAAGAAATACATCTAATCTCACTCCCATTTGGAGAGAGGTGGCAGGAAAAAGCAGATAGGTACGTAGCTGAAAACTTGGCCCTTAGCAGGTAAATCACTGTATACAACTGCTTCATTTCACCTCGCTTAAATGAGGAATACATCTCTCTTTTTTCAAGCTTCCTAAAAGTTACTGCCTTTGGGCCCCATCATTATCCTGTTTGTTTATGCTTAATTCCTACCCTTCAAGGTCATAACAACAGATACAATTTAATTATAGAAATAATTGAAAAAAATTATAGATCCTTTAGGTAAGGTTAGAGAAATTGTTCAGAGGGAGAAGTCCATAACCATGACTTGCAGAATGCAGTAATATGGCATCTAAGGATCCTTCTGCATAGCCTGTCACAAAATTGGAATGGAAATAAACAGATAGATACATAGATAGATTCACCTGAAAGAAAAAAAAGTGTGTTGTTATGGACTTCTTGTCTAGTGGAACTCTGTTTTTTCTCCCAATTTGGCATTTTACTTTTAATAGTACTGATCAAAAAGTAGGCCATTGTAGAAATGAAGGAGACTGGCAAATTATATACATGCACCTATGTTTACTGAAAAACTGAAAACTTAATAGCAGGAGTTATGTACTCTGAAAGGAAATATTTTGAGAGGGATGAAGTGACATTTTTTAGGAATCTCAGTCTGAATTCCCATTCCCAGAGCAAGAGCGAGCAGGACTCTGTGGCTCCCTCTAGGAGAAGGAAGTCTGGGGCTACAGTCCAAACCGCATCCCGTGCTCGCTCGGGCAAGTCTCGGGGTTGTTGGTGAGCAGCCCCAATTCCAGCAGCCTCACGGCTGGAGGGTTAAGGTGGTCTGGGCAGTGAGGGATCAAGTGAGTGTCCATTTTTGTATGTAAAGGAGATTTATAAACCCAGATAACAGCTCTAAGCTCTTCCATATCTTTAGGTGAGGGAGGGTTTTTGTTTCTTGAAAAAAAACCCTGCAACAATCCTTGACAGGATCTTTGAAAGAGGGGTTGTGGGCAGCGACTTCCAGAGATTGCTGGGGGCCGTGTGTGGCAGGAGAACCTTCCCCGGGAGGTCTCTGATGCAGGAATGACCTGCCCTCGCAGCGGTTCTCAGCGTTGTGTTTTAGCTGGCACTAGGGGACTGCACACAGCCCCCGCCATCTCTAGACTGGCTGGCGTGGATGCCCCCRAGGTGCCTGATCTGCTCTTGCTCCCCGGTGAGGAACCCCAGTTGTTGAACAGAGTTCTGGCGTGTCTGCGGTGGCATATAAAGCCTTTGTGGTTTTTCCTACAAGCATAATTTCATTAAAGTAGACATAAGCATTAAGAGCAACAAAACAAATTAGGTTTGTACCTTTCTACTTACTAACTTTGAAAGAGGAGGTGGAAAGTTCTAGGGTTCATTTCAGGTTTTTCTGTGTCTATGTTGCAGAGAAGTCAAAATTTAAAATTTGGACAAGACGATGGTAACGGATACCTTCACCTTACCTGCCTGTGATACCACAGACAAGTGGAGTTGCATCACAAATATCAAGGAAGAGAAAGCTGAGTGAGATTTGAAATTCCAGTTCTGATCATAAAAAAACCTGTTTTCAGGGAAAAAAAAAATACACCGATGAAAAGTTATCTAAGAAATGCCTTGGTAAAAGAATCATCAATCTATTTCAGCTTGTCTGAAAGAGGCACATTTGAGGATTGAAAATGACAATAATTAGCACACTGATGGTGCTGACATAAAACGCCAATAGACATTTTTTAACTGCTAATTAACCTCTGGCTTCTATAGACATCTTTTAAAAATGTACATCTTCATCACCTTTTTTGCAGCGCACTGGCAATCACATAGTTCACGCTACTTCTCAGACCATGCTGCAGATCATTCTTGGTCCTTTTGACCTCTTTTCATTTCAGAATTACTGCACAGCCTTCCCAATCTAATGACACTTGCAAACATCTGCACTTGCTGCAGGTGTCCTTCCTATTTCTAAAAATTAATTAACGAAAGTTAATTATGTTTAATGTATTGTTTCTCTCTCTCGTGTCAATTAATATCTGAATTATTGAAGTGGAATCTGAATTATTGAAGTGGAACATTGCTATTAGTTTGTTTTCACAAAGTTGGAAAACTCAGAAACTCCACTATCATCTTAATTACTTACAAATGAAGGGTAAAATGCTTTCCTTCCCGTGGCAAAACTCCAAAAGATGTAATGGAGACAGGATCTCAACAGCAAGCCTACATTCCCTACGCATTCCTCCAGTCTCAGCAGGACCACTCAGGCACTGGAGGCAAAGCATGTGTGCCGTGCATAAGCACGAGTATGCAGTTCCAGGACAAGGATCCCACTATATCTTTTACTTTACAATAGTAGTGCCAGATTTTCAGCAACACGTTATGTTTAAACAGAGTGGCAATTGAATATTCTGTCTGCTGCATAGAAAAAAAAATAGTTCATCCTCCTTTTCCTCTCCCAAAGAAAAAGCATTACAATACTTTTGTTCCTAGCCTGGATTCCTACAGAAATTAAAAGGGTTTTGAGATCATTATCTCTTCATATGTATAATAAATCTCTGTGTGTATGCGCATGTGTGCACACATATGTGCATGTACATACTTGCACGTTGTACAAGAGAAAGAGACAGAACAAGAACAAACAGTAACCAATTTTAACCACATCTGACAGAGCAATAAAAGGCTAAAAATGTTACATTCCTATACATTTCATGAAAACAGGCTGCTAAGTAAAAGAAGAGCGACCCACTGCAGCTTGAGTTAAACCCTTATTAAACACCAAGAAAGCTGCAAAGATGAAAGATGTTATGAATACCCACCCACAGGAAAAGCTGCAGTGGGAGCTTCCAGCTATGTAGACCTAGGAGAATCCAAACAAGAGATTGCTCAAGGGAAACCATGCCCCATCAGATCCATAGCTCACAGGACTACTGGTTTGTGGTGGATTTCTGTTCCATTGCTGTCCAGCTCTGAAGATGACATAATGTTTGCCCTTTGACTCTGGGGAAGAAAAGATTTTTTTTTTTTCTTCATGCAAACCTGATGAGCTGAATCCCAAGATGAAAGGAAAGACCAGAATGTGTTCTTAAAGACCCCATGAGATATTCTCACCAGAGTCTCAGTGATCTGCATGCAGCACACTAGACAAAGAGAAAACAGCATCTTCAGGTTCTCGAACCCTGGAGACTGGAGAAAAGCTTCATGCCCTGGCAGCCAGGACTTTGGTCTTGTTTAAGTTAGCAAGAGCCAGTGCTGTTAAAAAGCCTTTCATCCCACTTTCTAACCTGTCACATCACTGATATCCAGGGGTCTAACCATTCTCAGAAATTTGGTGAGGGATACACATCTTAGGCCTATCAACTTTCCTGATTTTTCTGTAATAGAGGTGCGGTATCCATGCAGAAGGCGCAGCTGGAGGCAGGAGTAAGTCAGGCTCTTGGCACTGTTGTCCCTTGCTGGTCTGCAGGAGACGCGCGTGCCAGTGCCATGCATCTTTGGCATCTCGTTTGGATGCCGAAGGAAAGTTGAAAGCAAGAGAAGGTCCAAACCGGGTGCTGTATAATGTACCAATAAACACACCGTCTTCATGACCCTTACCCACTATAGTGCTTGTCTCGGTTGCGTTTCCTCCCTCTTCGTAGCTGGGGTGCATTTGACAAGGTTTGTTTACTTCACCCCAGCGTCGCGTGTTCGTCACCCATCAGTCACACATCCGGGGACAAACTCTGATACTCCAACATTTGCAGTCCCCTCTGGATGCCTGCCTTTTCATGTCCTATCACAGTAACTCATCTTTCATCTATACCTCTCTTCTGCACTGTACACTTCAGACCCTCCTTTGCTAGGCACGTTCATGTCTCTAAAAATATCATCCAGGAACTTTTTATTCTTCTTCATGTCGTGTAGCAAGGAAGCTTGGCTCTCAGGCTCAGCAATCTTGCTCGTTGGTGCTGAGGCAATCAATGCACCTAGGCTGCCTTGGATGCCTGTAGCCATATCTAGCAGTGCTCGGATTCACAGTCCTTCATACCCCACACAAAGGAAGGAGAGAGAATGAAAGAATTCAGCAGCCAAATCCTGCTATTCCCTCTTCTTCCCAAAAAGGTTAACGCCAAGAAAAACAGAAGTGCCCATTCTTGTCACAAGGTGACAAAGGGATGTGTGTGGCCTTATTATTATTCTTGCTGCTACATGTGTGTGAGGTTAGCCTGAGATATTTTTAATGAACTTTTTAATTTTTTTAATCTTTTTTGTCGTAATAAGGACCTGGCACAGTAATAAGAATCTCCAAGGTGGAGCAATAAAATCAAGTTACAGTCTTCTAAACTAGCTACGTTTTGCAATTTTATGGGAAAATAAATATCCATTCTCTTCAGTATGTTATACTTGTCAGTCTCTGTTTTTCCTGCACTAATCTAAAATAAATTAGACAAGTAGCGTTCTTTTTGTGGTCTGTCATTCATTACTTAAGGATATAGGGACAAAGTTAGAACAGCATGTTTGTCAACTAAGTAAATATTTAACAAATTTACTTTCATTTTAACAGTATAAGGGAACAGTATCATAAAACCTTAGAAATTTGGCAGTACTCTTATCTTTTTTATGTGACACTCAAGTTAGTTGTTGGAGCCATTTTACTTC
This sequence comes from Oceanodroma leucorhoa, assembly GCA_030449065.1. Taxonomy (NCBI): domain Eukaryota; kingdom Metazoa; phylum Chordata; class Aves; order Procellariiformes; genus Oceanodroma; species Oceanodroma leucorhoa. The sequence goes on from JASVER010000003.1 coordinate 12,849,278, forward strand.
CTGGATGAATGATAAACCCTGTAGTAGGACAATTCAACATAAACATCTGCAATAAAACAGGTCAATTAAATCTGCAAGTTAATTCTAGGCCAGAGGGAGAAAAAGCTGCCTTATTCTTATTTACTGTTCCCTAAGGAGTTAAGACCCCAGGGCAGTACGACTCTGCATGGACTAGAAGTTAAACATGCGCTTGATTTCGGAGTTTCTGGGACCCAGACACTCACAGTTCTGTAATTCACGATAATGCTCCTAGTTGGAAGGGCTGTAGTCACAAAATGTTTCCTTATTCCCATGATTTTCAGGCAATGACAGAGGCAGGCTGGGAAGCAGGTTTCTAAGGCCACAGAAAAAAAACCAGTTTTAGGGGTTTCCAAATGATCCGTGAAACTTTTTAATCTGCTTCTGGGCTTTCCATGGGGAGAAGAAACTTATTTGTGAAAGTCAGCATAAAGACCCCCAATTTGGCTTCTGCGAAAAGTGAGCGTTAGGTATTACTTCTGTCACGTAGAAATCAATAGGAATTGAAGTATGTTAATGATTTCCCGCGGGGTCAGAGAGGCAGCCACTCGCGCATCAAAAACGAGTGGCAGCCAACACGACAGTGAGTTAATGCTCCTTTCTCCCATTTCCTCATCCGTTTGTCTACCGTTTCTCCACATTTGATACACAGGCCATCAGTATGATGATTATAAGCAGAGAAGAGACTTCACAGAGAACATAACCTGCTCTATCCTGAGTGAAAAGGCCTCAACCTGCCCAGTATCTCGTATTTAATTCAACTCCCCCTTCCAGTCTGTATCAGAGTGTTTGGGATGTATCAACAGAGTCGGAGAACTCCCAGCTAGTGCCTATGGGAAATATTTTCATTGCTGCAGCTAATCTACAGAGACAAATATTTTCTTGTTTACACTGTGAGAAACAAGATATCCTTATCTCCCGATATGAAACATTTGCTCTTTGTTGGATACCAACACTGTTCAACTCCAAAGCTGTTTGAAATCCTGGCTTGTTGCTTATCTAATTCAGCGGTGCCCATTACAGAAATCAGAGAACTCCTTTCGATACTGCTCTGCCTCCCTGTCTGAGGACTCGGTCCATTGAGGATGTTCTCAGAAAATCTCTGTTGATCATGGAAGATATTATCCCCATTTCACAGCCATGAATGAGATGTGCAGGAGTATCCAGAGCCCTGCCAGAGGTCACGGCAGAACCAAGAACTAAACTCCCATTTTTTGGATCCCAATCCATCCTCCCTTTCATCACCTTTTCACCTCAAAGCAGAAAAATGGAACAACATTCTTCCTTGTCCTCTGTTTTGAGTAAAAGCCTAATTATTTGGCTACCGCTCCATTTCGTTCTTTGGAAAATGTTTTTCTATCCTGTTGTAGATTTTCCACATACACATGCCTTCACAATTTGCAAATTGCTGCCTCACAGCACCAGTTAGCGTCCTGGGAAGCAGCAGGCCAGCTACGAATGCAGCTCCCAAGCAGCACCAGCCCAGGTTGTGCCTGCACCATGCATCTGTAGTTATGCAGAAGGAAAACAACTCAAGGCATTAATAGTGGGAGCAGCTCTGAATTCATCAACAACTCAGTGTCCTCTCGGGCACTTCAGCGTCCGAGTGCGGAATCCTGCAAAGCCGACACAGAGCCCGCCGCCGTCTGGCCCGTGCTCTCCGGTTTGGACCATTTCACGCACGCTTGTGCGTAGGAAGCYTATCATTACGGCCCTGGGCGTTACAGCCAACTTGAGCTTTTCAGCCTGGATGTTAATAGAAGCCATTCCCAACATTTTGTCAACCACTGCTATTGCCAAGATACTGGCTGGAGATCATTTAGGTCTGGTTTTCCACTTTTTTTTTAATTTTTTTTTTTTAAGGTTGTGCTGTACTTAGAAAAGAAAAAACAAAACCAATTTTTCCAAGTCCACCTGTGCAGTATTAGTTCCTTGTAGGACAGCGCTCCTCTCAATCATCTCTGTACAGTTTTCAAGCCTTGCCACCCGCCCATATAAGTTGTTAATTCTCTCTGACATTTCCCTGTATCTTTCTTCCAGAGAAGAAAGGGGCCATTGAAGAATATCATACAGAGTCTCAAGCGGTTCCTGAATTGATCCCTCAAGGCTGAGGCTGGTGAGAGGGCAGCACAGCTCAGAGGCAGAGCCCAGCAGAATTTGTTGAGGAACCTTTGAGCTGGCAGCATGCCGCTTGAAAAGCCTTTCTCTTTCAGATACATTCGTGCCTCGTGTCATTACCAAATATAGAATGTATTCTTTAAAAGATACTACTTTCCCTACATGAGGTATCTAAAACTGTTGGAAAAAGCAAAGCTGAAAAATACAATGAGACCCCTTGCCATATATGAGACATGATTAAATCAAAATGCCCCCACAGCCTGACCTGGTGGCCATACGAACCTTCACTTTACTCGCCCGGGTAGGCGTAGGAGATACAGCCGGACTCCTCAGGGTTACAGAGGTATTCACAGACGCACACGGCCACGGGCTGGGCTCCTTGCATGCCGCCGGCTGTGTGACGGACTGGGCTGGCACGCCTGCAGTCAAGCAGCCTGTTTGCATATAGGAARGGGCATTCAGCAGGATCACTGTTAATAACAGGAAGATACTAAAAGTAACCAAAACAAAGACGTAACATTCCCTTGTCCAGACACACTGTGGGCCTCACAGTTGCTGCTCTTGCTGTCGTCATATCTGGCCGTCACAGAAATGGTCTGTCCCAATATTTTGCCTCTGTCATGTAGAAAAACGCATTACCAGCTCCCTTCCCACCTCCAAACCCAGGCACCCCCTGCCCGCTTCGCCCCTTGGCTTTCTGCCCTGTTGCTCTCTGGCTGCTCTTGCAACGCCGAGCATTGCAGGGTGGTGGGTAAGGCAGTGGTGCGTGCCTTAAGCACGTGCGCTTGCCCAACAAGCCCAGAAAGAGCCCGGAGTGGCACATTCGTTTTTACGTTTGAAGTGAAATCATGATGTAAAAAACCAATTTGCATGGTTTACATGACATATCCTTCCATCAGGAAAGGTCGTTCCCAGGAAGAGGTTAAGGATGAGTAGGAGAAGGGTAAAGTCCTTCCTCCCGCTACTTTTTAACCCCCTTCTTGCTGTATAAGTTTCCTTTTTCCATTCCAGGAAGCAGGCTCACATTTTAGGGACAGTTCTTGATCTAAAAAACATTCCAGTTTATTTCACACACAGAAGAAAAAAACATTTCTGATTCAGTGCTTACACTGGATAGTTGTTTTATTCCCAAAAACTGTCAAAAAAGGAGGGATAAACGCTCCCTCCCTTTGTTTCTTTTCCAGTTTTACCCAGTCTCTGGTCTGCTTCCCCTGTGGCTGATCTCGTCTCTGTGTTTTTCTCACATATCTTGTGAGATTACTCACTCCATCCATCACCTGTGCATTTGACACACATTTATTTTCCACAGGCATTTGCTTCCATGCTGAAGTCCCGAGCGAGCTCTGTTATGCAGCACAAACCGGCTGTGTATCAAGTGCCCAAAACTGCAGTCACCTACCTTGTGTGCTGGCCCTGCTTAAACTTCTCTCTTTTCAGGTGTGTCCTTGACACCCTTCCCTACTCTTCAGGTAGGGATACAGCTTCCCCTTCTTCTAGCTCTTCTTCCAGTTGTGCAGAGTCTCCTCCAGGAGAGGAGCCAGGTGTTTTGGGCTGATCCAGGCTTCGCTGTGGGGGCCCAAACCCTTCAGAGCTGGCGGTCCCAGCTGGGCTCCTTTGTCCCTTCCCACCAGTGCTGCCCTGAATCACGTTAAGGCACAACATTGACCAGGAAACAACCATCCTTGAGCAAATACCTGTTGCTGTTGCAACACAGGAAGTGAAAAGCAAGACTGCAAATACCGCTGCGATAAGGTATTCTGCATTTTGATGCACATTCGTTTGAACATTCAGAGATCCCAGCTCATCTCACCAGCTCTCTGACTTGCAGACAACATTTGCCTTGGTGTTTCTTTCCCTCACGTGTGAAGACTAACCATATATAAGCCGCTATTCAGGCCAAAACTGAAGGCTACACAAGCAAACGGACTGTTCATCTGCTGTGTAATGTTTAACTGTGGTGTGAATTGAGCCCTAAGAAAATGGCAGCCGTTCACTGGGAGTAGCACACTTAAAAATAGATTAGGAGTGTCATAACAACAAGATGCAACGTATATACCAGAAAAGCCCGTGCTCTGCGTTGTGTGCGTCTGTTGCAAAATAGCACTTAAATGCTGCAGCGCTAGGTGGTTTTRCTGCTTGGTTGAATGAAGGAAAAAAATGGAGGGGAGGAGGGAAAGCAAACTGTCACCGCTCCTCGGGTCGGAGCCCTGACAGGCTGCCCGCTCTGTTGCTCTGCCTGAGCACCTGAACATTATCACGCTTGCACTTCTGAGCCATGAATACAAATACATCCCTTAGATGCTGGCCAGCTGATCGCTTCTGCCTTGCAACATTTTGCATATTCATTTTGGTATCCTTTTATTATAAGGCTGATAAATACGATCCGGCCATGGATGAAGCAGGAAGACCCAGTGTTCTTCCACACTGACACTGCATTCCTAGAAGGTAAATCTAGGTAGGGCAAGTCTTGCCCCTCTGCAGGAACTGAAAAAAAACCCTGCATACTCGTAGTTTTCATCTTTGATCCACCAGCTCTACACATGGAGCACAGCAAGCCTCCCGTGGAATTTTGCTGAGGGCTATTTTCCCCTCGTGCTGCCAGGGAGACCCCAGGAGGTGCAGTGTGCGTCTGTTACAGCTGCAGGACAACAGCTGGGGGTCAAGAAAATCAGAGGCAGAAGGGGCATCAAAACTATTTTCTGACTCATCACAAAAATCAACAGAGGGGAAAAAAAAATCTTTAAAATCCTCTCAAGATGTTTTAATATTAAACATTAAAAGTTATACAGATGTGATACTTACAAGTCGCTCCCAAATAAACAAGAACTTTGCAAACAGCTATTAGAATACTACACAGTTTGTAGTAACACTATTAAAACCCCCCAAATATTTACAGTCTTCCCTTCTAACCTAGGGGTGTGCCAAAATGCAAAAAATAATTGTAGTTACAAGAAGACTTACAGACAAAATGGTCTTTCCCAAGCTCTGAATAGTGGAGATGCGTTGCGATCCTGCTTGTTCACACACACCATTTGAGCAGGAAACTTCAGGTTTAAATATCAGGTCTCACCATGGGAGAGACGCTCTACAGCTCCTGCTGGCCATCCGGCAGCGGGCAGCTCCCAGCTCCGTCTCAAATAACTTAAAAGAAGCAAATGAAACAATATATCACACTATCTAGACTCTTATTAATGAACTGTTTCTAGCTGCTGTAAGTTGGAAGTCTCTGAGCATGAATTGATACTAGTCTTCTCAACTACAGTGGTGCAAAGAAAACCAGCATCTGCTCAAAGGTCAGTGAGGATTCAATGCTGAACGCAGTGCTAACAGATGAGCCGAAGGTATAGCTAATCTGTTTTCACTGTTTCAGTCAGACCAAGTTTGGGATTCTGGGGGAAGCCTACACAGGTCTTTCCTTTTCAACCCAAGGCAAGGATCCAAGTATCTCCTAAGTGAACTGTCACTTCTGGTGCTGCTTTCTTAACTGCTATACTGGATTAGCCATTAGGGACTGCAAAAGAAAGTGTCCCGTTCTGTTCAAGCCCAGTTGAGGAGGCAATGGCAGGACTACCAGAGTCACATCCAACTGGCCTTGCAGGGAAGGGCACCTCAACGGGGCTGTGCCATAGCCAGTGTCTCGGTAAGCTGGACCAACAGTGGATCATCCTGTGATGTCTTATGGTTTCTTATATCCCACCCCAAAGTTCTTGCTTCACTTTCCTGACCTATGATATCTTCTTTCTGTTCCCTTCATCCCTAGTTATGCTTGGTATTTATAGAAGTTTTACTTCTCTTTTCTTCAGCTTTGTTTATTCTGTTTTCTTGTTGTTCTCAGTATTTCCACCCGAAGCTACATGCTTTGTTCTCTGCTTTCACATGCACATTTGGAACAAGCAGCACGACTGTGTGAGCTCTGTACTTATCCCTGCGCAACCAAGAAGAGAGGCATAGAGTAGAAATGAGAAAAAGAAACAGGGAGAGAGGTTGACTTCCTTGCAGCCACCGTGCTACCTCTGAGCAAGGCTAGTCCTCCCACGTAAGCCTAGAGCCACCAATCCACTTCATACCAAAAGCAATGACTTTAGCAACCCAAACAAGGCTTTGCCTCCTCCTGCCTGACATTCAGATAGTGGAGGGCATGTGGGAAAGAACTCACCCACTGAAATAACCGCTTCAGCGAATCTTTCCTGGACCTCCTGCAGCGTTTCCCACAGTTCAGCGCAGAAGATACGTGGCTCCCGGGGATAAATCGCCTTTGTTCCCAGCTCTTCTTTTTTCTGAAGTCTGATGAGTCCCAGTGGCCTTTGCACCCAGCCCAGACGGCAATTCGAGCTGGCTCTCTCCTGCTGTGCCGTTGCACTGGGACCTGCGGGGAAAGCTCCTGTGTAAGGTCCCAGTTCCTCCACCGTGCTGGTGTGGGGGAAGCGGGTTGCTGCCTTTGGCTGGTGGCCTCCAAGTGCTCCTCAAAAACCCCAGGGAGATGAATGGGCCTTGTGAGCTCTTGCATACACCTACCTTGATATGATTGTGGGGTCGTAGACTTCAGGGAAAAACCAGACCAGTTCCTCCCTTCCACCCCTTCAGCCAAAGCAGTCTTAGAAATTCCTTTTAAAAACAGCAAGCAATTTTTAAGTGGCTGGCGTCTTTCAAATACTGAGCGATATCATGTATTCAGAGAGTCACAGCGAGGTTTTTGTCTTGAAAAAGCTTAATTTCCTGAAGCACATATCAAAATCCCACCCTATGAATCCCTTCTGTGCAACAGAGCTCTCCTTGTTAAAATTCTGCACAAGCGTGTTTCCTCCCCRCTCCCTCAGGTACCATTCTCTCGATGTACACTACAATAACAACTGCCTTTACTAAGATTGAACACAATAACCAGGTCTTTGTAGAGGATAATTAACAGCCAGCAGTGAGTCTTAGCGTTTATTCAATGGGGTATGAATGAGTTATGAAAATTCTTTTTTGCTGGAGAGGGAATGGGATATTGTCACGTTTGCGTATGCTTTGCCTCTTGCATGATAGCGTATTTATGGTGTTCATAGTTTAAAGTCAGAAATACGTACACAGATATTATGCATTTGTATTCAGGCAGTTATGCCTCAACATGTTTGCCTCTCTCTCTGTCATTAACGAAATCCCCACTCCATCTGTATCTAATCCAAATTCCTCATGTCCATTCTGAGCAGGATGAATAGACCTGAGCCTCTCCAGCTGTTCCTAGAGATGCGAAGGTTCATTTCTGGAATTGAATTTCCACAGTCTTATGTAAACTATCTAGATTAATGCCCTCACACAGGATACTTCGCAGAGTACTTGGAGGGAAATACAACGACATTACACAGTTCTGAAATACGTGGAGCCCCTAAATTTGTGTGCGCTTTTCATTTCGTGGTAGAAAACTGTCATGTTGTTCTTCACAATTGAATAGCTAAGTTTGTGTGAAAAGCAGCAACTTCCACGTGCAGTAGTGTATATATATCTATAGAGTGTATTTGTGTATGTATATACATTATATATATCAAATACAGAAATAGCTCTCAACTCTAAGGTTAAAAACCAATTGTAGCATAATTTAAATGAGAACATGGTCTTTTTAAAGTAGAAATATTAATGACCATTGGTAAAAAGGCAAAAGGAAGAAAAAATGTCCAGGTACAGTAAAAAAATAATAAATAAACCAAAGTTTTACTGGGACTATTCCCAAAGCCCACAGTTTCAGTTCTCATCCAAGCTGCCAGGAGATGATTAAGAGGAAAGGGGACTCGGACTGAGGAAATGCACAGTTTTGCTGCTGACTCACAAAACACCTTTTCCCCACTTTTTTGCAGCCCAAGAAATGTTGATGTTCCAGAAGCTACTGCAGAAAGTGCCCAACTCTTACCTGGCTGCGCGTTGCAGGCGCACTCCTGCATCACCAGGGCGTATCGAGACACGACTGCTTAGGTGCAATAGCCGGATCGGGACGTGGCGAGCTTTGTCGCTGCTGCTACTTGGTTTTGCATTGCTGAGCACACACGGAAACTTGGGAACGCTGTCAGAAAAGGAGCCTTTTGATCTGACCTTGGGCCTGTGAAATGGCTGGAAAAGCAATAACATGGTTGCTGGCGTGCCAACGAGTGTGCCAGGCGGCCGGGGCCGGTGTAGGAGTCCCGGCTGTAAGCAGGCCACGACGGCGAGTTTCCCATTGCCGGTCAGGGTTTGCTGAAGCTGGAAGCATGGCTGTACGAGGGCCCTTCACACCAGCACTCCTGGCAATGGACTTCACACCATTTCTGTAACTGTTACTGAATAGGTGGGTCTTTTCTTCTCCACTGCAACCTAAAAATCCCCTTTCAGTTCAGCGAGTTGTTCATACTGAAGGTGCGTTTCCAAAGTGGCGATCTTAAGAGAGAATGGGGAATAAAAACATTGCAGCGCTCGGCCGCAGCGCAGCAGCCCTCAAAGGTGACCTACAAAGGCAGCCCGGGAGCCTCTGACCTTCCCTGCCCTTCTATCATATTTTAAAGGAGTCTTGAATTTTTTTTCTTTGAAAACTATCAGGGATAGATGAGCGGTTCTGCACCACGGTTTGTTTATTTGTTTGTTTTCCTTTCGAAATGCAGGTCCTGTCTCTCCCAGAAGGGGTTCTGGCTAACTGGGCAACTAATGAAACAATAATATCGCCTGGGACGAGGGAGTGAAAGTCTAGAGGGGAAAATGCTTTTTTATTTATTTAATTTTTGTTTTTAATCTGACCGCTTAGCGTTCCTTCTTCCTAGTTAACGTCTACTGGAGTTCAGTCATCAACTGACATTTTGAAGAAACAAGCTTTTTGTAAAACATCCAAGAGCTCCACTCCTCCTAGCAAAGCCTCTGTACTAAACACACAGCTGCCAGCCCACAGAACAGCATTTCAGGCAAGACCAACATTTAGTACTGTGCACAGTTTAGGGGTTAAACAAAGCAAAAAAAGGGGAGTTGTCCTTTAAGTATCTGTCCACTGCCTTTTTAACCATCATGCAAAAGAAAACAATAAAAAGTAAATAAGAATTGCTCTGTAAATCACCCGTGGACAGCAGGTGTGATGAGTTGGAGATATTTAGTTCATTTGCAGGGATTTCTTCGTGCATCCTAAAACATGTGCTCTGTAGTCCTTAGCTAACATATCCTGCACCGTGATATAAATGAATGTGTAACATTTGAACTGCTGGCCAGAAGGCCACTCGACAAGTACTGCACTTGAAGTTATTCATTGCAAAGACAAGTTAAAAATGAGTCTGCTTCTGCACAGGTGCAAAAAAGAAACTCTCTGTACGGGAGGGTTTTCTGACATCAAATTAGGTTCAGTAGAAGATGATGGAGACGYACATAATGAATTTCTAACTGTGGGGAAGCAAAGCACGGTTTCTGACCCAGATAAAATCTGAAGCGCTTTGCTGATGTCCTCCCTGGCTCGCAGGGGGAGCGCTGCCCACCCAGCCCTGCGGCCCCGCCGGCTGCGCAGCTCCCTGCCTGGGGCTGACAGCGCTCCAGCACCTTTCCCGGCTCCCGCAGCCTCGTCACGGCGACGAATACAAACACGGATTACTACACTAAACACGTCAGGCTAAGTCAATAGTTTAATAACCACTATTAAGGCTTTTCCAAATCCATTTAACAACTGTAAATTATTCCAAAATAAAATAGCCTTAGCCAATCAGCTGTGTAGTCACTGACCCACAACTATGTGCTTATTTCTCAATTAAGCAAATCTCCGCACCCTGGTTGGCTTTAGCTGCTGTTGTGGTTTTGTATGTTGTGAGATCCAGTATATAAATCCCTGTCCCCTGCCTGAGAGCCTCAGCTGGCTGTTCCTGACACCAGGTACCGCAGCTTCAYCCTCGCTGGCGGCGATGCTGGTGTTGGGATAAACCTCTCCGCTCCGCTTGTACGCGCCATGCCCTCCTGTCGCATCAATCGTCCCTGCCCTGACCCGTGCCTGCGTGTGCAAGGAGAAGGGTCGCTCACCGGCTGGCGCCGTCCCCGAGCTCCCCAGGACAGAGCCAGGGCAGCCGCCCTCACCTCTTGGAGCAGCACCTGGACTCCCGTCGGGCTCCAGGGCTCGCTGGGTCCCGGGCGCTTTGCTGGCTCCAGGGAGACAAACCGGCAGCRGCGCTGCCGGCACCGACAGGGAGGTGACGGGGCAGGGGAGCGCGGTGAGGCGGCGCGGTAGTGAGCCCGTGGCACCGCTCCGCCGTTTAAAGCCGGAGAGATTATAGTAGCCAATCAGCCCGTTGGGGGGAGCAGGGAGAGCCCGTCAGGCACAGCAGGAATAATTGGAGGGAGCTCCTAATTAATTTGATAATAACCCTATCCTGTACTAACACACTCCACATGCAAAAATGGGTAAAAAGTGCCAATTAGCGGTGGAAGTGAAAGGAAACACGCGATGGGGATTCGGGGGACTTCGCAGCGGAGGCCTGGCGGCACGCGGGTGTGCTGGGCCCTCAGCAGCACCGTCCTGCCTCGGGCGCTGCAGCGACCCGCTCCCATCTCTCACGGCCTCGCGCCTGCTGTAGCCTACGTCTCCCACGGAATGAGCTAGCTCTCTTCTCGGTACTCACACCCATCAACCAGCTGTAGATGGGCTCATGGTACACTTCAGGGGTGCTCTAAATTGTTTTCCTGGTTGGTTTTGCAAGACCCAAGGTCCTCATCCTCCCCAAACGCAGAGGAGCCTGTGGGACCTGCGCGCCTGCCAGCCTCGTGGAGGGGGCGCAGCCAGCGGAGCCGGGCCTCAGCTCCTTCCAAAGCGGGGCTGTAGCTGCATGGCCAAGCTGGGCATCAGCAGACGTCTTAACCCTTCCGCAGCGGTGCCATCAGTTTTCTTATTTTTCTCGCTTCTCGTCCAATCCATTGGGAGGTTTGGGGTGGAATGGACAGAGCAGCCCTCCTCGAGCTCCCCTGCCCCGGGGTGGTGCCAGCGGAGTCAGCCCGGAGAGGCCGCCTGGAAAGCTCGCAGAGAGCCGGGACCCCGCAGGGACCCCGGAGCTGCCCCTCGCCTCCGCAGCACTCATCACAAGCTGCTGCTAGTCCACAAATCAGATTTAGGACTTAATTTCTAAATACTGATGCTGGCCTGCTACCAGCATTTAAGATAGCCGCCTTTTTTTTTATTAGCCTGTGTGAAGCTGGTTTGTATTTTCACTCCTGAATTTTCCCAAAACTCTCAGCATTTGGTATTACAACCTAATCCCAAGGCCAAAACTGGCAAATAGTTCAATATATTTTTCAGAAAATAAGCAACTCAGATCTAATTATATGTTGTTAAAGTTTTACCAGGTATCTCGTACTCACCACTTTTAAAGCTCCCATAGAGCATGCAGCTATAATGAGCTCCAGCTTGCTTTCTGGGCAAATATAAAAGAGGTTTTTTTATTAATATTTGTGAACATGGACAAAAGTCCACGCTCTGTAGATGCTATTGTGACCGCTGGAACAGACAGGCGGTGTTTTACTTATTTCCTAATTTGTGCCTTGCAAAGCAGAGGGCACATGCAGGAATTTGTATATTCCAGGAATTTGTATATTCCAGGAATTTGTGTAGCCTAGGGGTTCGCAAAGCTGGCAAGGAGAGGAGCTTCAGAGAACAGAAAGGCAGTCGCTGCGGGCTCCTGTCAGGGGCAAGAGCAGAGAAAGGGGACCCGAGTCCAACGGCCTGTCCTCACAGCAGCTCCGCGTTCACAGAGCAAGGGGTGACTTCCAGCCACTCCATATCCAGCACTTGCTTTCAGCCACAGGATAAAGATGGTTGAGATGAAGCGGATGCCCCAAATTCAGTGGTGCCCCACACCCCGGAGTCACCAGCCCTTGGGGACCTCAGCCAGGGAATAAATGGGTGGGTGGGTAATTGCGGGAGACTCTTGCATGGGTGGGGGTGCCCGTGCCCAGCATGCCAGCTGCGCCCCGGAACCCTTGGCATGCCTGCGTATCCTCAGCTGGGCTGAAATCAGGTTTAACGAAGCCTCAGAGGAACCCCTCGCCCCTGAGGAGCCCCCCCCSGCCCCACCCGAGTCGAGGGTCAGCAGAAGGAGCCCGAAGCCGCAGCGTGGGCAGGAGTGGGAAACGGGGTTTGTACCTATGCAGCGAAGCCAAGAAAGATTTCCCTCCTCACAGGGCAACGCCTATAACATTGGGGCCAAATCTTGGGTTTAAAACAAAGCCAAAAAAGAAAACCCTCCCCCAACATTCATAAGCCTCTTTAAAAAGCTTCAATTTAAAATGAAACGCAAAGCTGGCACCTTGCCATGGGACTGCACAGCTTTTAACTGACCCCATATGTAAAGTCAACCTGAGCGAGCTGTTAAATAGTTTAACCCGGCCTCCCGGCCCCCTGCGGGCACCTTCCTCCTGTGAACTCTGGAGCCAAGTCTCTGCAACAGCAAGCTTTAAATCTGGAAACATTAACTACCTTCCCATCTCGTTAGAGAATAAAAGTATTCATAACGAACAGTAAACCAAATGCCCAAGTTCGGGATAAGGCAGACTCAGTCCTCCTGCAAGAACAGCAGTGAGACAGGATTTCAAACCACTCCGCTTTGCTACGCGACCGTACATCTCTCCAGCTCGGGTAAAACCGGGCCCACCTCCGGCTCCCCACAAGCTACCTATTCCTTTCTCCCGTAAAGCACTCACGTTTGGGAAGTGTTGTTAACTATGAGTGGTAGCACTCAGTCATGGCAGAACCTGCCTTTTAGGTGATGATACAAAGAGGCTCTCCTTCGTACCACGTGCAACAGAGAAGGCGTTGGTTGTAGAAAGCATCCCTGCCACTGCCGTCAGCTCCCGTCCAAGCACGATGCACAGGAGGAGGGATCTGCTCCTCCTTCCCTGGAAATTTAGTCATTTTAGACCGCATTGCAGTAGAGCAGATTCACCCCCCAGTAGAACCAAGAAATAAAACACACTCTTTCCTTAGAGCAAAGAGACCAAAACTGAAGCATAGGACATACTTAGTTAAAAAACCCAACACACACAACTTTGATGTATTTGATGCAGGAAATGACATGGTTTCTCTAGCTACATTGCTATGAAATCTTAAGTGAAAGATTGCTTCCAGCAGAACACTCTGATTAAATCTGAAGAGATTTAAGAAAAAATAAGATTTCAAGGCCCAATTAATTTTCTGATTAAGAAGTCAAGATGGGTAAGGAACTGGGAGTGACAGCTGAGATGCAAGACTTTTTCCTTGATTATGCTTCTGTTTATTAATGAAGTTTTAAAAACCAAGGTACAGGAGAGTAAAAGGCTGACCTTTGATGTATGTGATATGCCATAAACTAGAACCAGTCCTCCAGATTTTTGCTTGTCAGCTTTGCATTTACTAAGCAGAAGTTGCCTTTAAAGATAATTTAACATGATTACAGGTCTCTCTCTAAGACTGAAGTGCTCTCTTAAAAGTAGCCTATATACATTGCCCCTTCTTCCTTTTCGGTGTTAAAAAAAAAAAAAAAAAAAAAAAGGCCTGAAAGGTTTGAGAACCAATGCTTCCTGCTCGTCTCTTTTTCTTGGCATCCAAAGTCATGCAAAATCTTGTCTTTCCTTTTTTTGCTAGAGAAAACTGTAGATGATCTGGGTTTCTCCGTGAGGGGAGGGGGGCTTCCTTGCTCCTATGGAAAAGTAGGAGAAAGGCAGTTCCTCACAAAAAGAGCTTTTCTTATAAATGTATTAGTAACGATCATAAAAATGAAAACAGTCTAAATAAGAAACATTTCTGGGTGCTGAACGAGGATATCACGCGCTCGGCAGAAGTGAGCCTGTATCGGCCGTTCTCCAGCCAGCCACAGAGCCGCACAGAACAGATGTGCCATTTCAGTGTTTAAAAACACATAACTGAAAACCAAAACCTTTTCCAAGATCTTCTTTACACACTAATAATCAAGCAGCACATTATTTTCAAGGAATAATGACTAGAAATAATTTCTGCAGAACCAGGTTCCTAACGAAATCTAAACCTCCAACTTAAAAATTTGACTAAAAAGAGGGAAAACGGCCAAACTTTCCCCCATGTCAGGGAATTTGAGAGACTTCCCCAAATCAGCCCCATACAAATGCTAGAACAAGGGGTTACCTAAAAAAGCGAGGAAGGGGGAGGGAGGGGAAATCACCCAGGAGTAAAGTCGACTATACGGAGATTCCAATGTACTGCAGGCAGTGAAAATTGTCTAACCCCCTGAAGTTTGCAATCCTCATCTAAAGTACTGTATACTCCGTAAGTAAAACCTCCTGCCCCAGAAATCCAAGGGAGGGTGAAAGAAATCACTTGAAGGTTTGCCTCTTTGAAAAAGACCTGAGGAAAGGGAAAAAAGGTCCATTTCAGGGCTCACAGAATAAGTGTATTTAGATACTCCTCCTTAAGAAAGGACCCAGATGCAAGCAAGGTTTGTGCCATAGTTTAAATCCAGGTTCCCARCAAAACTTGCTTACAGAAAGATCAGAAGATCTGAGGATCATTACTGCAGAGGATTCAGAGAAATTATCTCCTAATACGCAGTTGAAGACAGAACTAGTCTTGGTCTCTCTTTGGCTTGAACCTCTACTGAAATTTAATGCTGACAAATCAAAAAGGGCTATATCCAGAACCCGTAACCCTGATAAAAATGGGAAATCTGTATCATCTTAATCAAAGGATATGCCACCCTGAGCTGGATCTGTGTCTTGTCCCTTGGCCTCATATGACTCCTGTGTGCTAGAGGTTAAGGGTTTGTTAAAGAATACGGGTTTTGATTAAGTGTCACATACGGTGTAAAATAGCCTCTTTATCATTGGAAGTGAAGGTTGGGGGCCAGACAGTGCCTTTTAGTGAGCTTCTAATATAAATTAGGTGTCTTAGGTAATGGGTGGTTTTCAGACAGGATTGATCTTTCTATGGTCCGGTGAAAGTAGGTGTGTTTGGCGAGATGTCACAAAAGCGAGCTTCCTGGCACCTATACTAATGGGCTGGCTACCCCTTTTGGAGTAGGACTTGAAAAATGCAGCACAGGAATGCCCCCTCCCCCTTCCTAACTTTTTCATTTTCTTGATGTAATGGGCAAAGGTCTGTATATCCTTTACTCCTTTGGTATTTCAGTCCTTGTATTTGCAGCACCACTCAGTGAATCTTAAGCCACTCATCCTTTTAGTCACTTACAGCTCCCTAAACTTGCATGAACTTAAAGATGAAGCGGTTATGAGTAGACTAGGTTACTTACTATTTTTATCAGTGTACAACCTTTAAAGAAAAATGTATCAAGTACACCACGACAACCAAATGATTTCTATTCCCCATTAAGTCCTCCTTGGAAACTTTGATTGCATAGAGACCTAGGAAGAACTGTAGAGATATTAAACCCTAAGTTCCCCTGCCTCAAAAATAAGAGCAAACATGCATTTCTATAGACATCAAAACGTGTCTGTATTTTCCTCTTTATGAAGCAGAAATTCTCTCAGCTTTGTGCAAAGAGTGGCATGATCAAAAGCACAAACTGAGCACATGAGAGCCAGAAGCTCTAATGCAGAGTCTAACCATGGACCTCAGGTAAAGGGGGTTTGTACAAAATAAACCTTTCCTTTATAGTTCATTGACACGTTGTAGTTAAAACTTTTCTGAAAAGTTTCCATGGATTTATGAAGAAGTGAAAGCACAAATGCGCAGTCGGTATTGCAGGCTCATAAACCCAGCCAATGAACAAAGCCCATGAGTCTTTAAATATGCTAGAACACGTTGCAAACATTTTAGTATTTCACTGCATTTCCCACATACCCACTTATCATTTGAGCACTGGTAAATACCAAATTTGTTAAAAATATTTGGGTAATCGAGGTACATAAGTCTGTTATGATTCTCACCCAGAAAAGCTTCCTTGGTCCCCAATTTAACCAGCATAACCAGGATTTAGAGCATGAATATCCTTAATTTGCTTATAAAAATGTACTTCTCTTTAGGCAAAGACTTAGTCACATATGTAAGTCTAAGCACAGAATAGCTTCACTGAATACAGAGGGATTATTATGATTAAAGTGGCATTTGCCTGCAAATCATAAGACAACCGGCCTGAGCCATTGCCTTCCTTTTTTGTTATTTCAGATATGAAGCATAGAAACTCTTCTGTTAGCATGCTAGACAGCATTTTCTCTCTCCTATCTCAGGACCTCTCGTGCTTATTTTTGCTTATGCAGTCATTGTTATTCTGAGGTAACTTTGACAAAGTGCTTTTAAATGTCTTTCTTATTAGAGACATTTTCAAAACCTCATTAACCAGTTGAGGTTTGGGAGTTTTTTCAATAGCATCAAATGAAGGACACTTATTTCTTACACCCCACGTTCCCAAACTGATTCCTACATCCAAAAGGGACACATGGAACCAGTGATGGACAGGTATTTCTGCTCGGTAGAGCGCATATCGAAACCAGAAAAGAGACGGATATTTTTCAGGTGTGGGTGCTTGGTGGGGACACCTAAGGGAACCAATACACTTGCCAGGCGCTGGGGCCCTCAGCCAGGCCCCCAGCAAGGCTCAGGCACCAAACGCCTTTGGGCTCATAGGCTGGTCTTTGGGCCCCCAAAAGAAAATCAGCTCTCTTATTTTGAAGGTGCCCACCTTCACTCTCAGGGACATCCGATATTTCGTCCCAAGTAAAGGCATCAAATGGAATACAAATAACATATGTATTTTTACTGACTGCTAGAAATAACACACGAATACTTCTAAGATACAATTTGCCATAGTATTAAAATACAAGAGTCATGCAAATAGACCTCCATTGCCTTTGAAAACAGAGCTACTAATTTCGGAGTGAACATACCCATCTCAGAGTGGCTGCAGTGTCAGTGCCCTTCCAAACCACTCCAGGAGCTCACTTAGGAAATAAAGATACATTTTATGAGGCTGTCTTATACGACATCTCACGTTATTCCTCATGGAAGAACTGAAAAACGTTTCAAAACTGCAGAGTTTGCCAAAATAAGTCATTTGCCCATCAGAAGCACACCTGATCCTGCAGGAACAATGGCCCAGCAGCAGAGTACATGCAAGGCTGAGTGTCACTTAGCTTTGTGAATTCGTTGCCACTAGGACCATGCTGTCAGGAGCACACAGGATATTTACGACCAGGTTTAAAAGAGCTGATGCCAGAAGCAGGGGAGGGAGGCAGAGCCACCGCAGCAGGACCCCCCCGCAAGCTCCCCGAGCCCTGGCAGGGGCTGCCTCTAGCAGCTGTAGGCAGCCCCTGGGGTTGCTTCCTCTGACTCCCATCACCACCCTAATTCCTTTTATTTAATTTTTTTTTAATGGCTCAGACATAATTTCAAGGTGCTCCTTTCTGCTTAAATTCATGTTAAATGTTAACACTGCCTGATTAGTGACGGGAGCACCTCCTCCTCACTGCAGAAATACAAGGGAGAGGTGGGAAGGAGCGCAGACGTGCTCGCAGCTCCTCTCCCAGACACTGGGCTGGGGACTGGGACGCAGCTATGAGAGGTTGCTGGTCAAGGTGCTTCTCTGTCCTTTCCAAATGCACTTTCTCACAGCCTGGCAATTACTGAATAAGAGTGTTTCCGACACGGATAATGGGTTGATTCCCAGCRCGCCCCGTGCATCAGTATGGCAGGAGTAACCAGGCCGTGCGCAGGACCAGGAGCAGTCTGGCAGCGGCAGCATGGACCTCCCTGCAGCCCCATTTATCCTGGGAGAAGGAAGTTTGCCTGGGACTTACCTTTCAGAGCTGGGACAGCAGCAGCATCACAGCAGCGCTTCGTGGTCTGCCCTGCCATCCTCTGTTCCCCATGGACACCATCAGCAGCCCCTCCGTGTGGGGTCATGGGGAGCACAAGACAGGATTCGCTGACTGGCAGTTCATTTTCTCTGTGCCACAGCAAAATTACTGCAAAGACAGAAAACGGCGATATCTCGCTCCTGCAAAGAAGCATTATAGAGACATTGGTGACTCCACATAGGGAGATTTTGTGCCTCCCTTGTGTTACTCAATTTGGCAGAGATAAGAAGTGCTGGAAGTGTAACATCTAACGGAAGTTGCCTGAGGGATCAGTTCTACGTTTATTTCTCTCTTTTTTGTGCTGATGGGAATGCAAATTAATAAAAGTGACAAAAAGGTCATTGGATTCCTGGGATTTCCCCTTCTACTCTGTGGCCATCAAATGGCCACTGCCGTGCCTTGACGGGCAGGTCACCCAGCGAGCTGGCTACTCTCCCTGAGGTGCGAGGAAGGGGAGGGCCGTTCTGTTTGGGGATGGAGCCTGGGGAGAGGGGAGGTTTAAGGCCCATTGCCACAGAAAGTTCATGGGGCCTTGCTGGTGGTCCTGATTAAATGTACAATAGCATGTCCTACTTGAAAGGTAGGTGATGGATGCGAGAAAATATCGCTGCAGGGTATGTAAGAGGCAAACAAAGGCCTTTGCAAATGCAGGGCTACTATCAGAGCAACCTACTTAAAGGGGTTACACTGAAATCAAGAGAAAATAGTTTCTCTTCTTCCTTACTCTTTAATGCCAACACAGCCCAGAAAAGAATACGCCTTAAATGCAGTTTGATACCCCATACCTTCCACGAACCCCTCTGAAGGAGCTCTCTTGCAGACCTTACTGGTGCAAAATTTCTCTGTACAGAAGTGACCCTTCAAGGGTTTGACAATTTTCCGTGTATGAGTGGAGAAGGGGAAAAATAAGACCAAAAAACCTTGACCTTTAAAGAACAGGCCTGCCAAATTCAAGGGACAATTTTCATGAAATGGAGTATTAAATCATTCAGCGCTCTTCCTAAGCACAGAGTCCCCGGTTACTATCCTGCACCCACTTTGGTTTTATCAATTTCTAATTCCTATTAGTCTTTCTTCATTACAAGGGAGAAGAGCGGGTTTCACGTGCTGCGGTACGGATCCACCTCCGCCATGGAGACAAGACGGCGGCCATCCCCGCTCCYGCGGGAGCCCTGCCTGCCCAGCCCGCTCCCCAGGGACCGAGCCCCCGGCATTGCTGCACACACAAGGTCTTTCTGAGCTGCGTTTTCAGCATCTCCGCTCCCTCTGGGACGCGTGGGGCTTTGTGCCACCCCGGGGTGTGCAGGGCTTTGCCCAAGGCTCCTGTGGCGGCTCGTGACAGATGAGCGTGACAGCCTGCACCACAACCAGGTGACTGAGCATTAGCTCGCCCGCGAGTGCAGGCGCTAAGTAAATCTCATTCCTAATCCAAATCGCTTTTGATAAGAACAAAAGCTGTGTGCAAATGAATATTTCCATCTTATTTCAAATTCTAGGTTTCAACTGCAATATTAATGCTATTTTACAGTGTAATTTACTTGTAATAATATGTCATTATTGCCATTTTACAGTTTTCTCTTAAAGTAGTAAAGAAAATGTTTTAAAAGGCACAAATAGCTGCAGCACAAATCTCCATTCAGCCTAAGAATCTGTGCCCTCCCGTCAGAATGGCATGTAATTGAAAACAATGACATCCCCGATGCGCTAAACACTCCAGTCATTAACTCATTTTTATTTTGGAATAAAAGAGCACACTTAAAGCTTTTTTTCTTAAATAGTAAATATAAATTAAAAATTTCTCTTCCATTCCCAAAATGGCATCTGCCAGTGAAGCCAGGGCTGACCTCGAACACTTTCCACAAGTGCGTCTCAAACCAACACGCCGGGTTTAGACACGAACCTCCCCCAGGTGAAGAGTTTGCCTGCAACGCAGCACGTACAAGGCAGCCTGCAACAGGAGAAGCATCCTTACCTGGTGACAAGTTCCTGAGCGCCAGGTGACCGCACCACGGGGTTGGCAGGAATTGCAGAAAACTCGGGCGAGCCTTCAAAAGCCAGGCTGCGTGCGAAGGGATGGAGAGGAAGAAGGCGTCGCTCAGTGGAGTAGATGTACTTCATACACCATACACATAATTTTACACCAGTTATGTTTCCATCTCTCCAATATATCTTTGGATGAAAACCGATGCACTATTAGTCCTCTTGCTGCGTGAGGGAACCCATCCCAGGGAAGAGCTGACAGTCAAAGTCTTTGCTCTGGGAAAGGCTCCACAAACATTAAGGGCAGGATCCCACTGTTATTTATGAAAAATATAAGTGAGTATGTCAACAGTTGGACTTAAATAGCAGCCATCCCTTGGTAGGAACTTGAAAACCCTATTTATATTTATGCCTTGCACAGACTTCCAGCACCTTTCCATGTAAGAAGTGTCCTCACAGCTCTGTCTCGCCCCCTGCGTGCTCCCAGTCCGCGGGAGGAGGGATGGGAGCTGTAGTTGGCAGGAATGGAGATACGGACACTCCTCCTCCAGGGAAAAGTCCTTCCTGCGGCCTGTGTGCGGGACATCTCTGTGCAGCGAGGTCACACCACCGCGCTTGCTCGGGCACGAGCCCGAACTACAGGCAGCCCTGCACGCATCAGCCCTGTAACCTGCTGGGGGACCGCGAGCCGGGCACCGCCGCGCCGGGGAATTTGACTGAGGTCCGATGAGCAAAGGAGACATCAGGGTTTGGCTGCCAGTCAGGAAGTAAAAACCTCTTTCTGTATACTTTTTCACCCTAACATGGCAAGTGAAGAGGGACTTCAAAATAATTTTTAATTTTGATTAGTCTTTGTCCTTACTTACTTTGTGGTGTACCTGTTTGCGTAGCCAGACGGTTGCAACCATTTGGTTGGTCAGGGTGGAGCCCAGAGTCAGGGGACGGAAGCGGTCTAAAGCCTGTCACAGGCTTCCCGTCCTCCTCCAGAAGGATTCCCACCGCTCTTCCCCCACCACGACACTCCACAGACAGATGGGGTGAAGGCTATTTGAGATCCAAGTGGTCAGGAGGGTTGTAGGTTACACATCAAGTTGTCTCCTGAAGTCTGGGAGTTTATACCAGCCACGACTATGGTTGAGCAGCTGTGAGATTTACRCCGCATTTCCAAAAAATATGATTTCTCAGTGTGATTTCTATCTGAATTTGGCAGAAAAATATTTAATGGCTGGGAAAACATTAGTAAATAAAAGCAGATCAAGATGATGTTGTTACAATAACAGATTACATTACTATTCTCTGTCCTTAGGAAAACCCTGATTAGACCAAGATCCTCACGGGGTCTTATGAATAAGTCAGGAAGGGGCTCTAATGACCCCGCGTGAGAGCGCAGGAGCTGCAGCGCAGCCAGCGAGGTGCCAGGTGCCTCTCAGAAACAGGCACTAGCCTGGATGACTAACAGCAGTTACCACAGGGGGGTTGTTGATATTCTTGAATAATTTGGGCCAGATTTTCTGCTAGTATAAAATAGTACTGCTCTATTGAAGCCAAGAGAGTGATGCCAATTTTTATCAGCACTGACCCTTGGTCTATTTTTAATCCCTTTTTTATGCAAGTTTTCATTATCTTATTGAAGAATTGTACCTCAGTCAGAATATTCCCCATTACAGGGACAAGCAACAGACTTTTCTTGTTAGTCAATGTGTGGGAGACTCCAATAGCTGAAGTACCCTTCCACCTTTGCAAGCACACCTAGCATTGACTGCTGATCTTAGATCTTGAATTGCATAATTACTGAACTAAGAGAAAATTACTTTTTGCTTGCGAGTGTCAGGACAGCTCTGAATCCATAAATGACTCGCCCTCAGGCACTGGTGTTTAATTTATGAGCTATTTATCTCCTTGCACACACTCCAGCACAAACAATTATACTTAGTAATTTGTTGATCTTATCAAGGCTGTTTGATGTTACTATTGCTACCTCCAATAATGCTGTGCTTTGAAACTTAAACAGGATTTATAACCAAATTTGGATACTTTGCACACAATTCAGATTTCGGAGAAGTTTAACTCTTCGGCAGCTAAAAGGTTTTGTCTGCGATTTTCAAAGGAGAGCAAATGTTGCATCTTTTGCTGACAAATTTGGCGAGGTGGTCCTTCAGCAGCATCAGAGCCCCTGGTAAGAGCTACTTCTGTCCCTGCACGGCACGGGAGAGKTTTCCTAGCAGAGGGGGAGAGAGAGGAGTGGGTCCCTGTCCTGGGTCAGGGCACCCGCATCACCTCCATCCCGCCCGCGCTTCGGGCAGGCTGCGGCGGCTGGGTGCGGTTAAACCCTTGCGCCGGCGTTCACACGCCGAGCCAAGGTGCTCCCTCAGAGCCCGTCCTGCTGCTCCAGCTTGCTCCTGGGAATGTTTTTATGTGGGGAACAGCCTTCCTCATTACGGAATGAAGACTTTTATTAACCTTTAAATTATTACATGTTTACCATAAATCAAACCTTATGGACCCCTTTGCCCAATCTAACTCTCTTTCTTTGTTGTCAGAGTAGGTACCAAATTGGGGGCCACACGTGCTTACCTCAGGCTGTACTTCAGGTGCAGGTGGCTTCTCTGTGCGTCCGTGGCCGTGAGGTGGTGAAGGTCCTCACAAAGGGGTTTCCCAAATCCCCCTCACAAACCTTTCCTCCTCCTCGTGTGCTGCCATGATCATTAGGCTCACCGACATATAGCAAGTGAACTTGGTACAAGAGGTACAAGCAGTGCAGGGATTTTAACTCTGCGCTTTCAAGTCCATGCTTAAATTAGCCGTAACGTCAGACCTGGAGGCCCTGCCATGGGCGAGGCGGGGGATCGCTGCCGGCGGCAGTGGCGGCGGGGGTCTGCAGGCAGCGCAGGCAGCGCACCCCACACCCGGCTCTGCTGGAGCTGAGGGTCTGGGTCACTGGGATAAAAACATCGTCACCACAGAGCGGTACTCCTTCCACCCCTACCCTCACCGAAATAGCCCTTGGCGTGTTACTGATCTGTGTTTGGACATACCCCCATATATAATCTTAGCCTTTCCAATTCCCCCCGTTGTGCAGAGTCCCTGCCCCACAGTGCCGAAGCCAAAGCCCTTCCCCTCCCGCAGCAGCGGCAGAGCCGCGAAAGGCAGGGAAACACCCGTGTTCCTGTTCAGCCAGCCTGGATCTGCTGCCCCACGTACTTTCCGAGACTCGGGTGAATGTATTTTGTTAACTTACACATCGCATGTGCAACAACCACAGATTTTATTTGCTGTATGGTTTATGAAGTTTTTCTGGGCTAAGCACATACATTTTGCATGTAGAAAATAAAACGCTACAGGCATTCTGTAACTGCGCAGAGCCATAATGAGCTCTGATGAGCAGGCACCTACCAAATCATTGCTTTATGATGGCAAGCACACACATGTAACTTATTTCACAATATGCAACACGCTGCCATATGTGTCCTGATCCCATGGATCGGGAACGGGCACTACCTGTAGATAGAAGCCAAGAAGTAACTGCTTCAAAGACAGCCTTGAAATGCAGAATTTACTTTAAAACTTTCAAAGCCCAACCAGCACACCGCTATTTCAATCCACTGGGATAACGGTGATGAATACCACTACTTCGATTATTATTTTTTCAAAGCCTCCGGTGGTTTTCCTGGTTTAATTGAAGTGAAATGGTGGATTAGCATCATCAAACATACGGAATTGGTATGGAGGGAGTAAAAATTAAAACAAGTGATTATTAGTTTTAAACAATTTTACTAACTTCTAATGATTTCCCCCCCTTCATCCTCTGTGAGCTGAGTTCACGAGTGGAGAGAAATGTTAAAATTTAGCTAAACTTTTTAAAACTGAAAACCTTGCCACACACATTGCTCTTTAAAAATGCAATTTTAGGGTCTTACCCTGCACCTGGTAGAAGAAACACTCAGTGTTTAAACCACCCGACGGAACGGGGCACGCAGCATCACTGCCGACTGCCACGGTAAGGACTGACAGAGCTCTGCAAGGACGGTTTGAACAAGCCTGGCAGCCACAAAAACATAAAACGCTGCACCGAGAAAGCACGCTGCTGATACTTTTGAAGCTACAAGGGTTATTTGCCAGCGTGGTGGCGCAGAGGCCGGAGGAGCGGAGCACACTGCCACCGGGCTGAATGCCTGGGGCTGCTGCTGCTGCCCGGCCGGAGCCCCGCRCGGGGACACGCCGAGGCCGGCGGGGCTGCCCCGGCCCACCGCAGGCACCGCCGGGCAGTCGCCGGCAGCATCAGTAAAGCGCCGGGAGGCRTTCAGCTAAGCTACCCCAGCCACAGTGCAGCCACTCCAGCTGGAAACTTGTTCCGTGGGAGAGGAGGAAGAAAAACACAGCTTATGACATGGCCTTTTCGAAGCAGGCGCTCTGGCATACAGACTCCTTGACCAACCAGGCCCTGAGGTCTGGGAGGAGATCGGGGGAGCTTGGGCGATGAAGGGGAGAAGGTAGATGGAAACCTGCAGCAGGTAAGAAAGGATCCTTCAGGAAAGGTAAATAATTTAAAACAATTACGATAATGCTACCACCTCTACAGGGCTGGACACAGTCAATGAAAGCGCAAATAAACATGAACTTAAGACAATACTTTTTTTTTTTTTTTTTAAATAAAGACTTAATCAAAATGCAGAACTTGGAAGGACATTAAAGAGATCATGCTCTTCACTGGTGTTTGGGGATAGCCTTTGAAGAAAGGTTGCTTTGGAGAGGAGGCAAGAATGGTGGTATTGGGTCAGATCAGAGGCCCATCCAGTCCAGCATCCTGGGTTTTGACAGTGGCCAACAGATGCCTGACAGAGGCAAGGAATACATGCCAGTTTTTCTCCTAGCATCCAACAATTTGTGACTTAAGGACACTCCAAGTGCAGATGTGATACCTTTGTTTTTAACAGGGTTTTTTTCTGCCAATCAACCCCCTTTTTCTTCCCCCATGGCTTTGTCCAAGCATTTCTGAACCCTTGCCAACCTTCAGCATCCACATCATCTTGTGGCAAGAAGTGCACAGCTGAAACCATGTAAAGTAAGTATTTGTTTTAGCCTGTCACCCACACCAGCCTGAGCACTGAATTTATGAAGACATGGAAATCCTTCAGTTCCTCTGTGGAATATTCAACCCCAAAGATGCTCAAACGGCAGCCAAGAGATGGCCAGCTACACCTTGGTGGCTCTTATGCTACTAAAATATTTACTTCAATTTTCAAATAGCCGGACGAACTAACTATCTCCTCTACTCACCATCCCCAGTGAGTACAGGTCACCAAGACTTAGTGAAGAGCGTGCAGGCAGATTTCACTTTTTGTTCTTAAATAGCAAATGTGAGTAGGATGGATACATTGCACTGGGAGTCACCTGTGCAAGCTGAAATGCATAAATAATGTGTGCTTGGCTTAACTTAAATCACAATTCTATGTAAAACAGAGTGCTTGAAACTTGCTACATATCTCTACAAGTTTTTAGGAGTTGTACATCTTAAATGCATAGACCCACTGAGGAGAAACACAGGCTGCACATATTTAATGTGGCAGTTGCCACAAGTCACCAGTGATAGGAGTAACAGAGGTTATCAGATTATTCTTTCTTTTAATAAAATTTGGTTTTATTCTGAATAATTAATTAGCTTCAGTAGTTAAAAGAACATTAGTTAAAACAGCTGAAGAAATAAACTATTCAGGCAAGTTAATAAGCTGAAATATAAAATGTTATAGAATATATATTTTTAAAGAAGATGTGACAAATATTTTGTTTTCTATTTTCAGAATAGTGTAATAACTTCAAAACCCCCTGTCTATCAAGAACAACTTCGTTCAATTTTTAATTATTTTTATTTTTAGAACAGGGAACATTGTGAAGTACACAAATTCAAATCTAAACATATATGGCTTACTAAATGTAACTAAGAGATGCAAAAATAAAAAGCAATCCATTAATTGTGCTGTCCTTTCTAACAACTTCTTCACTGCCATGTAATAATTAGGGAGCATGGGGATATTTTGGAAACCAGAACAAATTTCAGACAGGACAAGACAACATGTTTCAGCAGGCATTAATGCAGTAAAGAGGTTACTTCTCTTTCACCAACACATATACTCCCCTTCTCACTCACCTTTCATTGCATCTAAAACCCAGCATGAGCCCTTCTGTGTTACTAGCACTGTGCTGACTTCCAAGAGAAACAGGTAGGCTGTTTTCTTTTGGATTCAACTTTTAACACAAGATTTGATGGTCCTAATCTTTTCTCAATTATGTAACATCAAAATAACGCCAAGAACACACACTAGCCGCACCAAGGAGACGATACAAAAGAGAATTTCAAGGGTTCCAAAACATCTGAAGTCCTAATTTCCCTGCTTTACAATACTCTCCCCCCTCCTGCCACCTCGAAAAAAGGAGACGCTCTTTAAAACAAAATCAACACCTACGTACTGAAGTAATCTCGCCCTCCCTCTTTCTCCTCAGTGCAATTAAAGGCATGATGCCAACTTTTCAACAATGAGCCTCATGGCTCTGGCTGACCCATGTCTTACTCTTTCAGAAATGAGCAATGAAGCTCAAAGGTGGCATCTCAAGGGAAGCCTCAGAGCAGCACGTGACCAGCACTCCCAATATCTTAAACACAGAGGGGAGGTTAGCTAGTGATAAGTTGCCTTTTCAAAGTTGATAGCAAGCAAATCTATCACAGCAATGTGAGAGGTCTGGCACACCAACAAGCCACAGGTAACATCGGCATCTCTCCCAGCCCTGACCCCACTGAATCTGTAGCTGAAACCACAGGCACACAGGCGCTTCAGAAGAAATCAGGCTGTTTTATATACATTAAACGTATTGCAAGTAAGGGCAATTCTACAGCTTGCATTAGAAGTACAAACTCGGGTTTATTTTTGCCAACAACTTATTCTTCTGTGTTACCCAGAGACTAGCTCTCCCTCATGGTTAAAGGGGTAAAAAAATACTCACAGCTGCAGCCTTATTTCAGCAGAACGACTTACCTATCCAGCACAGCATGGCCTCTTCCTTCACAGCACTATCTGTGTCACCCTCCGCTGGCCTGAAAGCCAGACCTGAGAGGACAACACACAACATCAGGCACCACTGCTCCAGCCTCCACAATTTAATAATTTCAAGGCAAAAATGAAATACTTTTTCAAAATTATTTGAACAAAAAAGCGTCAGTCTCAAAGATAACATGATTTTTCTACACATATTTCCCCTCTCCAGTAAAAATAATTTACGCTGCATCGTTCTTATTATCCTTACTATCATCTTTCAGTGAATGTCCATCTACAAATTCATTAACTTTTTTGAGACAAATCATTGGCATCCTAATCTTCTGATTCCCATGAAAGACTCACTTTCGAGATACAATTGCAGCTGCCCCACACTGCCAGTTACTGTATCATACACGTCTTAAAATTCTGTAATCAGCATCCACCAGGTGCCGTATCGCATTCAGCACACCACAGTCAGTCAATACAGACATCCCCAAACACACCAAGGCTGGTTTTGTCAAATGTTTTATTGAGTGTAGACATCTGGAGTACTGTAAAACATGCATTATCTGTAGATTCAAAAAGGAGCAAGCCACATTGTCCTCACTGTCAAACGTGTCAGGCTTGGCATACATGATGGAGATTAATGAAGTATCATGAGAGTAATATGGTTCCTGAAAAGCTTCTACAATTTGGAGTAGGGTCTTAATCGTTTGAAATGCAAAGCTGTTCACATTTAGTGAACCTGCATGTTTGCTGGAGGTGCCATATTTTAATTCAAAACAAACAAGAATAATTTCACTGGGGGGAGGGGAAGTTCCCTAGGTAGAAACTGTATGCTTTTTGTTTCCAGATATTCCACCCTAAATAAAAATTCATATGCTTTTTGAAGCAGCACAGTTTATTTCTGAGCAATGAACAACATCTGATATTCATTTCTTCTTGGGTTGTTGAGGTGTATTAAATTTAAAGAAGATAATATCTCCATCCTCCACTATGTAATTTCTGCCTTGTTGTCTGTATTTTCCAGCAGCCTGTAAATAGAACAGACAAAAGGAAAATGGGTTATTTCATTAGACATTTTATAGTATTTTCAAATTGTAATTATTTAAATACATTTTGGTAAAGAAATGATACCACTTCAGTTTCAGAGTTTGACAGCCACAATACTCCCCAGTTTGACATAATTTGGTTTTACATACACACAAAATATATACAAAAATAATTTAACCTCCACTGAATCGGTGGTGCTTAAATGCCCTCGGCATTATATAGTGGTAAATGTGTAAGCCCAGGCAAGTCTTAAGATAAAGGACACAAACAACTGTATTTTTTTTCAACTTTCAGGCTTTCTTTTTCATCTAAAAAACCTGCAGACAGCAAACACTGGCAGCAGGAATCTAAAACAGTATTGCTGGAAAGGGCGACCGGCAACAGTTTGCATCATGGCTGCATGGCTAGTAAACTGGTGTATGAACTACTTCTGAGCGGCTCCAGCAAAGGACAGGCGAGTTCTCTCAAAACTAAAGATGGGAACACTATGCAAAAGTCACAACTGCACACGCCTCGTGCTTTGAGCGGGGCTCTCTTGTCTGGTTGTGCCCAGATAATGAAGGACCGAGGAGCACAAAATACAGGCTCCGTTTTTCTGTCAGAAATTTCCTTTAGAAGAAATTTTCTTCAGAAGGACAGATATAAGAACCGATAGGCTGTGAAACCAGGATACAGGAGAAGGCATATAGACCAAAGACATGAAAAGGAAATTCGTTATGAAAATGCTGTACTTGAGGAGAGCAGAAAATAGGCAAGGAATCTATTAAATATCAGTACTCCCTGCATTAGAATTTATTATTATATTTTTCTATCTTTATCTCGTTGTAATTAAACCTAGTGTTACAGAGGCTACAGARAAGCTGTGGCATTAGGACTGACAGACTGGGCGGGAGGTGGTCTGCAGAAGCATTTATCTTGAAAAGTGATCTACAATATGGAAAAGTTGAGAGCTTCTGCTTTAGTTCAATAACCATTCCTGTTTTGAAGTTTCCTCTTGCAGGAGAAAGTGCTTCCATGCAAGACCTCACTGTGCCATTATTCTCAATGACACTATCACAGTGGTGGCATGCTAAGATCCCATTACAGGAAAGCTGTTAACTAATGACCTTAGTTGCAGTAGAACAGATCAGATTAATGGTACATAGTTAACTTAGACACCTTTCTTTCACAAAACCTGCTCTGTAAAGCAACGTATTTCCTCCTATTGCTGTCTAGGAATTTAGAGGCTCGATAACCTTGTTGCTGTTGTTCCTTATTTAAATGTTGTCACCAGCGATGCTACCCTACAGAAAATTGCAGATAAAATAGCCTTGACAATAAATATATAGTGCAACAGTAATTGACCTTATCCCATATGACGCTATCGATAAATAATAAATAGTACTTTGCAAATGTTTTTATATTCCCCCCCCCCCCCTTGGAAATTTGTTTAGACTATAAAAGGTTTACTTTCAAGTAGAATTAGCAGTTCTTTCCTTTGAAGACCCTAATAATGCTCAAAGTCAAGAGTAATTAGACTAATTGATGGCATAAACACTAATAAAACAGTGCTGTAAAAATCATCAGCAAGCATAAGCTGTAGGCACAGGTACAGAGACATTTTACAGTCGAATACATTTATTACTCAGAAATATTTGTAGAAAAAACTGACCTCCAGAAAGTAACAATGTGGGTTTTTTCTTAGCACACTATTGCACGCTGTCAAAGTGGCACAGACTGCTTTAATTAAATACATTTTGACACACTAATGCAAGTTTATGTATTTTTGTTACCAGTTTACAGTTAATTAAAAGTGACAGTGTTCCTTTAAATTCTCTAGAGACCATTTAATCCATTTCCATTGCTATCAGAAACACTGGTTGAAAAAATCAATACCCATTTGTGAATCTTGAGTATGTATTAAACAAGACACGTCTAACCAGTTCATTTGCACTTGAAAGCAGCCATCTGTAGAAGCCAGCTTTGCCTAAGCAGATATGATTGCTAATAATGTGATATCCCTGTAGACTACAAAGCCCACACAGAGCTATTCAGTGTATAGTTCACAGCACTGGCATTAAATTAGTTATGCTGTACTGGTGTTAGACACACACAAAATCAAACTTAAAAATCGATCAACTTGATAACATACAAAGCAAGAAACTCCCATTACCACTGTTATTTCAGCTGACTCCTAAAAGCTCCCAAATTTAATTCTGAAATTTACCAGCAATATAAAAGTAATTAGTACTGTGCATGGCATGAAACATTGTATTAAATGCAAATTAGAAAAGACTAGAGTAACATAACACATTTTTCTAAGAGCAAAGGTTTTTTCTAACCTTAATTTAAGAATTGAGTAACAATACAGATACTTCAAAACAATAAAAATTTAATCATTAAATATAATTTGAACATGGAGGCTTGATGTCTAGAATCTTACATTGTGAAAAGCAAATAAAAATATATAAGCAAAATACTTATAGATTAATTTAATAGGTATTAACTGATGCAGCTTCTCAGGGAAAACACTCAGATTTGAGCATCAAAAACTTTATGGCAAAATTTGAATCGTGGTTACATAAAGTGGCTTCTGACTGCAGAATATAGATTTATTTATAGCTGTGGTTCCACTTTACAACTACAACTCTACTTCCCTTTTCATAAGGTAGTTCACATGCCGCAATGAACCAATTATACTGGGATTTTTTTCCCTCACTTCCTGGGGTTCAAACAAACCTATTAAAGTCCCGCTGCTCAGTATGATCTTCCTTAGTGATAGCACTGAGAATAAGCTGAATCTGAAATCACAGTTTTGCATACCTTTCAAGCTATCAAATAGCAAACAATAAAGCTGAACCTTTTAAATTCTTTAACACATTATAGATGCAGGAACCTTCAAAAACTGAGATTGATTAAATCAAACTAATGTGCTTTGTAATTGCAATTTTGTAAGATACAAATCTTAATAAAACACCAAAAATGCCAAACAAGAAATCAAATGTGTATGAAATAAAGGGAAGTTTCCCTGCTTAAAGAAGGTGGAAATAATGCAATAGCAATGCAGAGAAGAACAGCTTTTCTTACGACATTTATTTGCCATGTAAAAGTTCATTTCATATTTAATAACTTTAAATCAGATATAATTTGTCAGCTATAAGAAGGGCACAACTTTGGGCACCCAATCAGTCTCTGCCCTCTAGCGTTGAGAAAGCAGATAAAACTCTTTTTAATCAAAGTGTCACTACAAAGAAGTGTGAGCTCAAGAAAAAAGTTCTTCATTAAATATCTTCACTGTCTATTCAGTAGATAGTAGCTACGAAACTTCACCTATCGCAGTATATTTTCATGGACTACATACAACTATTACTGGCACCCTGAACAATCAAAGTAAGGCATGGCATTTTTGAATAAGACATCAAAGGGCGATTGAATTAAATACTGAAATGGTAAATTTTAAGATTTTAATTATGCCTATCAGAGTCTAGGAGTGGAATCCACTAACTCTGAAAAAAATGGTACATTTTTATAATACAATATTTTCTTAACCATTTGCACCTGACATATGTTAATACCTTCACTGCAAACTCAAAACAAGATGACACATTATTAGAAGAAACAGATTTTCTGTGTTTCTTGCATTTCCTTTTTAAGGTGATTCAAAAATCTTAAAAATATGATTTTTCAAAAACAAGTTCATTTTAAACCTTATTAAATTCTGAACACTAACATGCAAATAGAGAAAAAAAACCTAGCATAGCATTTGGTCTTAGTGTTGACATTTAGTCCATAAACTGTCGTATCTTGGATACTGAAGCAGTTGCATTCCTGTTCAGTAAGTTGGTGCATTTCAATTCTTTCCTAAGTAAAAGATGAAAATAGATTTTGGTCTATTGCTAGAGGTGACAAGATTTGCTTAGCATCAAGAACTTCTTCCCAGTGAAAAATAGACTTGAAATGGAAAAATGGTACATATAGAGGAAGGGAGAAGAAAAAGATGGGGAGCTCACCTTGACAGCAGCTTCTGAACCTCCTTCTTTAAAATCTTCATATTTCATTACTTCAGCCATAATGAATCCCTTTTCAAAATCTGTGTGAATCTTCCCTGCTGCCTGAGGAGCCTTCGTCCCCTTCTGTCAAAGGAAAGACCGGAAGAAAATTAATTGCATTTAAGAAGATTGATTGCAGGAAAGAGGTTTCTCCTTTCTGATGTGCTTTCAGGATCTGCCGAAACTTTGTTTCATATCAGTTAAAATGTCATGCATACAGCTGGGTAATTCTCAATATTGGGACATACAGAGAGATGCCTTCGGCTTAGATAAACCAACTGATATTAAAGAAGGGCAGCTTTGTTTTTCCTAATAGGTATCAACAGTAGTATTGATTTTAGAAGCTAAGACTGTATTTTGTAGTGGGATTCACTTCGATCACTAGCTCTCCACACAAAGTGAGGAAAATGAAGATTTTTAAATAACCTGAAAATCTGAATTACTCAAGACTTTTACTTACGTCCAAATAATTTCAGTTAAATGATAACATTCATTGGCAAACCACATCTGTAATCAGAAATGATTAATGGATCTCAAGCCCTACATATTAGCTTATTTTTATTTCAGAATAATTTTAGTAAGTCTAAAATAGAACAAAATGAGTATTCTTACCAAAATGTCAACAATTGAATCACTAAAAAATAAAAAATCACAGGCAACTATTATAAGATAATTTAAGTTTATGCAACAGAGGAGAAGGCATTATAACTGCATGCTTTAAATTACAAGGACATACATTCTGTGCACATACAACCATGGAGAGAAATTTGAGAAATAATGGTGACCTAAAGGCTGCTTAATAAAGCATGTTAAAGTGCGAAGGAGTCTGACAGTGTAAAGCACAGTTTTTACAATAAAAGATGTATTGGGTTAATATGGCTACTCACTGATGCTTACCTGACTAAATATCTTTGCACATTAAATCAAAGATACTTACAATCAGTCTTAAGATAAACCAGCTTTCAAATTTTCTAATAAAGAGCAAGCATTTCTCCTACTGAAAACGGTGGAGTTTCAGAATGTGCTTTTAAAAGCTATGGCAAGAATCAGAACAACAAAACTTCTGCTTTTATGTTATTTTGGTAGCTATTTCAGGGACTTTAGCTAGCAGTTATCATGTAAAAGGAGATGAGATGAAAAGGCTAAAATAATAAACGTGCTTTTAGGAAAATAAGTTTAACGTGTGCTAAAACATATACACAAACATCTGTAGCAGTATTAATAAAAATATAAATTTACCGGAAATTATGTTGATTAATGAAAACAAATTAATTCTATTGAATGAAATTAAATACAGCACTGAAATTCACTGCACAGCACTAAATACACAGATGCAAAAAATAACAGCTCAATGACAGATTTGCACCTCCAAAAGTTGACATTTTTGTAATTTTTAAGATGGAGTTTGTAACTACATGCATTTCAAGATTTTTGAGTACTAATCTTTATATTATAACATATTTACATTCAAAGGCAAACCACTACAGCTCAGCTCTTACTGTCCTCTGGGAATAAATTAGTCGATCTCTATGCCTATAATCATTCTACATCAATATTTAAAATTCATAATATAATTTTAGGCATTACATAAGTTCCCAGATAAACATATAAAACTATCAAAATAAACTAGGTCTAAATATTAAAGTCAGTAAAAGACCTGAATTACTGCACACTGATTTTAGGTTTTTGAGCCCAACTGTGTATCCATGAGGAATATAATGATGTTATATTGCTTTTATTGCTGAAAATGTAATCCGAGCAAAGCAAAGGAGGAATGAACCACCCGCAACCCAAACAAACTTAGTGAATACAAAATGAAAAGCAACATCAATTTCACTGCAGACAAACCCAGTCACACAGATTAAGCAAGCACAATACTGGTACGTCTTATCTCTGACCACAGGAGGAGGGTAGACAGATTCTACAGGATGAAGAAATTCAGACTATGTAATAGGCAGAATCAATTGTTACCTGCCTCAATCAATGCAGCTCCACTTTCACTGTTCAGCAGCTCACAAATAATTAAAGTTATCCTGGACAAAAACCTCATCTGTAATGACTAGCTAACCGCCACCATGACAAACTTCAAAGTCAGTGATATCAATCTGAATTCAATAGTGTGGAACTGGATATAGCTGATGAATAAGTATGAATCTTACCCTGATGGTCCATGCACGCACTTCATCTGGGCCTGCAGTGAAAAAGTATTCTAGTTGGAGTGCTGCATATCCAGCCTTAATGATCTTTGCTAAAGCACTGAAAAAAAAATGAATCCAATTCATTCAACATATACACATAAAACAGCTAAATGCCCCAAGTAATCAATTTACACGGAAAGACATCACATATTTTGAAGGGACTGGGTCTACTTTTAAACACAGCAATAATCGCAGTAGCCTTTTTCTTTGAACTCTGTTCAGAAGAACTACTTTTTTACTGCAGCATCATAAAGACAGTATTTTGATTTGTTTATTTGGCAGGATTATAGAAATACAGGATAAATTTAAATCACCCTATCAGGCAGCACTTTTGGTCTCATGCAATTTTCAGGACTCCAGGTCATGAAAGCATAACTGTTTGACTGAAATTCAATATTGAAACAATTTATTATAGTTCTTCAGAAAAATTATGGCAAAATTTTCTTCACCATCCTATTCCCCATGGATGACGAAACAGTTTTGGTGATCATTCCTTCTCAAAAATATACATAACTAATACCTATGTTATAATTAAAACACTGTACAGAGATGACAGATGACAGTTAAAAACTTAATTTAAAATAAATCTTTTCACTCTGTCTCATGGTAAAGAAAGGAGAAGATTCTCTCTTTATAATGGTAATTACTCTGTCATTTATTATTCTATCAGCACAAGCAATTAAATTACTGCAAGGAAATAGTTGATAATAAAGTGTAGGGAAAATGAATGCTAATTAACCTTTGTGTCATGTTCTCTTCCAGATACTTCTGTTTCTCCTCAGCACTCATATCTTGCAACTTGAGTTCCAAGGCCCCACTAAAAGGAATGACCAAAGCACCCGGGTCGTGCTTGTCCACCCACTCTTTAATTTTTATCAACCTGTACACAACAAAGGGCACAACATTATCTTGTAGTGCATGCATGGCTGTACCACATTCATTATTATCAAGTAGCACATACATATTCATAAGAATTGCACGGTTTTATGATGCCATCTTTTTGTGTATTGCTTTCCAAGGTCAAGGCATTAACAGGCAGCAATTGCTTCAGGTGTACTCCATTAACATTTCACTGTTTCTTGGTTTCTGTTTGGCATTTAATCTATCAGAAATAGGCATAATTTGAGACAGTAACTAGGTTTTTGGTAGAGGTTAAATACTTGCAATCTAAAATGCTAACTGAATAAAACTTTGTAGATCTATGGACGTACATTTTTCTGCAACTTCCGTTTCAAGAGTGATATTTATCAAATGCAGTAAAACTGGGGGACTTCAGTTTTTCCCCGGAAAACTGAGGCTAGGGCACCTGATCTTAGCAGATAGAAAAGAACACTACACTCCATAAACTCCTAAGTAGCAAGTAGCACCCTGCTTTTTCTGGCTATTGATCTTGGAGTATGCCATAGCTAATGAATACAGGGCTGTGTTTCTACTAGTTTCTCCCATCTTTCTACCATCTCCCCAAGACACAGCTTCTAAGTATTATACTACTATTATTTTTAAATAAAGAATCAAATTTCCTATTTCTCTTCATCCTCAATAACTGGCAGCATCAGTAATAGCCTGCTGCACATCTAATATATTTTTTTTTAGTTGAATGAAACTGCAAATTTAGAGCTACAGATTTATGGTGAGAGTTTTTAAATGCTCAATATCCTATTAAAAATTGCAATAGCTGAAGTTTAAACAATCTTTAAACACAGGCATCACATTCATGACTGCAAATACTATTTTATTTTAAATTTAAGAGAGACATTCATCAATTACCTGTAAGGAGTTCAATGTTATTTATAGGGCACTATTTCTAAACAGGTGTGAATGGTAAGAATGACACCTCCGTATGCTCAGCAAGAAAACTCCAGAGGCATGGGAATATTTCCTGTACACTAAGACACAAAGTACAAAATACAGTACTTTGGGTGCCGTAGATGTTTCAGACCTGAAGCACCCACCATACAGCACAGGGTTTTATGTTTGCTGAGTTCTTTTTCTTAGTCCTGCTAATCTCCAAGATGTAGACTAAGGTTTTAACTGCTATTATACTAAAGTGCTTTGAAACTGTGGCCTGCAAACCTTTAAATAATCAATGCAAATGTCACTTCAGAAAAAAATGAACTGAACCACAAGTTCATCAACACACATTTGTCAAAGAAAATAGCAGGGGATCAGAGCTATTATGAGATTAAGTGCATGGCCCACTGAGTAGGGTTTTAGATGGGACAAAGAATATAAAAGTTCACTCAACAGTTTTCACACGTTTGTTATATAAGGCTGGTCTTCTATCATTTACTTATGTAAATACCYCATCAGTGGTTTTCAATCCTCATTATACTAATCTTTTTTTCCTCCAGTTATCCAATGAAAATATAGTCTCGTATCCAGGACTGATACTGAAACACTTCAGAAATGTCTGAACTGAAAATCACAATTCAGGTGCATTTCTGAATGTGACATGTGACATTTAACAGCACTTCTAAAACTGACATTTGTAGTTAACTAATTTGTTTTGGCTAACAAACTGGATATCAAAGTTCAGAGCTCATAAATGCCAACCTTTTACAGAAAATGTATCTATAAATGGACCTGCTATTTGTAAGTGTACTTCAACATCTCTGCACACATCCTTTTTTTTTTTTTTTTTAAGAAAGTATCTAACACTGGTCTCTAGACTAAGTAAATAATGTACCAAGAGAATGAAACATGTAAACTTGAAAAAGTGAAATGAGCATGAAAGTAATGTCAAAAATCAGATTCAAATTCTGTTTGGTAAATATGGTCATCGTAACTAATAAACTAAGAACTATT
Organism: Oceanodroma leucorhoa; assembly: GCA_030449065.1. Classification (NCBI taxonomy): domain Eukaryota; kingdom Metazoa; phylum Chordata; class Aves; order Procellariiformes; genus Oceanodroma; species Oceanodroma leucorhoa. The sequence goes on from JASVER010000003.1 coordinate 12,886,280, forward strand.
GTGGAACAACAAGATAAGAAATAATTACTTTGGCTAAAACACCAATTCAGAATAATAATAGTCTTAGACTGTCATTTTAACAGCTTTTCTATTGAGTCCTTCGAGGGATTATTTGCATTCCTCAGGTATTCTATTGTACAATTCAGATGAATAAAGACTTACAAATCATTCCTCTACTGCCAGTGTGAGACTTTGATCCAGTGAATACACCATTGTACCTTAACTATAATTGGCAAAAAACCTGACAGTGTAGAGCATCACAAGCTTAATAACAAAGGAGAGTATCTCAAAGTGTTGACAGATGATCTTCATAATGCAGGAGCAGAGCTGGTACATTTTAGCAATAAATGAGCACTGAGGTCTAAAGGTCTCTGAAGTGACTGACATCAGACCTGCTACAGCCTCACTAAGAGAATAAGGTACTGCATCCCACTCTGTACAGGCAGTCGGGTTCTCTGCCGGAGTCTTCCACTTTTGTGACTTTCAATGTCACAGGAATTACTAAAAAGTACCAAGGAATTCCCCTAATGGTGATCAAAATAAAGAAAACAAACAAGGGTAAATACTCAAACATAAATGCTGATATATTTCTAAATGAAATTTTCCCCAAAGCAAAAATGCTTGACTAATAATGAATAAAGTGATACTGCAAGTTTGCTTTCTTGTTAGGGATAACCAAGTCTGCTAAACAGAACAAAATTCTCTTAACAAATGGTAACAATTAATGTCAAAGTCTGTTTTATTTGAGCACATAATTTTTCCATGGAAATGCTGTATGTCCGTAAAAGGACAGCATTAATACACTCATTTGGGCCTTTGCTAAGATAAGCAAATCCTGGAGTATCTCTCCATTATTTCATGCTATACTTGATAATGAATGATGAAGAGTATTGGATTTTAGGCTAAGAGAAAAGATTATTAACACTTAAAAAAATCTCAATAAAAAAAAAAACAACAAAAAAAAAACAAAAACAAAACACTAAAATGTAACAAAAAAACCCAGTAAAAAACCCCAAACAAACAGGAGAACTGGCAGAACCAATGACTGTGATTAACAGCTGAAACTACTTTAAGAAACAAGAAAGTGCTTAAGRTGAAAATGCTTCTTGACAAAGTAAACTGAAAACTGTGAAAACAGTGTACACCCTAAAAGCAATTAAAAATATCCTCTTTCCTAATTAGGTTTCTAAAAATTCTATTAGTAGAGTTAAAACTCAATTCTGATTATAAAGCACAGAGCAGGAAGAAGAAAGGCTTATTCTAGTACTACTCAGTAATAACAGCGAGGGATTGCTCAGAGCATTTCTGGACATCCAACAGCCTTCCCCTATTGAGGTGGCTTGGTTCTTCCYTCCACGTGGCTCTGTGGAGAGGGGGATGTGCCAACAGCAACTACAGAGGGTTCCTCAATCGAAATTTGATTCTATTCGCCAAAAATGGACAAAATATCCTTTCTGGAAAAAACTATAGACCCAAGAGACAGTAGGACAACAATTCATTCTGTGATGGCAAAAAGAAAATCTTAAATAAAAGTTTAATTGAAAACTCAATTAAAAAGACAACTGTGTAAAAACCTGACACAGGAACAAAACCGAGACAAGAACAAAACCAGATCTGAACAACTTGCAAGTGAAGGCAGTCCTCAAAATTCTGACCAGGGAAAACGGCCAAGAGGAATTAAGATGCTCACCTCCACCTAACACTGTTACTGTTGGCTGATAAAGAAGGACAAAAGCATGTCAGCATATCTACTACTACTAACTCAGAAAAGCTGTGAAGACCAAGAGGTTTTCTTGCCACTACCAGATTCCAAAATTTGATGAAGGCATCATTTAAGTGCATTCCAGTTTTTAACTTTGCATCAGCCTGACAAGGAAAAAGTAAACGAAAGAAGCCAGTGACTTTATGTGCAGAAGGATCAGGATAACTACCAGAGTTAACTCTTGATAGTAAATTAGGATGCAGAACAGACCTTGGAGAAAGGTTGAAAAATGAGGGCACTCACTGAGAAGGCCAATAAGCAAAGAGCACCAGAAAGGGGAGTTGTGCAGAAGGGAGTGCCTTCACTTTAAAATGGTGATGATTCCTGAGGCAGAAGGAACCAAAACCTGCAGAAAACCAAACTAAAGAGGTACAAAAGTTGCAGGATGTACATTAACTACAAATCGATATTTGACACAGTTTCACATGAGAGAGCCAGCTGGGAACAGAGACAGAGTTCAGATGGAAATCAGAAGTAGYGATGGAAGAGAGAAGCTGCAGAGAGAACTTAAGCTCTGTGGACACCTGCAAGACAAGATGTTCTGAAAAACTGACCCCTGAGAAGAAAGGTGATTTGTGAAAGTATGCTTTTGCACAGGCAAGACCAAAAAAACCTCCATCTAACTCACGGAAGAGAAACAATTGTTTTTCTGTTCTACACCTCAACTATGAGTGGAAATCGGCAGGAAAAAAAACAGCATGGCAGGGAAGAAGAAAATACCAGGTAGCACCACAAGAAGGAAAGAAACAAATGTAGATAATGAGATAAGATCAAACTAAGTGATCAAAACACACAAAAGACTGAAAAAAAGATCTACAGATAGGAGTGAGAACAACAGGACCTAGCAATTCCAACAGGCTCTTCTTGTTGGCAGTTCTGAGCAACCCCGCATTTTTAAAACCTTCCAAACTCAATCTGTTTAGTGCTTTGTTCCCCACTGTTGAAAAGTTTTCCATATGTACAGCCTAAACCACCTTTATTTCAATTCAAATGCATTAGTTTAACTGAGCCTATACACTTTGGGCTGGGAATACACACTCCCTATTTCTTTACAGCAGTGTTTTACGTACTTAAAAACTGAGGTCTTCCTTTTTTATTTTGTGCTTTCCTTGTAAGTCACACATTACTTCTAACTTTGAACCTTTTTCTGGACTCTTTCCAATTGGTCTAAAAGTTCCTGCAAGCACACAGTACCTAATGCACTCCTCAGAGCTCTCAATAATAATGCCTTATGAGCATTAAAAATAGCTAGAGGATTAACTCACACATTTTTCAGGTGATTCTCCTGTTTATAAAACCCAGTATAGCATTTGCTTTTTTGTGACAGCACTGCAACATTATCTCATGCTTGGTTTACAACTTACTGTATGACCCTGCTTGACTAGCTATTCTTAATACTATATTTGCATAGTTGATTATTCCTGCATAAAATCCTTCTCAGAARTTGCACCCTAGCTCTTTTTTTCCTAATGATTTCTTCTATTTCTTGACATACTCCTAAATTCTGATTTTGTTCTATACATACCTGGACATCTCCTAGTTTGGGGTCATCTACAGATTTAACAAGAATGCTCATCATCCAGCTCATTAATGGAAATACGTAACAGTATTCAACCAGCAGCCGCTTCTGCAGATCTCATAATGACATATTCTTCCATTTGGAAAGTGAACCACTGATAACTATGCTCTGTGTACTATCTTCCAACCAGTCTTGCACACTCAACTTTCAGTAGTTTCCATCTAGCCAATATTTCCTATCTTGTTTATGAGAATGTTGTAAGGCATTGAAACCTTTAAAGGCTTAATAAAAATCCCAATATGTAATAAAGTGTATTTTTTCACTATATGCAAGACCATTAAATTTATCACAAACAAAATATTAGAATCATCTGACAATTTAGACAAGTAATAGCCAACATGAATTTGTGAAGACAACTGGGTTCCTTCTAGGTGATTAAAAACAGTTGAATTGTTCCAACATTTTTTTTGAAATTAAAGGAAAATTCATTGACCTAAAAATGTCTTGTTTCTTCTTTCCTCTTTGTGGTTTTCTTTTGTCTTTTGAAGCCTCACCCATTATCCACAAGTTATCTAAAATGATAATAAATTAGGCAACGATTTTTTGTTTTGCCAGGTCCCAAAACATTCTACTATGAGTACCACTAGATTTAGTTGATTTGGTGGGATGGGAGAGGAAGATCTAATTTACCTAAGCTCCAGTACTGCGTGACACACTTCATAAGTGATGTCCTTCCCTTCTGTTCTGTTAGCATGCACAAACTCCACAAAGATCAGGTCCCACTGTTCTCAGTGCTGTACATTATATATAGATGTGTATGTACTCTTATATAAATGAGAAACATTCACAGCCTCAGTAACCTTCCTTCCAAATTTATATAATCAACAAAGAATGGAATGATGAAAATGATGAAACCAATGTATATAATAGTTTTGTATCACAAAATAGGTCAGTGGCAGAAGTTAAGAACGGGAAGCAGAAAGCAGAGGTGGTACTCTGCTGTAACAGATTAACATGCTGCAACTCTTATTGCTACCTGCCTTTTTTAGGGTATCCCTTTCTTCTTGCACTACATAAAGAGAAAGGAAGACTGAACAGGAAAACATTAAAGAATAAAAAGGTACTTTCTTCCCCACCATGATAGTTTGCTTTTTATGAAGACAACAAATCCACAGAAGGTTTGGGAGTACCTGTTACTGACCTAGCCAATCCCGTTTCAAATCACCAGTGACATTTACGAATTTATTTTTTTATTCCCCGTTCCCAGATGGCCAGGAGGAACACAGCAATCCTTAGATTTCAAAAGGCCCTTTCCCACCGCCCACTCCTCACCTGGAAATACTTTCTAGTAACACTTCAGAACAAAAGCACTGCCTCCACACTCTGGGCTGCTCCCTGGCCCAGAGCTTCCCCTCAGCCCCTCAGGACAAGAGCTTCAGGAACTCAGAACTTCATTTATCCTGTGCATCCTGAATGCTTTAAGTTCCTCAATACCTTCCTAGAGTTCGAGGTCCGTATCCCCTCCAGTATTTAGTCATTGCATCCAGATGAACCTTACAAGAGACCAACGCGGAGAACCTATCTCACACATTAGATGTCACTCACATCTCCAACACAGATTGACTCGAGCCTTGAAACATGCAGTGGAATAGTCCTTAAAATTCTTCATTTTCAGGGACTTGCGACACATCCCATGATCTCAGGAATCTTATGACAGAATAGGTATATAAGTATTTCATTCTATCAGATCTGGATTTCACACTTCTTAACTTCATTGTAATTTCAACTGATACCGTATCAAGAAAAGAAGTTGTTCCCGATCAACACTGTCATTTGCCATTTATTATAGATGGGTTTAATAACTTTCCTTAACATTCTCCTTTGAAATGTAAGTAATCCCAGGCTCTCTGCCTCATGTATGTCAAAGCAAGTTTTTCCAGGGCCTTGATCTCCATCATGGCCATTATCTTAAATTCCCTATAATTCTGCAAAATTATTTGTTAGATGGGGTGACCAGTATTGTACCTACTATTTTAGTTCACGTTGCATCCCAGATTTTAAAGAAACATTTTCATAATCTGGACATGAGCTTCTCATCCCATTCCTTATCCATCCAGATGTTACACTTGCTTTTCTGCTACCAGCTGCATGTGGAGCCAGGACCCTACTAGCACTCCCTACAGGCATACTCAAGCTGTTCACCAACAAATATAACCTGGCAAAAAGCAGTTTTGGGATGGACAGAGAATTTCTTTCTTTCATACCCCCCCTCCACCCCTTTTCTTTTAAGCTGGACCAATTCACCTTCCCATGTATCCTTACAACTGGTTATGCCAATGTAACTGAAGGGTGGTGCAGGAACAGCTGAAGACTGTTAAGGACGGGAGTACCTTATGTTAGCCTAACACCTAACTGAGTGGTGTTAGGCTAGAAAAGAGCAATGCCATGAAGCCAAGTTCAATCAGGAATTTTGCTGTTTATTATTGGAGAATGCTTGTATATGGCATGACTCCTGAGTAAAAATTATGCCATATAAGATCACTTAAAAATAGATTCTTCAAGGCAGAAAACAGTATTAGTTGACAGGGAAAAAAAAAATCAAGGCAATATTCTGGAAATTCATATGAAAGCACTTCATACCCTCAAGGTATAATTCTGTTAACAAATTGTCTAACATAATACGGTAGTAGTATATAGTTCTCAGTTTATCTGGTCTGGAAAGCTACCTGGAGATATTTGCTGTTTAATGGTATGTTAAAAACACATCAGGACATAACACTTCACTTACAACTTTACACAACTGACCACTTTTTGAACATATTTCATACAAAGATTTGGCTTAACTGACATGAAACATGTTTAGCTGTTTTGGGTTTGCAAGATGTTGGTATTGTGAAAGAAATAGAACAGAAAAGGAGAACATGATATTACCTGTAAACAGAGTACAGACAGTAGTTAATGGACAAAATACTTTTATAGCTAGGAGAAATAAAGCATGCATAATAAGAAAAATCAAGTTGATGACCTACAACCAAGTTTGAATTAAAAAATATCAAGATGGTGGAAAGACAGAGAGAAAGAGGTAAAATAATCCAGAATGACTTTTTCTGCTAATCTATACAGAGCTCCCAGTAAGAAAAGATTTTTCATTACCTTATATAGCAAATTCCATCTAACAGAAGGTCAGTCAAGGTAACCCTATTTTAAACACTTGGAAGAAGCATCATTCATGAAGAATAACGATCTTGAAATCCATTTTTAAAACTTTAGTTTCTGATCTAATTTTCAAGACTTCAGTAATATCTCTTTACCCAAATTATGGTCCCCATTAAAGTGATCAAAAACAATTATGACTTAAACAATAATGAAACCGGTACCACACTCCTGCTGTAGCACCTGCTGGTACGTGAAAGGCTTACAGTCTCTAGCTCTCCTTGGTCTGCCAATTCCGAAAATTAATTCTGTCTTAACTCAAAAAAAAAAAAAAAAAAAAAAAAAAAAGAGACATGGCTGTTGCTGTCAGGAAGGATCAAGCACAGTCAAGACTGAACTACTGATGAAACTGCGTAACGATGCAGACTGCAACAAATCGTGCACTTTACGTTTCATAGTTACAGGCATAACAGACTCCACTTGCAGCCCATATACTTTGGACAGAAAAGATGCCTTTGGAAAGTCACATCTTGTCATTCTTTCTGCTATCACTTATAGAATGTGGAGTTTTGAAAGGTTATCCTGAAAATGATAACAAAATAATTTAACAAATGCTCGTTCATAAATTATAACAGAAGGGGCAAATCTTAGTCACAAGACTGATGTGCAAAATGATGATGATTGAGATAGTACTACAGATCAGTAGAAAGAATCCCTATTCCATAGTCACGTTTACATTATGCCATGTTAATTTTAACTTTTGCCTCTTGACCCAGCTTCTTATGTCACATGGAAAACTGTATTCTTAAGGGTCCTGTACAAAAAAAGTAGGACAATTCATATCAACGCTATTATAGCAAAGTCTCAAATACGTAACCCCATAAAAAATTATAAGCCATGGGTAACTAGAATATTTGATCAAAAACACATGTGACGCCTTAACAAGAGAAACTTTACATGAAATGTACGACGGACAACACCATTTTAAATTTATATTCTTCGATTCTTCTATGTACTCTGTGCACACAAGCAAATACAAGGCCATACTACCAAACCAAAAATATGATCTCCATAAAACTCCTGTGTAATGAAATACATACTAACAACACTTGAAATAAGACAGTATAAAGAGTAACTGGAATATATTCCACTAGTGCTAATTAAAAATCCTGCAATGAGTAACACAAATGCAGACTACACCATGTGTTAGTTTTGCCTTTCGCTAATGTCACACAACAGTTTAATGAAACCTAAACAAACTGGGTCAGAATATTCCCCTCAGTTCTCTTAACGAAATAGCCTCTCCTGCTCACACATGATAGAGGGAGACACCTTCCTTGCTTCTCCAGAATTAGTCTGTGTGATCTTAACTGCGGAGCCTCTCCAGACCACAGAATTCACATGAATGCTCTCCTCCTCCCTCCATCAGTTGTTAAAAGCTATGTATTAAAATTGCAAGAGTCAAATATTACCACAGTAAGCGCATTAGATTTAAAATAATAAACCCTGCTTATTCCCCCCACCCCCTTGAACCATTACCAAGTACCAACATTTTGTGATCACACGATACTATGAGCGACATTTTAAGAAATAATTTTAACAAGACTAGTAATAATCACAGAAGCTGGTGATACCTGACTAAGTTGTGGGGGTTTTTTTGATGAAGAAAAGATCAGACTTGTTATTAAGCTGGAATATGCTGCTCAATAAATCAGAAATTAACTTTGATATTTATTCAGAGAAAGAACATCATCTAAGCTCTCAGTATAACAATGAAAGAGTTATTTAGTTGAATGGTTAATATTCAAACTACAGCAACTCAAAGAATACAAGGCTTAATTTCAGACACTTGATTTAGATACCTAATCTCCCTCTGCTCCCTATATAGTTAATGAAGCAGGAGGCTCTTTTGAGGGCAATTCAGAGCACTTAAATTGGGGCTCCTGTTCACACTTTCTTCTTAAAGCATCCTCCCTCTCCCCTTTTCACAGGCTGCTTTAGAAACTAACGCTGACCTTAAGTGCCTAAGATGCTTACGTAGAATTATGTGGTGTGCCTCAGTCTTACCTCCTGCTGATACATTTCCCCAAAATACTGTCTAATAAATACAACAGCATATACTGTACTGTCATATGAACACGTCCATGTCCAAGTAAAACACTAAATGAGTTAAGGATTTTCACAGTGTGCAGAGATGCCTTGTATGAAATGCACTTCACTAATTTGAAAAGCTGTCACAAAAATGTTCAATTCTACAGACACAGTCTGTTTACCTGTCTAAACTATGGTGAAATGAAAAAAAAATAACAATATCTGAATCATCTACTAAAACATACTTGTCCTAGGGGAACACTAACTTTGCCTTTTTTCAGAAGCAGGAATAAGTATCTGGATCAGTGTCTGAAAATATGCTCCATTTATTTGATGGATTGTAAAGGATCTGTTAGACACAAAGATTTTTATGGCTGAAAATGGAATGACAAAGTAAATTTCTGTCAGAAATAGATACCCTTATTCTGTGGGTGGGTGTATACAAAACAATTTTATTTGCAAACACAAAACTAAAATTTGATTGATTATAAAACTAGTAGTTTACCTATCTTCATTTTCTTATCGATTATGGAATTAGGATGCATTCAACGCCCCCAGCAATTTTAACAACAAAAAGTTATTTGACTGAAAAGAAGTTCCACCTTGAAGTTACAGCGCTCTGTGGTATGTTTTACCCTTACAAACACTGGCACTAATAACAACAGGATCCAAAAGCCAAACCTAAAATGCAAGCTACTTTAATTTTTATGACTTGGCCCAGAAACCATTTTTCAATAGAAAGTCAGAACATAAGCCCAAAAACATACTCATTCATGTTCAGTCCCTACTGAGTAAAGGAAAAGGCTCCACGTGTGGTGGCATACATGATAGTTGTCAACATAAATGAAAATGTTCATGAATAAAAAACAGGCTGTATAAAGAGCTAATTATAATATTACTATCAATTGCTAGCTTGCGCTTGCAAATCTTTCATATCATATAAATGCATTGTTTTTGACATTTCCCTGTAGCTAAACATCACATCATTTCACTTTTTCAAAGTAGTTCAAATATGCATGGGATATACTATAAGGAATGTGGTCTGATCTACAGTTACACTGAAAAAGAAAAAAACTATGACATAAATGTGCATGGTCATTAAAAATTAATTTAAAACATTAATCAGCTCCCAAGTAAAAAAAAAAAAAAAAAAGACGACTTCTAACAGCCTCTAGAAAATTATTTCTACTTTCTGTATATTCATCCTTTCTATCCAAAACAGCAGTTGAAAACACTTCACCCAATCATGCAATTGAAGACTAAAATAATACATATACTCAAAGCAATAGTGAGGTGGTGAATTATTCAACTTGCATCCAGACATTTTCTTACCATTAGAAACACCATTTATTTGCTTAAAGCAATCACATGCACTCTTTCAGCACATGAGTTGTAAGAAGTTTCAGTAACCAATGAAAAGCACCATTCCTATTTTAATGTTCAGATGGATTCTTCTTCTATTTTAGAAGTGACATAGAATTTAAGTTTGGAAAAGGCCTGCTCAACAGGCAAGAGTCCCAGTAAGTAATATATGGTTAAATGCAGACCTAGCCAAAGGAAAAATACTAAAAAATCATAGTGGGCAGTTATTCTGGGACATGATAGCCTATCAATTTCTCCACCAAAGAATCACTTAATCAACAGATACAATGCTATTTTAGACTTAGTTTGGTTGAGCAATGACACCATCAAAGAAGAAATGATCACAGAAAATAACCTTGGTAAACACAAGTAATTTGGTTTAAAGGAAAACTAAAGCATGCCCTGATAAATTTATTCTCTCATTGAGATGACATATGATTTTCTATGCAGGAGAAATACATCTATAAAGTATTTGATAGTGTGCTATGTGTGAAACTACTCATTCAGCCGGAGAAGAGGGGGAAGTGGATTTGTACAGACCGTGTACTCAGTAATGCACTGAATCTGTTAACAGGAGAACAAATTGGTGTTTAAGGATATCGTTAATCAAGTTTCACAAGGATGAAACTTAGGACTGATCTTGTTTCAATTCATTAATGACCTTGACACAAACATTAGTTGCATGTAACTGTTCGATACAACAGCAGGAGACATTCTCCTCAAGGAAAGTCATCATCATCGTCATCATCAATTGGAAGTGACATAGAAGGGGGATCACAATAGGTTAGTCTTCTTCAGAGCAACTCTAAGCCACCAAGACAATGCAACAGGGAAAAGGCAAATCTATAGCTCCTACTAGAAATGCTTCCCTTCATTTAACAGGATGCATTACGTCTGCATATAAGGTATTCATGAAAGCATGTGGAGTACCATATGCAGCTATGGTCAGCTAAATTCAGAACAGGTCTAAGATTATCAAAGGAATGGGAACCTCATGTAAATGACAGAGACAGAGAGAAAATTGATAATGCCTGCTTTAAATAAGTACTGGAGGTAAACACCAATTAGATAAGATACTATTTAATCTACAGGACAAAGCTGCCAGAATCACCAATGAAATAAGCCAGCCATGGAAAAACATGGGCTGGAAATTAGCAGAACATTTTCAACCCAAGGCAGCAGCGAGATTCTGTGAACAGCCTCCCGATACTAAGTGCAAAACAATCAGCTACTGTTAAAAAAAAAACCTTAATTAATTTATGAAAGTCATTATACTGTGTAGCTACCAACAATAACTGGTTCTGTACTGAATGCAGAGGAGGGATTACAGTAATTTAGGGATTACCATATAGTTACAAGGAAGCACTACACTTTGTGAATTCAGAAGTACATAAAGGCTATGCAGAAATGCAAAAGGGGGACAAAGAGGTCTCAATCTCATACAAATCAAGTTCCTACACTTTTTGTAAAAACCAATGCCTCCGCGGGGAAAAAGGCATGAAGAACTCAACCACCACATAATTTGACTTTGCTGGAGCTAGCCAGCTGACCAGCAGCAGTAGGCTGGCAGACTGATCATCATGCAAAGTCTTCCCGAGCCACAGAATATGATGCTACCTGCTGTTCAGTGCACCATGTCACTGCTTTTTAAAGAATGGGTATAAATTGGAAATCGCTGTTGTAAGGAAACAAGACTCAAACTCTTGGAAAACTCGACTTCAGAACTCAACCTCTTAGAAAACTAGACTTCATGAGTTCTGCTCTTCCAAAATAAAATGTAATAAAAGTCAAAAGTAGCCCATAATACTATGTATAGTTACCAGCACCCCTCATGAGGAGAGCATGGGCAAGGCAGAAGAGGTGGCTGCAGTACTGGTATCACAGCTTGGCAGTAAGTCATTTCAAAATTTGGGCAAGGTACACATTTTTAAAATAGCACACTAATGAGAACACTGGACTTCATTATCCTAGTTGGTCAAATGAAGAAATTTAAGAACATGATTACTTAAAAATGTGTGAAAATTTTAATGGAATTTTCTTACTTGGCATCACAAACAGAAATCTAAGAGAAGCAAAATCCAGTACTCCATCACCAAATCTCCAGGCATGTAAAATGCCTTTAACATAAAGCCATCCCTTGTCCTCCTCCCGTTCCACGTCAGTATCAAGTTTTGGTCCAGAGGAAGGGAATCCCRTCATCAGAAGTCTCCTATGCTACCCAACCTCACTGCATCCTCAAGAGCAAGCTTGTTGTGCTGTACGGAGCAAGACAAGGTTGTGCTGTAAAGGAATGGGACCCATTTGGTACACCCATGAGCAGACAACCGTTCGGGGCAGGACACGGATTCCAAAATGCATTGGCAACCTTCATTCCAAAATTTTCTGACTTTGAAGTGTTTCCCATTACAACGTTAAGACMCTTAATATAGCTGTACATAATTTCCAATTTCTAAAAAAAGCAACCAATAAACATGTTAAATTCTAAACTGAATGTACTCATTACATACCCATTACACAAACCTATCTTTGAGCTAATGGAGCTACAGTGAGTATTCACTCCTCAACAGACTAGAAGCTGGGAAGAGGTAAGGCATTCTGGTATATCACAGGTACTTGCTAAGAGCAGAGAAACAAAAAGACAGTATCTCAGAATTTCATGCCGTGCTTTGTAAGGAGAAAAATCTAGTGAGTACAGTCTCTTCTGACCCTTCTTCCTAAAATACAGCCACCTTCCCATCCCATCTGACAGCTCTTCACATTCTGTTGCTCACTCTGGTTTCCTTTCCCAGTGTCATTCTCCAGTCTTCAAAGCTTTCCATCCTGGTCCAACAGCTCTTTAGCAAGATGCTTCCAAATGCGACCCCCAAAACTTACATCTCTTCATTCAGTTTGCACCTCCCTCCTACCCTAGCTTTCGGTCACTCCCACACTCCTACTTCCTTTTCTCTCATTTGCGGGGTTAACAGTTCTGGTCCTGGCCAGGGACCCACCTCCYACTCAGTTTCCTTCATTCCTCAACACACAGAGGTACATTTGGATCAGAGGCACTTCCAAATTCCTGTTAGGTCTGCTCAATTCTTAAGTTTAGTAACAGCTATTTCAAAGAAAAATTCCTTAGTCGCTGTGTATCGCTGTAGTATTTAGCACTACATTAAATATTTACCACTGCACTTTCTTACAGTTTGTTTAAAAAGTAAATCATACACATATTGAAATTTTAAAATCTGTGTTCTGCACAAATCCAATGCATTTTAATGATTTTTCCCACTAGAAAGAGGACAAAGAAATTACGTAATAGGTTGAAATGAACTAGGCTCAGGAACAAAATACCAATTTAAAAAACAAACAAAAAAACCCCCATTCCACTGTATAGTTACTTAAATACAAGAGCGCAAAAACAATTCAATAGAAGTAGTATATCTTATCAGATACATACAGTAGCACTTGTTTTAAAGAAATATGCAATACAAGTCCTTCGGTAGAGTCTAGAAAAGCACAGAACATGCAGTTGTACTTCTAGTGCCTCCACTTACCAGATGAAATCATCATTTACACAGGCAAAGGACAAAAAATGGGAACCTAAATAGAGCAGACTAAAACATGGTAAAGCTAACAAACATTGCATCTTTCCTAGAAAGAGAAATTTCTCTCAGAAAAAGATGCAGTTGATAGTTTCTCTAGCACGTTCATATAGTTATTGTATGCTGTATTTTTGGTACATACCTGTGGAGCATGCAATAAGAAATGCCAAGAGTGCAGGAGACTTGATATGGCTTAATATTCTAGTCGTAGCTGAACATATCCTCATTTTGCTACTTACCACAAAGAAACCACAACTATACATTACATATCAATCAGAAAGAGGATACATTTTTTAATGTTTTAATGAAAATAATGCAAAGTATGTAACTTCACAGTGATGAGATGCCTAAAAAAGAAGTATTTCCCCAGCTCTACAGCAGTTATACTATGTAATAATCCTTTACGGAGAAAGCACTTACTGAATTTGTTCAAAATTTATATGCTGCAATTTTCAGAAACGCACCACACTACAAATGCATTCCATTCATTCAGAAGCAACCCAGATGCAGTACTATAGAAGCTGAAGGTACTGCTCAATGCAATGATTCATAGTTTCCCTAATAGAAAGATTCAGCAGTTTTCAGTCGAGACCTTTATTCCCTCTCTGAATAAATGATGCCTGAAATTTTTATTCTTGTTCTAATGGAATTTCAATGGCCTTCACTGCAAATCTACTGGAAATTTTTGCATATTAAGTGGAAAAAATTAAATTATGTTAACCACATTTTAATGTGATTAAGGCTGACAGGGTCATTATTTCTGCTAATCACTCAGTTTAAAAAGCTCAAACAAAACTTTGTAACAGCCAACGTTTTTTGTGTTTTTTTCTGTATGTCTACTGTAGTTGAGAATTAAAGCCATTACAGAATGTGAAACACAGTATATATCATAAAAAGGATATATGAAGTGTTTTCTGCAATTTGTACATGGATTTCATTATAATTTATCTCAAGATTAAAAAAAGAAGGGGGGGGAAATCAATCTTACAATATATATACCCCTGTACTTCTTTTGTCTTCCTCAATCACAAGACAAAACAGAACAAGAGAATATATATTTCTTTTCCTGTAGCTCCTATTTGCTAGTGAAAAACAGAAAACATTTCTGCACGTCTTTACACATACCTTTTGGTTCACGGTAATCACTGAAAATAATTTCTTAGAAAGCGTCTGTTGAGGTCTGCAACACGGAGTTCTACTCATTACCATTTAGGTCAGCATAAGCTGGAAAATGGGCATACAAAAGTGGCACAGAGGCAAGTGGCAATGATGAAGAGCAAACAGTATATAGTTTTCACAGCATCTTGTAGTTTCCTCTCATGGAGGATCAACGATAGAACAGAAAATTAAGGAGACTGCTGCTATGGTCACTGGCTCAGCTTGAGCGCCACAGCCTTACAGCCAGCCCTGCCTGCTCTTGCTCAAAGGTCTGCCATCGGCAGCAGCACTGAATCCCAATGGAGCAACTCCCCAAGATCAGTAACAGAACACAGAAGCCTTGAGGTTGATCGAAGAGGGTGGAAGGACTTACATTAAAAAACAGACAAAAGTTTGTCCCATTCGCACTACCAGAGGAGGGGGGATGTTGTTTGTGGGATTTATTTTTTGTTTCTTTCTGGGTGGGACGAGGCTGTTCACAGTTTTTGTTTGGCTTGGGTTTTAGGCTTTTTGCAGGATTAGCATTTTCAGTAAAGACCACCACTGTAATGCTTATTGCCTGCTTAATAATTAATACCACCCACTGTGGATCCTCATTTCTGCAGGACCTGTACCTCTCATGCCATGTTATCTCTCTCCTCACAAACCCCAAACTTACAGAAGATTAAAAAAACGGGGGGGTAAAAAAAGGCATTTCAGCATCCAAATTCATTTTTCTACATAAGTAACAGTGTTTAT
The DNA here is from genome assembly GCA_030449065.1 of Oceanodroma leucorhoa. Classification (NCBI taxonomy): domain Eukaryota; kingdom Metazoa; phylum Chordata; class Aves; order Procellariiformes; genus Oceanodroma; species Oceanodroma leucorhoa. The sequence continues at coordinate 12,901,644 of JASVER010000003.1, forward strand.
ACTTAAGTTACTTTAGAAGAGAATGAAAGTGCAGACAGACTGATTCACATTGATCATTCCCATCTGGTTTAATAGATACATTTCAACCTTACTGAATCACTGAAAATAAAAACTGTATTACAGCAGCTTCTTGGATTACAAAAAACCTTTTAAAAAACAGTAAACAAGATCATTACCTTCTTAACCTTAAGGTACATGAAATTTATCTGAAAAATATTATATTTCCTTCCCATTCCTTGGCAAAGTATCCAATCACGTACACAGATATTTTCAGATCTACTTCATGATTACAACAAAAAATGCTGAGAAAAAAAGATGGTAATTAATCATACGCAAGTCTTTTCATATAAGACTTTACTTCTACCTTCATATCTAGCATGTACTGCTAACTGTGTATTTCATCAGCCAGGAGCTTTTTTTCCTAAAGAACATTTGCTTCCCACCTGAATACTTTCTATAACAAGAAAAAAAAAAAAGTCCAACGACACTGTCCCTTGATAGTAAACAATCTAAACTATGTTAACATCAATATCATATTACAGATGTAGTTTGTGATGTTCTCAAGAAGAAACATTATTGGTATTGTTGGACTTTCTAGTTTTAGTGTGAAGCCATGCACTAGTGCAGCAACGAACAACCTCACTGAATTCTTGTGCTTATCTAAGAAGGGACCCTGCTGAATGTCCTAATGCATCTTATTGTGAATCTTCAGCAAATAAAACTTCATGTATGAGCTCATGATGTGCTTTGCTGCTGGAAAGTCACAGGCTCTGTGGGAAGCTTTTTATCTTCCCAGCAGTCAGTTCTCTGAGAACATCAGTGCAGCTACTGTAGTTACCTGTAGATTACTTGTATTTTCTCACATCTGTGTCCAGCAATCTAAACCATGATGATAAAGGGTCATTAGGTTTTGAGTGAGGAAGGGGATGGACTAGACAATTTGCTCTGATAAGCTCCTTGTTGTGAGGGACGGTTTAGAATGTGAAATGTGGGGTTATGCACATTCTCAACTCAAAAACCAGTGCTCTCAGAGCACCAATTAAAAATCATACTCAGCCCATCTTAAACTACACGAACACATCTTACCTGAAATTTTTACAATTAATAATATTGCAGTAAAATAATTCTGTCATGGTAAGAAGGACATCAACTGTCTACTAGCCACAAAAGAATTCAGGTACAATTACTAAGATAACTGCTGTTTGGAGCACAGCAAAGCAATTTCCCACAGTGGGACTTACAGCTCAATTTACCAGTTGGGCAAATATTTTGTGCTCTGTAGTGGTCTACAGAGTTAACAGTTACCTGTAACATTTGAGCAGTGTTATACTTGGAGAAAACTTTCTTAACCCAAACAGGTGTTTCAGCTTTATCCGTTCCCAGGAACACAAATTTTTTTCCCAACCCTGTTCTAAGAACTATTTTAAGGCTTTTCAATTAACATTAAATGTAAATTTATGAAAGAGTCAATGGCTCTATTTTCCCTTTCCAAGCCACTCACAACGAGGTCTTGTAAGCTATAGGCTACTTGGAAGAGGGATGAGAATAAGCACAATGTCACCTATAAAATTATGTTAGTCCTCAAGTAACTTGATGAGGTGATAACAGGCTATTTTTCCTTATGGAAATTAGGAAATTAGGAAATCTTAATTCAGTAAAATAATAATAAAAACAATCACGAGTTTGACAATACTGTCACAAATGGAGAGACATGTACCCACAAACGGAAGAAGGTTTTCATATGCAGCAAAACCAGATTATACCATGAATACAGTATACAGTGAGAACGTTCCACTGACATGGTCACTGATAGAGCTGTAAGAATCCTTTAAAATATTTGAAGTGAAATTTTGTGTCAAACTCCACAGAGTATCATGGTATTATGTTAGGCGATAGACAAATACCTGGAGAGACAAAGGAGYCATTGAATATTTCTTGGTCAACATACAAGCTGTCACAAGAAATTCAGAGACTTAGAAGTATGAAGAATATAACTACTACACTTCCCTCTTCTCAAAATTAAAGATTAAAATCATTACTATTCAAACACTAACTCATCAGCTTAGATAGTTCAAAAAGGTTTTTCTCCATTGCCCTTGCAGAGATGATGATATCCTGCTATGTTGCTTTTGAGTCCTAATTTCAAGTTAGTGCAGAAAAACAGAAGACCGATATTTTACACAAAAAATTAGGTCTCTTTCCAAAGTAGAAAAATAGTAACAATGCATGCTCATAATGGATTTTCCACCGAGATTCAAAGGCAGCATTTGAAAAAGCTTTTTAATTTTATCAGTTATTTTTCCTTTATATATATACATCTCCTGGTTCTGACTTCTGCAAGAGGACTAGCTACATACACCACACTTCTAGGTGTTTTTTTTATTACTACATGGCCTTTAATGAAAATGCAACATTTTGAGAACTAACATTAACAGTCTGCATCATCAGATAAAATGAATCCTTAATAATTATTCATACACCAAGTAACTGTAAACCCAAATCATTTCAGAAGACCTGAATGTGTCAAGAACTTTGACAATTATGACTGGAGCCAGGAAACTGTAGCACTGCAGAATTTCTTATGAATTTTTCTAGTTACTTTTTATAAATGCTGTCCTAGATGACAGCTTAATGTGTACCACATGCAATATTTATTCTTCTTCAGTGTCAGACTGTCTAGCCATCCAAGGGAATACAAAGAATGTCACTTATTAGGATAAAAGCACAAGGAAGGTAATCAAGGACATATGTAACATCAGCCAATCATGCCCTATTTCAACATCCTATTCCATTCATAACAGTTCAACAATTATTTGCTTACTGATAACTTGCTTTCAGGCTGTTTGTGTTCCCCATAATGGTGGTTTGCATTTATTTTGCTCTTTAGAATTGGACACTTGCTGTGCCATGCATGTTTGTCAAAAGTTTATATCTTCTGTCACAAATAGCTTTAGCATATCAAATCATTTCTGTTTGCCAGAAATCACTAATAGAACAATTTAGTTACCTTCTATATCAGTAGAAATCAGAAACAAAAGGCTATCACACAACCACACACTACTGCAAGACAAGCCGCTAAAACCATGTTTCTGTTTAATTTATACTTCGAGCATATAGCTGTATCTTTACGGAAAACCTAATACAGAAATTAGACTTTGATTGGAATGGAAAAATATTTCAGAAGTATACTGTCTAAGCACAAAGACATTAACTTTGTTTTTTAAGCTTGAATAACTAAATTCCTTATTAGTCCTCCACCTCTCTCTCCCGTATTTTTTTTTTAATTATTTATTTACCAAACACCTATATGGAATACTTGCAGACATCTTATCTGCTGATTCCAATCTATCTGATGGATTGAGTTATGAAGCAGCATTAATCCCCAAAGACAAGTAGAGGCAGGCAGATAGAGGGAGCCAAAGACAAACATTTACCCTCCAAAAAGTTATTTTTAAATAATAATAATTTAAAAAATCCTATGGGAAACTGAACACGCATGCACAGGCACGCACACTTCATTAATCTAAGTATCCTGGGACATAAAGATTTTATTAAATAAAAACAGGTATGGATTTAATGAGCCTCTGAAATAAAACATACGCTGGAAGAACCATCACATGTTTTAGATTGACAACATCATGCAGGTTTTCAATGTATTAGGTGTAAGATTTTCTTTTTTTTAATAAAAGCCATTTGTTTGGATTTAAATACATTTTCACTTCAGAAGTGTAACACTGTGCCAGTGCATGAGAACAAGAGTGAGACCTGATATACAGTGAATCTGATTAATGCATTTTCATTGTTCAAATCAATGAAGTACAAAACCAGCACATGCACTTACTTTCTTTCAAATATTTATCTTCTAAACATCTCTTCAGGCTTTAGAAACTATTGCCAGAGCACAGTAAATCTCAAACATTATTTTATTTAACTTCTCTCCAAATTAACAATAATTAAGGTCAAGCATTGGTAATAACGGATAATAAGATACCCACACCAAATGTCTCATTTGACAGTTCTTCCATTAAACACATATAAACTATGAAATTTCCTCTCCAATTTAAACATGAAGAAGCATCTATTCCTGGTTTCAAAACAAGGATACATAGTTCTATTCATTGTAAAACTAGTGACTATCAACATCTGAACATTAGTCATTAGTATTAGTCATTAGAAGAAACTCAAGTTGTGAAAATAAAATACTCTGCCAAAACTTTAGAAGGTAAGTAATCTTTCTTGCGAAAAACAAGCAGTTAAATGAAAACATGTTTCCATATACTTAATACATAAAATTGAGCTGTAAATAACCATAAAATTAAAAGGAAAACTATTTTTAAAACAAACAAATAAAATGCATCAGATTTTCAAAATAATCACCAGTAAAAAATGTGTCTGTCAATTGTGAAACAAAGAATTTACTTCAGAGCAAAAGTAAACTTGAAAAATGGGTGCCAAAGCCACATCAGCCTATTTTATAAAAGAATTTTCCTTCTTAAACATTATTTTTCTATTTATAATAAATGATCTTTGATTGGCTGATGTTCCCATTTAGCCCCTATTTGTAGAAAACAGAACAATAATCCATAAAATATTCCCCCAGAGAATGGAGATGCTGCAGACCATTCATGAAGAATGATTTCAATATGAGTATTGTTCCAAGGTCCCATAAATATCTCAAATATCAATTGCAGTGAAATAAAGAATGGTAGGTGAAATAAAATTAACTTCAACTATGAGAACTTAAAGAGATTAACAGAACTCTGTAGCATGTGATAACAAGAAATGTTTCAAGACATGATCGAGACAAATTCAATAAGCAGAATTTGAGAGGTACATACGTGTACTTGTTTGCAAATCAGATACACCAATACTGAGTAATAGATTATGAAAGGAAAGTTACTTACTAATTTGGACATTGTTTAAGAGATACTATTATAGTGATAATGATTGCAATGCCCAATCCAAATTTCCCCATACAGATGTTTTTGCAAAAGCAATACAAGTAATTCTCCCGTTATTTCAGAATAAGAGACAGTATTATCAGGGTTTTTTTGCTTAAAAAAAAATTCTAAAATGAAAGCTCATCTGCCAGTTATTACAACTGTTGATGTGTCTACCATGAGAATGAAAGACTCTCTTTCCTCTCAAAAACCACCAGTTACAAGCAGCAAGGAGGTCTCAGATCGTAACACAGAGGAGCTACTCACATTGCTCCCGTCGCACCAAATGAGACCACAGCCACTCACCTCTGTACAGTCATTCAACAGCCTTCCTCTCCATCTTCCAAATTCTCAATAGGACTCACACAAAAATAACTGCTGGTTTTTAAATGCCATGTCAGATATAATAATAATGACCCAACAGATGTTAAAAGCTGGGGACACATACCCATAGTATCTATTTTCCCCTTGATTTGAAAGAGTAATTTATTTGCTTTATGGACTATGCACAACTGCTGTTTCTATGTTGTCTAGTTGACAAAGACAGGCTAACAATGCTCATTCATTCTGAAAGACACAGGGCTCAATAAACTAATAATAATAAGCAACAATTAAAAAAATCATATACAGTAACTTAAGAATAAACAACTACTATCAAGAGTAATAATCTCTTGCACAGTTCTCTATTAGCTGATTTGTAAAGCAAAAAAGGCAAAACCCGCCCTTTGTTTAAAAAAAACTAAAATCCTACTTTCTAGGATAAGACCTGCTCATTAGTGGGACAAATTCAAGCTACTCTTTGAGCTCATAAACCAAACCATAGCATATGTAGATCAGTCTCTACCCCTCTTTCCCCGTCAAAATTCTCCTGAGGTTCAAATATGCAGAAAAGTAACTTGATTCAGCTACAGCATATTAGCAGATAGCATTAACTGCAAGGAGACAAGTGTAACTGGACCTTTGTAACTTGCATCACAAAGGAGATATAAAATATTTTTATAAGTCAACAATAAACGGAAAAATGCAGCAGAACACAGCTCATCTTCTCCAAGTAGATTTAGACACTCATTTTCAATCAAAGAATAATCTTCATCCCTGGGAAATTTAACTGAGTAGACTATTTCACCTTACTTCCTTCTCTTTCTCTCATCAATATTATTACATCCAAAAATCACTGCATTGAAGGTGGCTGTGCTTGTAATACGCACGACACAAAAGAGTAAGGAAACAAAAAGTGTTCTACTTCTTCATTAGTAACAATGTTTCTGATCAGGAACTTGAAATGTGAAAGGGACTTTGACACAAACATGTACAGGCTTACATGCACAGTCAAACTGCTTTACTCTAAAATCAGTAACAGTGAAATCACTACTGAACTATTTACCATTGGAAGTAGGATTTTAAATCTGCCTCTGAGGTAATGATATTGTAAAGAGATGACAGCATTGATATGATGGTTAGTACCCTAGTCTCCTCCAAAATCCCCGAGGACCTGTTGATGGGGTTGCGTTCATGCTCAGGACTAACAACCCTGGACTGGAACATACTGTACATTACAGAATCTGGTCCTCAATATGAAAACTGGATTCTTAAGCTGCTTACCCTTCCCCTTTCTTCCATTCTGTAACAAAGAAAAGAGAAGAACATTGTTTCTYCTTCACTTTTTCCGTTTCAGTGTTTAAGACTTCACTGGCTCGGAGTACTATGAAAGAGAGATGCCTATGCTCCGAAACAGAAGCTAGTCTGAATCTAAAAACATAAGCCATAAAAAGCAAGATGAGACGCTCTGAAGCTAAAAATCCCACTTTAGAGTACCAAAAAAGATATCAAGCTACTGAAAATTCCCAAATTCATTTAGTTGCCAGTAAAACTAATATAGGTTGCTTGACTAGACATTGTCAAAAGCTATGCTCTAACCTACAATAAATAAGAGGGAAGCATTCTAAAGAAGAATTGATTCAAAGAACTAGAAATCTGCATTCAGGCGCATTGCTTAGCCAGCAAAGTCTGTGACAGCAGCGTTCAGTGAAGGACCACAACTACATACAATATACACTTAAATCATTCCAAGCACATTTGGAAAGCCTTTGAAAAAGAGGACTGACAGAACACACAGTTTCTTTGCAGACGTCATTCAGGAGATAAATCACTGATACAATTCCAGAAAAAAATATGCAATTACTAGACAATATCAGTAATTTTATTGGGTAACTTGATCTTAAAGTAGAGAACATTTCCCAAAAACATTTTGTCTATGATTTCACCAGCACTGACACTTTTAGGGAAATAGTAAGGAAAACTGAGGCATAAAGCACAAGTTTCCCAAACAGTGGAAAGTAAGTAGCAGAAAATTGAACTAAGCCCTTTACACACCATACTGGGAAGAAAGAAGAGCAGTTATGCTTTGTCCATATCCACTACGCAGTAACAAAATCTATACTCAGACATACCTCTGCATCTCAGGTTTGTTTCTGAGCAGTTTAAGCATTCTTCAGTTTTAAACAGACTGAAGTTTGAAAAGGATGTTTTACCTTATGAAGCATCCAGAGTCAGGAACATGTCATATTGCAATGATTTTGCAACAAAGTTTACATCATTGTCTTTGACAATGTCACCACACACCATTTTTCTGTGGAAGTCCCTCTCTTCACTGCTCATGTTTTCTATACATTGAATGAAGCAAAGTTGTGTAATTAATTGATTTGAAATCTAGTGCCACATTATTCTGTCCCCTAGTACTATGTATCTTAAGTAGCATGTGTTTATAAAGGTGACAAAAATATTTACTGAAAAGTCCCAATTTCAATGAAGATCAGGAATAAAAAAAAGTTTCTAAAGTGTTCAGACAGTATACACAAATAAAGATGCCCCTTCTTACCCTGCATCGGTTTGGATAACTTTATAAGTAGTTAAGTTTTTGCTTGTTGAAAGCTAGCATCTATTGCTTTAGATTTTGCCTACAAAAATCCAAGTGTTTAAATAAAATATCACACAAATTACTTGATTCTCTGAACTGCCATGGCAGATTAAAAAAAGTATCGTTAGCAGGTAGGAATTCGTAAGACTACACAAGCAGACTATAAAAGCGGTGGGGCATCCGAACTCAAAGCTGCAGTTGTTCAACGTTACAACTGCACCCACAGAACTGTGTATAAACAGCTCAGATATTATGGTGATGACAGCCAAAAAAAATAAAAACAGTGAGAAGAGCATCTGGAGAGAGAAGAAAAAAAGGAACAGAAGATGGGAAGCAAAGCTGAGTTGTTCAAAAGGAGGTTTGGTATGACATGCAGCTCATAAGACAGGGATCATACACACAGCAATGAAGTTGATAAGTTACTTATAGCTGCTTTCACTCAGCACAGCCTTACTGATATGAAGTGTTAATACATACTTCTTTTGTATTACTCTGATAGTATAATCAGCTTGATGCACACGGATGCTCTAAGAGAATACGAGAGTGGTATGGCTGTGTTGGGCTGGTGTTTGGTGTTGTGGTATGCTGGGCTGTCATGTATCACTCACATTGCAGAAACTATTCTTCATTACTCTGGTCATCCTACATCTCTGCAGCCTTTGACGTGTTGTAAGAATAGCTTGAAGCCACCTTTATCTGCCCAGGACAGGCCTTCCCAAAAAACAGGAGGTTTGCCTCCACTCCCCCCCCCCCCCCTTTACCAGTTTCAAAACTCATATCCTAAGTAAATTACTGAGACTTTATTTCCTGACTTCACAACCTACACTTTAGCTATTTATAAGTGCCATGTTGTAACCAGGTGGACTGAAATTTTTGAAAACAGCTTCACCATACTGCATTGCCCATTTTTAAAACATCCCAGAAACATTTTATTTCAAAAATTTTACTGTTCTAATGCTTCGGAGCCAAGACTTTACATTTGGCACAGAGCAAACTCAGTATCAGAGATAAACTATCACACTTGTGTGGAAGTCCATCCAAATCAGAAATTCACGTGCTCAGTAGCAAAACTCCTTGAATTTAACACTGAAGAGTCTCAGCGATTTAATCTCCTTCTATAATCCACAGCACCTGCATGCAAGCAGAGCACTGGAGTGAAGCTACACTTCTCCTGGAAGGTGTTTTTGTGTCTGGGGCAAGGTTACACACCAGAGCTGAGAGCAGGGACCCATCTTCCCCGTGCTTAGAGACAAGCCCCCAACACCTGCTGTTACCCAAACAATATGCATTCACATTCAAACGGATGGGGGACTCCAGAGGGGGAGGCAAAGGAAAGCAAAGCAAAGCAAAGCAAAGCAGGAAGTCTGGTGAAAGAAATCATCCAGACCAAAGGACTGGACTGGAACTAAGCCAGCAAGAATGGGATGAAATCAGGGAAGAGGGAGAGACAATCTGGCAAAAACCCATGGAGAACACACCAGCTAGGAAAAGGGTGGGGAAAAAAGTTTGAGATAGAACAACTGAATGAAAAGTCACTGGAACTGGTAAGACAGAAGACTACAAGAAGTCAACTGGCAATGTCAGGCAAAGGTGCTGGAAAGAAAAAAGAGATTGCCATTAGGTTGATGGATGATAAATTAATTTGTATAAGACATAATAAACAATAGCTGTTTATTAAGCAAACAGCATGCACTATCCCCTACTACAGTAGGTAAGTGCTCTATGGAAAACAGATGCCATCCTCTAGTTAAAACAACCTGAGCTGTAAGGTACTCTCAATCAGGCAGTAAAGGTGCAACAGGAAGCCTAAATGCTGGATCTTGTTAACTTTGAGTACCTGACTTCACAACTTGTGTGTGCAAAACCCCATTTATACACAGATAATACAAATTATCTTTTAATATTTTTAAAAAACATTTCAGTTGTAAGGCAGGAACAAGAAGTGCAACATATTTAAAAAATTATAATTTTCCAAATCTGTCAGCATAGAAGACAGCCTTAAAATCATTAAGCAGCTATGTCAAGAAAACATCTCAATACCACAATGGCATTACAACTTATAATTATGATTTAAAGAATTCTACATCAAATACATTCTCAAATATATTTATAAGAATAAAATTTATCTACCTAAACATCCATGACTGTATGACGTATAGCATATTTAAACATACACTCAATGTAATTCAGAAAGTAAACGTAATTCAGAAGCTGAAGGTAGTAAAAACTGCATTTTGCCCTCACTCGGGTTTCTTGCTACATGACTAATATGCTGGTATTTGCAGATAACTGTTTGCTCTAAGTGATGTAATTCTGTTTGTCTCTGCACTGCAGAGGTTCATTAACAGCAGCACCCCTTCTTTTAGAAGGGGAATTACTTTTAGGTATTTGGTCCACATGGGAATTTTTTTGTTTTTAGCAAAATTTGCAAAGTTCATCTACTTCAGACAGCATTTGAAAAGGGCTGAAACTTGGACAGTGAAAGGAGATTGTGTTTCTGTGGGACTAAGATGGACATGTTTCACACCTTTATTGGGTCACCATATATCTAGTTGTAGAAGAGATGGAGCTGGCCTGCAGCTGTTATTTCCCTTAACTTTATTTCCTGTGAATTTATTTACTAAAATTCTTAAATATACATATTCTTATACTGCTTGTTAAATCATGTTTTGCTTCAAGGTATGCCATGTCAATATTACCATTTACATTAATCTTTGTTTCTTTTGGTTTTTAAAATGTCTTTTTGAAAGGTCTCAAACTAAAATGCAGGTTAAATGCTAAGGAAGAACTTTCACTCTATTTTTTTTTTACATAGAGATCAAATATTTATTACTAACCAATTTAAGAAGAGTCTGTACAAAAATTGTATCTCCAGGACTTCCCTAAAATCAGACACTATTTAAGGGTGGAAGGGGAGGTTGGAGAGCATAGGGTTTTTTTGCTGTTGAGTTTCTTTTAAGTTTTCTTTTCTTTTCTTGTTTTTAACAGGCGTACTGAAGCCATGAAAACCTTCTGGATAGCATTTCTTCTCCTGTCACCATCCGCTTGCTCCATCAGCACATGACATTGCCTTGCTCTTTTGCTAAGACAGTGAACACACAACTACTAGATCTATTCTACCACTGGGCACATACCCACAGAAATGCAACCAAGAACACCAAGTCTCCATTTACCACCAGGTAACAACTTTTTTTCCTAACTAGTTTAAAAGTGAAAGACTGAAGCAGATGAATTCATACTCAAACCTATTGAGTCTTCCTTGTACTTTACCCTTGATATTTCTTTCTTCATGTCAGATTTCCCCCCGCCCCTTTTTTTTTTTTTTAATATTTGGAACATCTGAAGCAATATGGAAAAGATGAATAGAAAAGGATTATTCACTCTCATACTACAAGATCTAAGGAGCATCAAATGAAATTATGATGTGGCAGACCCAAAACAAGCATAAGGAAGTACTTCTCCATATAGCACATAGTTAAACTGTGGAAGTCCCTGCTCCAGGATATTGGGATGCCAAAAGTATACTTGGGTTCAAAAGGTCAATGGCTAAATTCACAGAATAAAAATCCGTCAAAAATGATTAACCACAAGTATATCATATCTGGCTTAGTCAGTTCTACAATAACAGATTGCAAGAAGCTGGACACATATAGTCTGTTTCTTAATCTGTTCCTATAATCTTCCCTGGACATCTGTTAGTGGCCTGTCAGAAACATRATACCAGAAAAGATAGACCTTTCATCTGACCTAATTGTGCCTCTTCTAGCTTACGAACATTAAAAATGCTATAAAAATTAATGGGGAAAGGTTATTTATCATGTCATATATGCCACCTTTCTAAATACACAGGAGTAAGATACTTGAAGAGAGGTACCCTATCCCATCAACATACAACTTATTTTTGTTAAGAAAATGTCTACCATAACATTTGGAGAAACAACTCCTTGAAAATAATGTTAACACACATTTGGATACTCAACAAGTCTGAATTATATTAGAGAAAACAACGTTCAGAAATCCGTATGAAGTCTCAGACGACTTAGTTGTGATGCTATAGATATTAGAAAATCTTTAGCAGCACAATCAGCTCTTTAAATTACGGTCTATGCATGGCATGAAAAAATTCACTTGTTGAGACCTGAGAAGTTGAGTCAAAAGATCAGTCTATGCAGCTTTGACACATACAGCATTCCTGGTGCTAACCGCAAAGAGTAAGTCCAAAATACTGAACTGAAGAGTATGCTAAGCATGGTCCAGTACAACCGCTCATTAATTAGCTCGATATATTTCATAATTGGAATCCATATTATGACCCACTAAAAGCACCCTCTTTAGCAAGACTAAAATGTAAACCTTTAATTAGGTGAAGGGCTGATAGATCTCATGTCCTGGATTTATGTGACATCCTGTGACTCAGAAAGCAGTTTTAACTGAAAATTAATAGGCTTATTTAGAATACTTTCACGGTAAAACTCAAATACATGTATATCATGTTAAGGTACTAGATCCATAGAAAAAACATCAGGAATTATTAAAAGAAGGGCTTAAGTATTCATTTAGAGCGCAGCAATATGTAGTAAGAATGGTTTCAGTGGATTCCCCCATACAACATCATGATTACTGTCATCTGATCATAACACAAGTGCGACTAACACAGCTGCCATGTCAGCTTCTCTTCAGGGGCTAGGTCTTAATCATAAATCAACTGAATGACTAATTCAACATTGTTAAAACCAGCAAGTAACTGCTTGGACCCATTCCAGTTTTTACATCTTTCAAAAGGTCAATACACCTACTCAAACACACAATAGTCCTATCTTTCACAGTGTTTTCTTCTTTTCTTGGATTGAAAAATAACATGTTAGCACTTAAATATAAGTGTGTTTTAACTAACAATTAAAATGTTCGTTAATTCTGAAAGAGTGACCCAGTAAAACAAAGACAATTTTAGTTTTCCTCTCTACCCACAACCAAAAAGCCTCTCCTCTCCTTTGCTGTTTTAAACACTTTTATAGTTGTAAAAGTCTTACGAAAACATTTTACTGCTGTTTCCTGCACTAACCTTAGTAATATTATGAATTAAGCTCAGAAATAAACTTTTTCAGGTTGAACGACTAGTTTAAATGTGGCTTGCATTTCAAATATGAACCTCTACCCCTCAAAATAATAACAAAAATCACAAATTAAGTGGCATCTAACAGTAAAACATATTCTAATCATTTACATCTGCTTGCACCACACAAATGACAAAAGCCTACCGTTAGCATCCTTCATAGAAAACATTTATTCAGCTCTTAAATATAAAAGCTATGTTGCATAAACAGAGGATTTAAAGCTGTGGCAGAGTGGCTGAATGAAAGAAAACGGCAATCTTTCTGGTTCTAGTAGATGCCTTTCCCTATCACACAATGTTTCCCACTCATAAATACATGACAAATACTTCCTCAATCATTTTTTACGAGCAGGGATGCACAGGGGGTAGTCAATGGCTAGCTTGAGGGAAAATAGGAACAGCAGGAGGCAGAAACTGTACTGAAAATGGCTATGTGGTAAATTCTCTTCTGGAACATCACTCAGCTAACCCAGGCTTTGATCTTTCAGCTACAATTACACTCACATCCATGAGATCTGGGTATACTTTTTAAAAACTAAATCATTAGTTGTAATAGAAACAGTTAAACCATTTCATTGTATGACTCCTCAACTCAAACATCTGATTTTTTACAAATTAAAAATTGCGATTTATACAGAGATTTGCTTTCAATTGGGTTTAACTATGTCATCATCACAACTAGTCTCACAAAAAACATGGGGTGACTGGCGACAGCTAAATCACAGACTGGCGTCTCCTAAGTAGTCTGTCTACCATTAGGGTCTGGGAAATGGTATTTACTGTACAATTAGAGCCAGTGAGCTCTACCTGTAATCCAAATACAGGTGCAAGGATACTTTTTTGGACAGGGAAACCAACTCATCCATTTTCACATAAACTTCCATGTCTGTACTATTATAGCGAACCTTAGGAAACCTCAACATTTGTACTTCGAAAAAAGTATCACCTGACAACAGAGCAAACACTAGTATCCTGATCTTAAAGACTTCCTTGGGTAGAACCACTTTTAATATTTAAATTGTCATACCCAAAAAAACACTCAAAGAAGGAACAAATTAATTTAAAATTATAAAATTTGGCCAAATATGAAAAGCTTACATTATTACATTGGTTATCAAGTTTATTCCAAAGTCTGTGTTTTGGGCTGAGAGGGTTTGCTGTTAAATAGGTTAAATTTTGTTCTTTAATACTAACACAAAATGTCTTGGAGTATCAAAAGGACAGTTTTAGTTGCAGTAATTTCACAGAATTTATTCTAATGATTTATTGGAGTTAACCATCTGACATTAATTATTGTTTTGGCTTCCAGTCTATGAATGTTTATTTTTCAGTTTAAAGCCTTCTCACTCTTTGATATCATATGGAAATGAGAATTTTTAATGGAAAATTGAAACCATGTGCATCTAAGTACTTAATGAAGTACAGGGAGAAACAGAGGGTGTACTTTAGGAGAATTCAGATATTCCGCTTTAGATACTTTTGATTTGTTTGGATGAGTTACACGCATATATCTGTTCACAAACATACATTTATACATCTTCAAAGTATCTCACAAGTACAGTGTTTAAAGCTCTGAATACTAAGAAAAGGTTTGTTGTTTGGTTGGGTTTTTTTAAGCTAAGTATACTGCTATAGATTTTTCTTCATCGTATACTACTTAATCTGTTCCCATCCCCACAAACCAAATATTTATCCCATCTAGAGCTTCCAATGACATGCTAAATGCTGTACTCCTCAACGGCGGACTCCCACCATATGTCTACCATGTTAGGACTGGAGCTTCATCCAGTTCATTGAATGTTTGATAGAGTGATTTCGTAACCATCATGTACTTAAGTCATAATATTGATGTCAGGAATACTTGGCTAAAACCTGCACTGTTCATGGCATTAAAGCCCATCAAAACAGGCCTGTAAACCGTAAGCAAAGTGCAAGCAGTGGCAAGGAAGCCAGGCACCCAACTGCAAACAGAAAAGTACTGTTAAAATGTGCAATTTTGCCACAGTTTGAAAGATTTCTGTGCAACTCGCATAGCTTTAGTCCTCTGGCATGCAATTAATTCCTTTGGAATGAAAAAGATGTTGTTCAGACACTCAGCATTATATAACATGAGAAAAACATACGTTTGTTTAAATCAGTACTTCTAAATCAAATCTATTTTCTTCATAGTTAATGGATTCATGTAAAAATGTAAGGAAGGAAAGCATATTCTTTTCTATTCTGCACTTTCAGGGTTTCGCCATGTGCATTGTACTCAAGCAGCATGTCAATGGGAACATAACAAGCAACAAAAGTGCAACAGTTTTTATTCGTATTTTAATTAATATCCTTGGTGATCTTAATGCAGAAGGAATTATTCACCATTGAAAAATGTGATATAGAAACATAAATTTAGATATTTAACCTGAACACACTCACCACTTGTTTTTCTTTCTAACGTAGTCTTTTTCAGAGAGGTTAACCAAGTAGATCATCGGTTTTGAAGTAAAAAACAAATGTTTGTTCAAAACATCAATCTAGAAGTGAAAATATACAAGAAAAATTTTAAAAACAAGTTATACCAACTTGAATTAATTTTATGACCATTTTCCTCATGGCATGTCTAAGAAGGCAACAGTTCCAACTGTAATACATAGATCACTGATAAACACAGAATCGGCTGATAAATTTAACACTCAATACACTATGAATATGAAATCTAAAAAAAAAAACTTTAAAAAAAGACAGTAACAGGTAGCAAAATTAGAAGTCAATTAATGGGATGATATTTACAGCTTACCTCTTTGTCATTCCAATCATGATAGAAGCGGACAGCTTTCTTTTCATCTATTACCCATGTCTTGATTTTGCACATTACGTCCTACGTAAGACCAAGCAAAAACAAAAGTCAAAAACTCAGCTGGATATCAGACCATCCTCTTCCCTAAACAAGGCGTGTATATATTAAGATTCAAAACATACACACAAATTAAAAATTAGATAATACCTTTTAAAAACAATTTTTTACTCTCCCAGAAAAATAGAAATTGCTTTAAAAGTCACTTAAGAGCAATATCGATTATTAAAGCAATACAAATCCCATAATTAGGAAGTTAAATACACAATACTCCAGCATCATCTCTCGCAACCATGAAAATTAGCAGAGCTCATAAAATATATGTAAAGATCAGTACATTTTAGATTGCTTTTCAAACTCAGTAAGATGCGACATTTCAGCATCCAGCAGGAGAGACCACGTACAATATAAACATGCCATTAAGAAAAAGGAATGGGTGGGAAAAAACACAGCAAATATCTTTTTTTTTTTTAAATTGCGAGCAAAAGAAATTGAGCCTATTATTGATGATCCACCCTTCAAGAAATTAATTCAAATGGCCAAAGCCCTTTTTATTCCGCATTAATTTTTCGCCAACACCTTCTCCCTCCCCCCCAAAATGAAACCTGCCAAAGCCTCCATTACACAATGGCAAGAGCCTTGCACTGGTGACCTCCAACCAGCTGCATTCACTTTCAGAACATCTCTCTCGGCAGGAAATCTAAAGGCCTTTTAGTTAGCAAGCTAGTGTGCATTCAGAAGGAGTAACTGCAGGAAGAGCCCAATGTGCTTTGTTTCTCTGGCCTTTCTTCACAGAAAGATTAATCATCTGTGAAATGGAAACGGCAAACAGCAAGTGACACAAACTGAACCCTTCAAGCCTTTCCTCATCAGTTTTGTGGTCGTGAATCCGAAAGCTGCGTGTGGCATGGTTCTCCTTACAGGCAGGTGTTAATAAAAGGCTCTTGGGTCTGAAAGGTCAAACTCGGCTCTTCTAGGAGTAGTACATTTTAGAGTCGCTGATTTTTTGTTGTAGATAATTTATGATCATGCTTTAAATAATGCATTTTTTAGSTTATAATTGACGCAACTGAGAATTAAGATCTTTAAAATAGAAGGAAACATTCCCTAAACTGTTGAGCACAGAACATTTTTTGAGCTTAATGCTATGCGGTTGAAGTACATTTATAAACAACCACAAATAACATCAGTATATTTACTACAGTCTTTTCTAGCCTTGCAGTTGCGTTAGTGAAAAACAAAGAAAAGCTCTTCTAAATCCTCAGATCCTGATTTGAAACCCTCCAGGAACAGGACTCCCCACAGATTTTAACAAGGAAGGGGCAAGCTAAAACTTTTAATGAAATCTAACATGTTCTGTCTAAGAATAATCACTTTTACTCTCCTATAACTGAATTTCACTCGTAAATGTTTAAAAGTGGCTAATATAACACCATTTCCTACAAGGAGAAGATCAAAGTGCTATATTACAAATGCATTATGATTAAAAAAGCACTGTGCAGCTTTGCTATTAACTGTTCTTTAAACCCTAAAAGGCTTCCCATAGATCTCACTTGGCACTGCATATACAACCTTTGACAAGTAATGTAGACCATTTTTATTCATTGCCTAAAATTGTAGGCAATTATGTGCGTCACACTGGCCACCTGCAAATTCTGAATGCCTGCTCCAGTTGTCAGAGCAAAAAACTAATGTCGGAGGGGATTAATCTAGGGGGAGAGAGTCCTCTTTAATGGCTCCAGCAGGTGAAATGGCCCAGCTGGTTACTATGATGAGTGGCCAGAACAGCTTATGTAGAGACATGCAACAAGATTACACATAAAGAAGAAAACAGTAGTACCATCTTATCTTTAACCCTATGTGCTTTTTATTTTTTAATTAATCAGTATAAACAAGATAAGGGAAGCAATTCTACCAATAGGTACTTTTCATTTAATAACTTTATCCTCAGCTTTTGTTTAAATAGGTATATAAAAAATCAACACAATCTCCAAGATGCCTGTTCAGCAGTGAAGGAATTCCGATTACACACAATTTCGCGTTTTAAACTAATTCTGTAGGCACCTACCACGTGGCTTTCGGCATTACAGTTCCCCCCCAATAGCAACGCATTATTGCATATAAATTGGAGTCGATAAAAATTGATAGAAGAAACATTACAGCACAAGTTATCCAAGCCAATCTTTTAGGCTTAAGCAGCAATGAAATGTTTTTTAATCACACTGTAAGGGTAGCTACACAACGTGGAACCTCCAGAAAATTTCAAGCATCAATGCAGCAAATAAAGTTTGCTCTTTCTAAAGCCTGTCTACGCACATAGTTACCAACCAGAACTTTTCTTCCACAGTCACCTGTTACCTACAGTGACAGATTTAAACCCATTTTGGCACAGACCTAATTTTTCAGAGTTCTCATTTAGGTACCTGACTTGATGCTGTTTGCAACTGTTGTTCTAAAGGAGTAATTACATGGCTAACTTCCGCAGGGAAGGCTGACCACAACTGAATATGCTGGGGAGAACTGACAGCTGTATACTTGCAATTTTATTTTGGTTTTACAGAGAAGGTGGCAAAGTAATGGAAAACTTTCCTTAGATAAAAGGATGGAAACTTATAAGCAAATACAGCATTTATGTCTGAAGCTGGTGAGGCAGCAAGACACAAAGAAAAAATTTGGAAATAATTATTCAAAGTCAGATTTTCTCTGATGGACTATCTGAGCAGTCACACCACGCAGAATGTTAAGGCAGACAGTCCAGAAATAAAAAAAAGGGACAGATGAACTCAGATTCCCCTGCATCAATGGTGGTGTCCCATTTAAATGAGATATAATATGATCCCTTAACAAGAAATCATTAAATACTAATGACAATATGAAGAAAGGCAACTATTTCCACACATTTCTTTCTCACTCAGGTGCCCCAATACTGTAAACAAACATACAAAAAGCACATTTTCAGGTTGTATCTCATGTAGCACCATTTTTAGTTTTATTAATTGCTTCTGTTTAGGCCTGGTAAAAGAGTATGAACTGACCTTTTTATCTTCACTATCACTCTAACAGTCATTTAAACACATTTAATCACTACTCTAGTTAACTCTGAGATGCTTAATAACAGAATACAGAGCAATGATCCACTTTGTTTCGTTAGATCTGGCCTCCCCAGTTGCACACTTCGAGGTCAATCTGTCACCAGCAGAATGATCCACTTCTCCTTGTTTGATGAGAGGGGTATTCTTGTTCTGTAGCAACATTATAGCAAGCACAATTTAAAGAGCCGCCAAAATCCCCTCCAAAATCCAATTTACTTACAGTTGTCAAGGCATATGAAATACAGCAAACTTAATGAATATCAAATACCACTGTTTTAAACATCAGTTAATTCTGACTATATCCTTGGCAATATATTTAGCACACGTGAATACTCAGTATATTTAGCCATATGAAATACAGCGATTTTAATTTATGTCCTGCTCTCATTTTCCAAAGGTGGCAAGTAGTCAACCCACAAATGCTAAGCAGGACTTTAACAATAAGTCCCAACAGTACAAAATACTATAAAGAAATACGTTTAAATTGCATTTAGGAGATTCATCAAGACATGCTCATGAGACACTACTGTGTAGAAAAATGTGCATAGATTAATAAACTCTCTGGATGGATGATAGTAATAATGTGTGCCAATGCCAAATTCTTCCTACAGCTTGAGGGACTAAACTGAAGCTTGGAAAACTCACTTGCCTACTTGGCATCAGAGAATTGTGAGGTTTTTGTTGTAAATTAGCAGGGCATGTAATTAACTTCCGCAAATTTAATAAAGAAGTAAGCATTTGTGAGGATTATCACTTCACACTTCAAAGTGCAAGTGAATTCTCCGTGATCCTGCAGGCAGTGCAAAAGTCTCTGCTACTACAGAGAGTAACTGTGAGGACAGTAGGCTTTTTCCCCCCACTAAGGCAGATGTTTCTGGGAAGTATGGAGTGTTTCTCAGCACCTTATTTGTTCCCTTCAAAACTTCCAAGATGTAGTAACTGACCAGCTCCCTGTAAACGCTTCAAAAGCAGTTAAATACTTTTTATTAAAATGTTTCAATTGTCCAAAATGCTATCATTTTCACTGCTCTGCTCCTCAGAAAAGCTATGAGGAGTACCTAAAATGTTACCTGCAGCTCTTAGTTAGCTCCTCTCATTTCATACAGAAGACCAACAGCATAGCATATCAATAATGAAGGTAGTACGGTATAATTAATATATTCAGACTTCCCTAAGAAATCTGGCTCTGTGACGTAAGGTATTTAATTCAAAAAACACTGCCTACACTAAATGGAGTCAACACCACCTAACCAGTATGTCTCAGAATGTAACTTTGAATAGAAAATCCAATGAGTGTGTTTCTGGTGGCACTCCAAACAAATTATTTGCATTTCGCTAGTTATCATCTTTCATCAACAGCCTAAAAAAGACCACTTTAATGACACAGATTCTGAGAATAGTAAATTACTAACAACGTGAATCATGTGTGTAGTGACCAGAACTGCTAGACATATTTAGTGAAAGCAAACAATGTTTTTCAGTACAATAAATTCAAGTTCATACACTTGCTGGGTAGGGGACAAGGGAGGGTGGATACAGTATTTACCAGGTAGAGGACTTCCCCCTTGTGAGAATGACTGAGAAGACCTGAGGGTCACAAGCAAATGAACTCTACTATAACTAAAAGACTAATACAATCTTTGAATATATAAATAGGTTAATGCCCAATGTGAATAATTCTACACTTACCTCTGTTGAAATACTGAAAAACTGGAGAAAAATAAGAGGTTTTGGAAAAGTGCTTATATGTGAAGACTCACTGTTCTTGAATCTTATGCTTTTATTCTTATTGCATTTCATATATATATAACTTAAAAAAAATTAATTGACTGGGTTTTTTCACACTAGCATACAGAAGTCAAATGGCTGAGAGTTGAAGCTTGACAAATACAGACTAAAGCTGTGTATTGTTTCCAAACAGTAAAGATAATTAATCACTGGCACAGCTTATGTAAGTTACAGTAATTTATCTCTAGATAGAAAATACTTAAATAAAGGTTAATTTTTCCTCTAAGAGATACATTCTATTTTAACCACAATTGTGAGAATTAAGCTGGGATATGCAAGAGATCAAACTAGATCATAAACAACATTCCATTTGGCCTTTAAAATAGCTATGATGGTTTTTCAGACACAGATAGAGAACTATGCTGTCTGAGGTAAAGAGCACTCATAACTAGTTGAACTGTGCTGCACCAAAAACAGTTTATTGTGCGCACACCAGTTTCCTTGTTAACGCAAGGTGTACAGTGTGCACCGTGCCCACAGTCCTTCCATTCATGGCTTTCCTTGGAAATCTTTTTCAGTTCTATTTAGCATAGCCTCAGCTCTCTGCTTTTCCTGGAGGTTTTCTGGTGATTTAAAAGAGTGAGGCTGAAGTGACAAAGTAAGAATTTATTGTAAAAACAATGTTTAGAAACAGTGGTATTTTTAAAGGACAATTAAGACAAATTTTACAGTTTTAAAAAAAGGCTAGATCATGTTTTTCAGTTGCGTTAAGTGCTTAAATAAGCTGTAGCAGCTGGGTGCAAGACAGAGAACAAGTCAGGTACTGCATCAACTGGAGTGAGAGTGAGCTCCTCTGTGGTACAAAACAATGTCTAATCTCTTACAATTCCCTTGCTCATTGACTTTAATAAAAATACAATGGGAGAAGTAATGGATTTAGGACAAGTGTATTATCCTTTCTTCTATTCAATACCTTCTAACAGAGCCAGTACAAGCTGTACATGATACAAGATTTACTCGGAGCTAGATGCTAATGATGTTTATGAACCACAGCAAGTACTGTCACCCAAAACATCCTACAAGCATTCCCGGCAAGATAATTCATGTGAATAATCCCCAAATTGTCCTGTGTGGGTCATCCTTCTGGGTTCTAAGGCATTATACATAAAATTACACAGTCACTTGTAGCTTCTCAAAGAAAAAAGCAGGCAAGAATACAGAAAGCAGTCTACCAGTGATTATTTCTAGCAGTTCAGAAATTCAGAACAGGGAAATTGCATTGAAAAGCAAAATGAAACATCTTCCGTAGAGTTCCACTAAACTTTTCTTACTGCATTAGTCTACACACACTTATTTCCAAATAAATCCATGTGTGAATGCATTTGTTCTACATGTGAGTTAAGCCAACTGAAAACGGTGACTTTTTCAGAATACAACTATTCATATATGGAGTTATTTTGGCATATGTATATACTATTTAAAAATTACACCATGGYTTGGATCTAGACATACCCATACAGACATTACTTACAAAAGTAATTACTTTAAGCCACTGTTCAAATCTACACAGGAAAGATCAGCCTTGACAGAAAGTATTTAAGCATTGACTTCTCTTTGCCTACTGATAATACCAAAAGAAATCCAAACATGTATGTACACATTATGTACTTTTAAGTTAGGCTTTACTACCAATTAATTCACAAACATCTGCCATGAATATTTTCCTGTTACATTCAAAATGTTCTCCAGAATGAACTTTAATTTCCTCTAAATACCACATTAAGCACAGTAAATGGTCCACTAAAGATTTTAGGCATAATTATATGCATTAAGAATATAAATATTTTCTCGATTCCCTATGATTTAACATTTAAGTTACTAATTGTAACAGCCATCAGCAGGAAGTATTTCAACAGTGTACGCATACGCTGCTCCTTTCTTTCCATCTCCACTGGAATAAACTGGCCTCTCAAACTCTCCTCACAAAAGGAGACCAAAGAAACTGACCAAAAAAAAAAAAAAAAAAAAAAAAAAAAAAAAAAAAAAACATCACTGTATTTATCTTCAACTTGGAGCGAAAGAAAGGTGAAAATTCCCAACTGACATCATCAGTTAGAGAAAATAAGAGTTCATCCATCCGTGAGAACTCTGGCGAGCGCTTGCAGCACGAGGTCAGCAAATTCTGCTCGGCGCCATCCCATTCATCAGAATATTGCAGGAAGGAAAGATTTTCACCCTGTTTTCACCTAGTATATATTGGTAATGAGAAGAAACTGAATCTACCAGCTCTCTGCTGTTTGTGAAGTATCTCCCACACCGTATCGGTAATTTTAAATGAACAAAAAAAGATCTCAAACAGTTACTGTATTATCAGGACAGGACCAAGACTTTAAATGCAAGGGAGGAGGAAGGAAGAGATTAAAGCTACTTAAAACACCATTAGGAAGATTTTGCTCTACTCCTTATAGTACATGTATGCTGACAGATACTTATACTCTATGCCTATGGTCATTGTATAAAGTTACTAGTTCACTGCCCATCACAGTAACAAAACAAAGCTTGATGCCTTTCTTTAAGTTAAATATGCACTAAATGGTTCTGGTACCATTACATTAAAAAGGGSTCTCTAACTGTTCTTTTCATAATTGCAATTACTTTTGCTCTTACAAAATTTTTGCTTTGCAAAACTAATCTTATTTTAAAATTGACAGACTTTAACAATGGAATTTAGATATCTCACAGGACTTGTAAAAGCACCCCTTTCACCTGAAAACTGGAAGTTCAAATGCAGTGAACATTGATCCTGACCTACTGTAAAAGCTGCCTTTCAACTGAAAAGTGGAAGCTCAAACACTGCGGACATTGATACCGACCTAAAGATTTTATCTTCGTATCACTAACATCAGTAATCTGCGTGAACTCAACTATAAATAATATTCTTGTGGTCAGATATATAATTCACAATACCATTACCACCAAGAATTATTCTACACTGGAATTCAAGATTCAGTGCACTAACAAAGGGCTGGAAGAATAGCTATCTACTGCAGAGGGTCAATCTCTAAGGACTAGAGATCTGAATCACATGGGAAGGGTGATGGATGAGAATCCTGCAATAACGTTCACTTAACTATATTATGTTGTATTAACTTGCAGAGTTCTGTCTCCAGGACTGAAAATTCCATAAATTAAAAAATACATATTTTTAAAACAAGTTTTAAAATTTGTACATTCTGATCTATAAATTCATACGTATTTGAATTCTACTTTGGAATCTCCTGCTACCCAAAATGACAGAGGAATAATAAGCTAATAATAAAGTTTAACTCAATATCTTTTTCATCTCTCTGCAGATACCAGCACCAGACAGATTTAAAATATAGAATCAAAATTACTCTGATTGCTTTCTGAAATGATATTCGCGCTGTTTTAATACATGCAAATAACGGGGGTATTTTTATTCTATAGTATCTCTTTCGAAGGTTATAGCCAAAATAATATTTAAAGGTATACTGAGTCTGAAAGAATAGTACCCTTAGTAAAGCAGACAGTTGTTTCTAAGAAGGCAGTAACAACACGTGCAAAACAGACAAAAATATACATGTAAAGGAAGCTGTTCCAAGCCTATGTCAACATTACGTGTTGCTGATCTTGGACCATATTGTGTCATTGATTTTTAAGTAGAACTTGAAAATTATTTCACTGATGGCTCCTTAACAGCAGTTGGCTATTTTATTTCTGCTGACAGAGGACTGAGAAATCAATTCTCTGAGAGACAGGACAGTTAACACTGTATTCAACTGCAAAGCCAGATCACTGCACAAAGGTGAACTTACCAACTGTATGCAATGTGGGCTTACGCAAAGGAAAAATGATAATTAACAAGTTAGAACACAGGTGCGAGAAGGCAGGCAATCAAATACAAATCTCAGGTTTAAGAACTGTTGACTGATACAGACTGACAATTTTCTTTTCTCCTCCTCCTAAACCTTTTCGAGATTTCAGACTATCAAGTTACAGTTGTGGAAGCTTACTGATAGAGAGAATCCTCTAAAGCAGAAAATTCATATTTATAAAATAAGAAGAATAACTTCTACTTTTAATTAGGTTCCATGAAACACAGTGAAATCCCCTTTGATGCCAACAATAAGTTTACACAGGTCACACGGAGATTATAGCCTCTCTGAAATCAGTAACTTTTCCTTAGCTTTCATATTAAGGTTATTTGTTATATTCAGCAAACTACCAAAGGAAAAACATACTTGACTAAGATCAGTATTATTTATTTTCTTTCCTCACCTCCTTCTTCTTTTCCTAACCTTATATAGTGTTCTTCCTCARTAGATCTCAAAGTGCTCTCAAAAAAAGTGGAAAGAAACAAAAAATGCAATTCAAGTGCTAGATGTTTTTGTTCAGCTGGGGAAAGCAAGCCAGTGAAAGGTCTGAAAGTGATACAGGCAAAACAGCTTGCAGTATCTTTATCTGAATGAACCACAGAACTTTCACAACTCTCAACCAGTTGAAACTCTTAAGACAAGTGTCTTTACCTTAAACTACTCCCAAAAGGGTGGGAAAACAATGAAAAAGAGAGACTAAAATTTTAACATTGTGCCTTAAAAACAAAACCAAAACAACCTATAAATACCAAGGTTTTTTTCCCCTTGTAACCTCCTAGTTTTCCTGAAAGGGAAAATGACTGGGAACACTCAGAGCACAGACAATGCTATGGAAAGAACAGAATATTAGCAATGGCTCTGCATTATACTGGTAAATAACTTAAAAAGGCAAATCCTGAGAAGCTCTCTCCCAGCCCTTCCCCTCCACCTTTTTGAAGATAACCTGTTTGAAAAAGTGTATTAATTTCAGTCTATACTGTCTCTTAATGACTTTTCTGCCCTGGAAAAAGCAARCCTTGAACAGTAGCCGCAAGCCGCATGGGAACAACATTACAGATTGTGCTGGACAGGGAACTCTCTCTCTGCCCAACAAGCTAACTGCAAAATGCAACAGATTTGGGAAGTGCAGAATGATCAAACAGCTAAAATACACTTCTAACATTTGGCTACTGCTTTAAGGAGGCATAATCTTTAACTGCTTTTTTCACCAATCCCATATAGTTTCTCTCCTAGACCCATAAGTCATTTACCAAACAGTTAATCATGCAGTATACTATATAAATGCAACCATAGGCCTCCTCTGCAATGCAAAATGTTAAAGGAAGAGAGGCAAAGCAAACTGTACAGGAGTGCCTCACAACCCAGTGGCTGAACATCTAAATAAACCCATCTAGAGGCTGGAGAAGCCCAAGAATTACTGTTACAATCTTACAACTACACAAATCTGTTTGTAGAAGCTGTGTAACTAGGCCTAAGTATTCATTTACCAGGAAAAGAAAAGTAACCAGGCAGAGCTTTCACAGGCCTTTACCATTAAAAAAATCTATTTTACTAAGGTCTACTGCCTACCTTAACAATTCAAGCATATAAGTCACAAAGGAAGACAAGCAAGAAGGTCCAAGATCAGCAGGACTCACAGACGTGATGTCTCACAGCACTTCCCTGAAGAGATTCCCTAGTGACTGTAGTTCCTACGTGCAGCCTTTGTCTAGAGGGAACATTAATTTGTGCCTCTCCACTCTGTTCAGCCACCCCTTTCCATGAAACAAAGGAATTTAATGCCTTTGAAACCTCTATTGTTGTTGACAAACTCAGCTGAGACTGGTCAAGTGTAACAGCTGTTACTGAGAACAGAACTGGTGGAGCAACACGACTCCAAGAACTTCGTGTTTTCTGTGTGTGTGTTCATAAAGAAAGGAGGAAAAAACCCAAGGAATGATGGGAAGTGTAAGTTACAAAGATGACAAAGTCATTTTGACAGGTGAACTACAGATGAAGTAATAGTTAGGAGACCGAAGGAAGAGGCAAAGAGAAAGATGAGAAACTGAAGCTGGGTAAAGACAGATTAATAATGCAGATTTTAACGGGTTTTTTTTAATTAATTTAAATTGCATTTCTAGATTTGAGTTTTTTATCTACTGTCTCCCTTGATTTGAGAATAATCTGACATTTTCTGATTTCAAACACATACCAACTTCCTGTAGTTAAAAAATGAGTAAGAGCAGTTCTGTCACACAACAGTAACTGTACCTACCAGCCATTACAGTTACATAACAACTATTAAGAATTTTATTTAAAACACACTTCAGTTATGTCTCTTTGCAATCACGAAAGTGCTGACTTTTTCCTTGGCACAGGAAGAACACAGGGTATGATATGAAACCCTCAAAGCACCCAGAGAGGTACACTTAAAAACTGGGCAAGAATGTCTTCATCATGAGAAGCCGAGCAAAACTGTTTCCAAAGACAGTCACACAAGAAAGTAAGCGAGAAGAGCTCAAGACTGGGGCAGAACAGCATCACAACACTCCTCGGTTTCATCATCTCATACCAATGTAAAATTTAGCTTTAGGCTGAACTTTGAATTCACTATGGACAGGATTTTTGCTTGCCCCTTTCTTTAAGATGAATTAAAAGGTGAAAGACTGCGTGGATGCTATTTGAAACTGTAGGCATAAGCTGCACTGTTCCTCTAAGCAGGTGCAACCTTTTGTAAAAGATGAAAGTCACTGCCCACGTGTACCCAAGGCTGGGTTGACACATGTCAGATAAGACCTTAAAGGAAGCCTACCTGCTTCTCTCTCTCTCTGGGCTTACGTGAAAGCCTTCAAATCATCCAACAATAGCTATATTTTCTGGCTTAGACCAATCAGGGAATAAAGTACTTTTCAAACCAGATGAAGACTAGTTCTTCACCAATAGAAGCTATCAAAGAAGTGCTTTTTAACACTGCATCATGAAGATGAACATTTTGGAGAGGGATGTTCACTTTCAGCTCCTATTCACTTCCAAACACTAGGTAGGGCCGATAAATTTCATTGCACTTCAATGCTGATAAACTAAAACACCAGCACTGATATGACAATGTTTTTCTTACTACTTGCTATCTAAAAAGCCATGGGAGAAAACAGCATTTTTTACTACTTAATTGTTAAGCAAAAATAGTCTATTTCCACACTGATACACTGCTGTAATAATTAGAGAATGCACTTTATATACCACCTGAAATATTTATAGAAGAGTAATGAAATAAAGAAAAATTAATAACTATACTACTGGCAAAGTGTAGCAGACTCAAAAGTCAAGTGGCAGTAAAATAATTATTTACAAAAATATACTTTGAAGTTGATAATTATTATACATTTCTAATTTACAAAGAAACACCACTACTACCCTGTGATAATTGAGCTCATTTAAGCAGCTTTCCACAACAACATTCTAAAATTAATTTCAGCTAGCAGTCTTTAATTAACATGCACTAAAAGACACGAAGTGCAACCACACCAAGAAAATATATTCACTTGGTGGCTACAGGAATACTAGTATCAACATCAGACTAGAACTTAACAGGAAGAATAATTCAGAAGTGGCTGCTGGACTTTGAGTTACAACTAAACACTGATTTAAGTCTGACGAAGCACTGGCAATTCTCATATAAAGCCGTGTTAGCAAGAAAATAACAGTTAAATTTTAAAAATTACAATTAGCTTTATCAGTGAAATCTTACACTGTCACCACAGTGAATAATTAATTCTAATAATTTTTCAACTCATAATAATAATTACTTTAAAATACACATAAAAATAGTAGTAGTGTTTTGTATTACACATGTGGGAGATCAATAACAAAATCCAACAACAAAAATTTAAATTCAATACAGAGAGTATTTAATGACCTACTTTTGCAGGTCATATACTTATACTTACATATTCAGGTTTTAATTTCTTGTCTCCTCCTCTTACAGCTACTTTTTCAAGCTTGTCTATACTCTGCATGATCAGCTCCTCATCTTTAAGTCTAAGTTCCTCATGTATTATTTCAATGTCACGAACAGGATCCACACTTCCTTCAACATGAGTGATATCATCATCTTCAAATGCTCCTAAAACAAAAGAACACTTAAATTACATATTAAGCTAAAAAGACAAGAAATATATATTTACAACATACTATTAAGAGTTACAAGAGTTTGAGATGAAAAAGTAAAGTCAGTGGGTCTGTCCTACTGCCCGTATATAAGCATCACCTGCGGTATTTTATATCATACTGTTTTAGTCTGTTAATTCACATATCAACTCCAGAATCCAAAGCTTTATACAGATACATACAAAGCATAACACTCTACCATTTCAGGAGAGCACTTAAGGAGAACATCTTTTCAGGAGAACATCTTTAAGAGTTTCTTCTAAATAGGAACAGGCTAGAGCGCTTTCCTGAAAATACGTACCACTGTATTTAACAGTATCTAACCTAGCAGTAGCAAACATAGTAGCTAAATTGAACATCGCAGAACATTTTAATACATGCAGTAATGACTAAAAGACTCACGGAAAGAAAACCTTACAAATCACCCTGGCAGCCCTCACTGGCTGACCAATTTTATGCATTAAGAAAAAACAAAGTTCTAGACAAAGAATTCTGAAGTTCTGAATGACTCTTAGTGTTTCCAAGGGAAACAGGGCTTAGAAAAAAAGGCCTGAAATCATCTGGCAGACCTCGTCCCTGTTTCAATCTACTTTATCACTGTGGTTCTGACGGTGATTAGATAATGAACCACTCAGACACACAATTTACACAGCAGCTAATTTCATCGGCCTGATTTGAGGGTATGGTTTTTAGGGGGCCATCACAGAAGCAGATGAAGGTGCATTTGTCATATATGAGTGACAACCATTCACACTATCTGAACAAAATGGTGCTGGCCCTTATTAGAAACACATGCTATTATCACATATTTAAAGTGCAGTTGAAGCCATAATTTCAAATTGCCAACTGGAAACATAAGGGTAAAACAACCAGATATTACTGAAGCATGTGTGCTGACTTCATGCCCTTCTGAAGACAATCTGGCAACATAATTCAACTACGATTTAAATTATCAGATAAGCAGCGTTACAAAAAAACCCACCTCCCCCAAAACAGTACATATTTTAAAAATAAAAATATTAACAATTAAAAACAGTTTGTTACTTATTCCTGGATAAATTTTCAGGGTATTTGCATACCTATCCTGTAACATTAAAGATATGTCTGAGAAATCAACCACAAAAATAATTTTATTTTAATAATACCAAAATGAAAATCAACTGATTTTTCACATGGGAAAAAAAAACCCAAAGCATTTCTTGTCTTAAATATAAGATAGGAAACAGGGTAAACTACAAACAATTCCTTAACTGATATACAGAAATTTGGGGTTCTTTGTTGTCATGCACATCTTAAACTTCATCTTTTAACTTACTGAAAACAGTGGTTTTAGCAATAAAGATTTTACATGAAAACACACAGTACACAGGTTTAAAATGTTGTTGTCAGCCAAATGTAAAAATCATTTTCACATAAACTTATGAAAAGTCTTTAAAGCAGTGGTTACCAGAAGCTCCCTCCTCTCCCATCAGCTGTCTCCCTCCAAAGATCATCAATGACCTCCCTTGGTACAAGGAAAATCACCTCAGCAATAGATCCAACTCTGATGCCGGCCGTGACGGGAGAACAGGCTCCTCTGTCAAACAGAAATTCACTACACTAACCCATACCAATGCCAGGCAATTAAGGAAGAGATACTGTAGCCTTTGCCTTCCATAAATCCATATCTGCACACCTGACTCAATGGGACGTGCGCTGTTCAGGTCAACAAATACTAGAAAACATACTTTAACAGCTCTGTTCTGATTTACAAGGAAAATACTGAATAAAAAGGGAGGGAAAAAAAAAGTAGGCAGATGTCACCATACAGATCAAAGAAAAGTCTACCTGCCCAGCCTTCTGAACAGATAGGTAGTATTTACGCAGCTAAAAAAGTAAGAAGTTTATCTTTCTTTCTTGTATCAAGAAAAAAGCATCCGTTATCATCTAAATAATACATCCTCAAGTTGTTTACGTCTTCATTCTGCATTTGGTGTCCATGGGTTTTAAAAAACAGCAACAAAAAAACCTGTTAAAGCCAGGAGAAAAGCTCCATGACTATAAAGATCTTACATTTAGAACATAAAAATAAAAAGTAAAGTAAACAGCTTGTTTTGGTCTTAAGGAAGAATGAAGTTTTTTCCTGAAAAAGGAAGTGTAAGGTGAATTAGTCAGTAATAACAAAACACAGCTTATACATTAGTTATATTTTTCCATTTTCTTCAGCAGCAGTAAAATACTTCTCCAGCAATTATCTTCATTTCTTCACATCTTCCCATTCCTTTTCACAAAAAAATCCAGTTCTTTATTAATCCAAAACCAATTAACTCAGTGTAATTCCACCCCTGTAAAACTGAATCTATACATTTCACCTTTGCTCTTTTCTCAGTCCACTAAACACTTTAACCCATGGACTTTTCAACGTTCTGCCAGAGTTTTCTTCAAGTCTCTTCCTCCCATCAGCCATCCTCATGCCTGTGTCAGCAGCCATCCTGCAGTTCATTTAGGCAACATCGATGACAAGAGACCCGTGTCTAGCAACAGGCGGTTGCTTGGTCAGGTAAGGAGTCCCTCTACTGAGCTGATGATTTCCATTCAAAGCCACAATTTAGCCTTCTCTCCTCCTCACTGGGTTGCTTGACTCTTCTCATGGAAGAAACGAACACTAGTTGCATATTCCATTAAAACATTGGCTTTTGAGCTTAAATTTTCAATTCTACATTCAGAGGAAAAGTGCATTTTCCTAACTTTGAAAGGAGAAAACCTATCAACAGGTGTGCTGACAAAGGTCATACAATTCTCTTCTGAATAGATAGGAAATCCATCAAATTAATCATGGCAAATTTTTTTTTCTTAAGTTATCAGGAACACTTAGAGGAGAGAAATTTAAATCTCTTCCCATTGAGACAGCCACAGTCCACAAGGAAGTGGCAGGTATCAGTTTTTGTACACACAAAAGGCCAAACTGGCATTAATGTCCAGATTTTGGCATCCAAGACTCTTCCTGATAAGCAACAGGCATTGAGCTTTATTTGTGAATCTCTTGTTCAGGGTTTGTCAACGCCAATTTCAGTCATCAACCTTAAACAGATCAGCTTCTGACTGATAGCCTAGCCAGAAGCAAGATGATGGGATACCCAAGGAAGAAGGAAAGGAAAAGGGAGAGAGACACTGTTATGATGAAAGAGCCTTATTGATAACTTCGTCTCAATATCTGTGTGGGATGTAGCTTGGGCAATCCATTATGCCAACCTCAAACCTGCTTTGTAATGATGGTCTAGCACAAATCACACAGAGCACTGTAGGAAATTCAAATCTGGTCTGCAGAGCTGAATGCAGACTTAGCAAGCAAGAACTGGGGGGTAACCTTAGGAATTAGGCTCTGTGTGAGAGATGAGATCTCTTGGAAAAAGTACTACTGTGAGAAATTAACAAAGTTAAACTATTAGAATAACGTTTCACCCAGCCCCTGGTTTAAAAAACTGTCTATATAAAAATGTAAAGTAGTAGGAAAAATGGAGTTGTAAAACTGATTCAAGGAATAGGACATACTAGAAAATGTGTATATTATTTGCAACTTACAAAGATGAAAATAAGAACTATAATATTAATCTACAAATCTTACCTAATATAGATTGTTAACAGTATATTGCTATTTATTAATATGTCTCTCTGCCCTTACTTTATTAGTGAGTGAAATTCCTCTGCCAAGCAAGGCCTTTAACTCTCTTTTGTTAGGGAAGATGGTATGATAACCCCTCCTTCCCTCCAGCATACACAGCAGCAACACAGAAAGCTCAAAGGCTCTATTTTAAAGTGTAACAAATAGGGGACTAAGAATGACATCACTGTCCAATTAAAGATAGTGCAACACCTGTACGATGAACAAGATGCACAAAGTGGACACAGGCCATGAACCTTGAGTAAGCAGTAGTATAAGTAGTTGATATTGAGCACTATGTAGAAAAGCAGCCTGTTGAAAATAAAAAGGACCCACTAAAACATGATGAATTGGAAGAAGCAGGGAGGATCGGAGGTAGGTCTTGAGATGCAAGATGACAGCAAACAGATGAGAATTTCAGTTTTCTGAAGGAACAGGTAAGGTTATCTTGGGTATCAGGCAGAAAAAGAGTACCAGTTAGTTTATGGACATGTAGCTCTCTGAAGAAGGCAAATGAAAAAGAAACACTGAGGAAGAAATGCTGATATTAGCTGGGCTGATACTGATCACTGATTACAACAGAATCAGTGAGTAAAAGTAACGGGGAGAGGGAGAAAAGGAGATCTGTTAGTCTTATTTTGATCTGAAGCTGATTACTAGCTCGAGAGCGCTTGGTAGAAAAATGAAGGAGGAAAGGTTCCCTGAAATCATACTAACAGGGCATCCAGGTGAGGAAGAAAAGGACTAGAATGGGACAGTTGCAGAACAGAGAGAGCAAACACGGTCACCTGTCAGAGGTAAAACTCATTCTGATTACGAGCTGTGTTTAAATATGGTGAACCTCAAACACAATGTGTCTGTCTTCTTATTGACATAATGAGGGTTCAACTTCTGTAAATATGAGGGACCTTTCCAAGGTTAGAGACTTGTCTACACACTATCCCCTGCAGCATACTCGCACCTGCCAGGCTACAGGCTGCTGAGCTCTGCGGTCTAGCTTCCAAAGTTTCCATTAAAAAAATCAATTTTTTCAAACTTGTGCTAAAAAATTTGTCTTAGAAAAAAGATTTTGTGATATTCTGGAATTTTATCAAACAATAAACTGATCTAACTATGCCACTTTATTTATTTACTTATTATTTCCAGAAAAAAAAAGAATACTAATTAAAAGAGACATTTAATATGAACTTCCCCAAAATTAGCCATACCACTGCATTCTCAAGACAGTATGACCTATGGACAATGATCTTCTCCAATGAATATAATGAAAATCTATTGYTCTTCCCATGTCTTCACCAACTGCATTTGCTTTTAGAATAGAAGGACTCGGCATTTCTCAAACATTACCCCAAACCACAGCACTACTTCCTGAAGTTATACTGTCTGTGCTCCAAAACTGCCCTCCTTCTACTACAGGGAACTACAGCATACTACTGTAAGAGAAAAAAGGAATCAGTTTACCATATGGGGAGGAAAAAAGATATACATAAAAAAG
Organism: Oceanodroma leucorhoa; assembly: GCA_030449065.1. Lineage (NCBI taxonomy): Eukaryota > Metazoa > Chordata > Aves > Procellariiformes > Oceanodroma > Oceanodroma leucorhoa. The sequence continues at coordinate 12,935,447 of JASVER010000003.1, forward strand.
ACTTACTCAAGAATCTCCCCAAAGAAGCATCTGTTTGTCAACAACTAAGCTAAGCATACAGCAATACAGGAAGGTCAACTGGGAAAACCTAATCTGTAATTTCATTATTTAAAAAACTGATTATGACTTCTCTAGTGTCTCGCATATCCCACCAGAGGTAAAGTATATTTTTATCAGAAGTTAGTCAAAAGGAAGTTGAACAGAATCCACCTCTTTCTTTTATATTTTAAGTATCCTAGCTATAAGCCTTTTTTCAAATAATCGCCCAGAAAATGCTGATGGATTTGCACTCTAGTTTGAAAGATACACCCCTGCCACTTCCCCTAGTGTAAAAGAACAAAGACTACAGAGTTAGAAACATCAACCTTGCTGTAAGTAAACAAATCTGCTGTGGTAAATTCCTATAACGTTTTAGTGGCACAGAGATATTGCTATTAAGGCAAGTATTTAGATAGGAAAATAGTAAAGCCTAACACAGTAGCAGAATCCATTTTGCCATCTAAGAGCACCAAAAGCAATGACTTAACCTGAAGTTACTAGAAATTAGGAGCTTGGAAGTGATTACTGCCACATCCAGCTCCCACATCTGTTGCCAGTGGGCCCAAACCTAAAGGATTCTTCAGCTTCATGGGAGAATTTCTCTTCAGCTGAGCACTTTATCCGGGGTGTTTGGGTCCAAGTGTGGTGGGCCCAAAAATATTTTAAAAGCAGCATTAAAGAAGTAATGTGGTGATAGCTGGTTCTGCACTTTGCTTTCAAATGATACTAGACAAAAAAGATCCAGAAAACGGGATGACTGGCTGGAGAAGATGTGAAACCTGACTCCGGTTTTTCCCTGAGGAAGAGCAGGAACTGTCTATTTGGCAGGTCTTGATGGCAGCCAGGACACACAGACCACACCTTTTCTTCACATGCAAAAAAAATAGCAGATAAATATGTATACAGCACAGCAGTAACAAATGCCACATTTTAAACAGTATCAGCTAATGGCATTCATGTTTCTTTCCATTTCTTTCAAGAATCAGCTTCAAAATTCTTTGACAAAATTTACCTCTCAGCCTCCAGAGATTTTTGCATTGCTTATGTTATACCTGTCAAGATCTGATGACTGTATGTTATGTATTCATCTGAACAGAACCACTACACTTAGTTACAGGCTATCATCAACCAATTCATTCTCTTGCTAAAATCAAGTCATCCAATTACTCCTTGACTAATCAAGGCTGTTTTGGCTTTTTCTTTTTTCAAAAGGTACTCAACAGCATAAACAGTTCACTTACAAGAAATGGAAAGGGGCTAATCAGCAGAATTATTGTTTTGCTGCCACAATTTGCAGTATTTAAATGTAGTTGCTGATTGGACTGAAAGTTTTATGATATAGCATATAAAACTAGTTTGACACAAAATGAAGCTGCCTATAGCCTAAACTTTATTGTTTCTCGCTGCTCTAAGCTGCCACTGAGATGCTAAAAACCAAATCAAAATAATACTACTAGACTTACCTTATTCTGCTCCTAATTGCAATTATGGAAATTACTGAATATCTTCAAGATTAATTTATATTTGATATATCAGTCACTTCATTTCTTTAATTATCCTTATCCTTAAAGTAAAATTGAAAAAAATATTTGGCTAATATTAAGCTCCACATAACAGCATTTCCGCATCTTGTATTCATTTACAAAAGGTAACTGTGTTGGTATATGTTATGCTGTAATTAAGAGGGATGTTTACAATTTGATCAGAATCTGAACTGCATTACAAGCTGAAACTCCCATTGGCCTTTTTTGTCAATAAGCTGTAAGAGAATGTTTAATAACACCACCAAAAACCAGACCTAGAGAATAATTGATACTTGCACTTCCTCTCCAGCATACATTCAACGACTAYTATCAAAGAGAGCTGCTCATCACAGACTGATATGGCACATCACAATACACATACATATCCTGTTATAAGCCCTGAAATAAATGAGCAATAATACCTATCTGGTCACTTACTGGGATGGGAATGGGGGAGAGAACAAAAAGAAATAAAATAGGGTAACTTGGGTGGGGGGCTAGAAGCAGGGTATTTCTTTGAGCTATCAAAAGAAACAAGACTACAAGTGTCAAAAAACATTAAATTATAAATAATATCTGTACTTAAGACTGGCTGGACATGCTATCATCAGTATTATAAAGATTTAAATGGTAAAAGATACCGCTATTTCTGACTGAGGTACAAGTAGATTTAACATCATAGAATGCATTAAACTTTGATGATGGTACATTTTACTATGCATACTCATGATCAGAAGGGCAAAAGAATACTGTCAGAGTCAACATTTTACAGCTTCTTAAATGCAGCACGTGTTAACAAAGAACCAACAAATAAAGTAGGTTTAGCATGTTTTCCCTTGCAAGCTAATTTCAAGTGAAATTAATCACCTGTAACACAAACCTAATATTCTTTAAGCAGAGTAATTTTCAGTTGAAGAAGGTGCACCTGCCTACATGTTCAACAGAAGCAAAATCAAGTACAAAAAACATTAAATAAAATGCTGTAGTAAACCTTGACTTCTGAAGAAAGAATTTTTTCAGACATCTTTTGTGGCTTTGTTTTGTGCTACAGCCCTTTAAGTTTTGTCTTCATAAAGCCCTAACTAGTTGTAATCACTTGCCGTCTAATTGTGGACATTTATCTGCTTTTCTTATGCATAGAACATAGCTATTAAAGCTGAATGGTGATGGTGTGAAGTATAGGTTAAATTGGGTGAAATTAAAGCAAATTACTCTGGGATGTGGAACTCTGAAAATAGAAACCGCCAATGATTTGCAACCCTCTTGATGATCAGCTTCACAGAACCCTAAATGACAAGAAAACTTACATATTTTAAAGTTAACTAGATTTTTTTTAAATAATATGTATAAATTTATTTAAAATGCAAGCAGTCACTGTGGCAATAATTATTTTGTTTTACCTGCACCGTAGAAATATAAGAAAAGGTTTTAATTCCCATTAAAAACACTTGTTTTTATTCTCAAGTTTAACTGATTTTTAGCAACAGAAAAACAGTTCAGAATATTAGTTGCAGCATTAATTACTCTGAACACAGCATTACAGTTTATGCATACCATATGGCTACACAGACACAGGATGGTAAAAGCAGCTGCTTTGGGCTCTCTTGACTGGTACGGTATTAGGACTCAAATTCATTACTTACCTATATAAAGATAAGCAGCTACATTTACCCTACTGAGCCCTAATACCGCACCAGTCAAGAGAGCGCAAACCAAGCACCCATCCCCAAAAGTCTGAAATAGCGGCTGAATGGCAGTCCTTTCAATACCAAATCTATTGGGAGTATTTGACAAAAAAGGGCAAGTCTATTTCTGCACCGGCAGACACTCAATGAGAGCATGTAGCAGCAATACTGGATTTTAAATCACTGTCGGATCAACTTCCTGAGCATACAAAGAATTTACATTTGCATAAAAGTACTTGTCAAGCAAGTACTGCACAAGGTCAGAGATGAGAATAACAACCTCCGCAGGAAACACTGAGGCAGAGCAATTCACTTCAGGACACGTAAGTCGGCAGAAGAAACCACGATTCTGTTCCTAGTGGAAGCAGTTTTAATAGAGAAAAGTTGTTACCAAGACAGTCGCTCCAATGAGCTTATCTGTAAAATCCTGTTCCAGAGCCCTTACCCTTGAGTCTGTCTGACAAATATTAGTGATTTACTTCAGATGTAAAATGTGTTTACTTGCTCTTTCATCCTAGCACCACTGGGATGTAGTCAACACTCCGCAGGCAAAACCTGCTGAGATTTGCTATCAAGTTGGCCACACTGGGTAAAGGACATTATCTGACAGCTGAAGGAATAACTCTTTGAGCCTTTCATGCCTCTGTTTGCAGAGGGCTCACTCTGACTGCCCTAGATCATATGTTTGAAATATTACCACTGCACAGCCCAGCAAATAGTGCTTGGGACAAACTCCTTGGTTACACTTCTTGCAACACATTTTACCCAGGATCACAGCACATGGTAATGCACATGGACTCACTATCAGAAGACACCAGGAAGGGCTGCATTCGATGTAAAACTTTTTGAGATGGCTGACATACCACATAAATTGTTTAAAATAAGAATTCCCTAGGAAAAACTAGCCTCTCTGTTCAGATTTTTCCAAAATACAACTGTGTTAATTGGAAGAAGGGGCATTTGGAACCTAGACTGGACCATTGCAAAATGTCCAGAAGTCAAAAAGTGTGAAGAATGCGAACGTTTGCTTCAGAGACAAGTGCTTTGGTCAGCCTGAGCTCAGCCACACTATGCTTATGTTCCTTTTCATTCTAATGACCGAAAACCTTTCTTTGTGAGTTTAAGTCATGAAAAGAGAAGCACATGGGAACAAGGGAGAGTCTCCACAGTATCACCCTCCCTGGTGGCAGCACCACCTGCATAAAGGATAGTGCACACAGCAAGGTCCGGCCACAAACGTCAGTGGATAACTTTGAACATGCCTCTGTGTACCACATATCCAGACTGTTCACAGAAGACAACGTTCGTACTCAAAAGTAGACTGGAACTCATGTATTTGCAATCTGATGGCATCTACACTGTACAAAGAACATGGTTCCTAAGCAGAAACTGTTTGTAAAGTAGAAATATGCCTATATGTATAACTGTGTATTCATATTACTTCCACCATCACCATCTCCGTGGTGCATTTTACCCCTTCATTCTGAAGGTCAGTCATCAAGGTCTTCGCTTTAGGAATACTCAGTGCTAAGCTCTATGGTGTCAGTCTTAACTGGAATCTCTGAGAGTCACCATAACAAAATATAATTGCTAACAATAACTATGTTTTTAAGAAAATATATTTACACAGATCTTGAATAGCAACTAGCAGCCTCAGCAGAAAACCACAGGGCAGTTCTATCTGGCCTTGAATGACCAGATATACAGGCAACATTTTAATTATTCATGGACAATTTATCTGGGTCACAGACTATGCCAAAGATGCAGAAATATCAAAAAAAACACTTGAGTCCTGAAGTTTTTATTGGGTCTGGCATAGCCGTTACCACGACTGTACTCCTACTGAACCACTTTGGATACCTAACACTGCAACAAAGTCCAAGCCATTAAACTCTGCTGAGCCCACCTTGGCTCCTGTGCAGAGTCAGCTCAACTCTCTGTTCTGCATTCTTCAACACCTTGGAGGGTTATTAGTCTTTGTAAAATAATGAACAGAGAATGAACAGTTCAGTTCAGCACAGAATGCAAAATTACTGGAACCCACAACAAAGGATATAAAATTGTTTCAGTGAGGCAACTTATCTTCAAAAACATTTAAAGCAACATCTTAAACTATATAAATACCTAGACACAACTGAGTAATGACAAGTTTTCAGCTTCAAGAGGTTAGTTATCTAAGCAGTTCCCAAATATTCTGAAACTTAAAATTATATAGTTGTTACGATAAAACAAGAGTACTACAAAACTGTCAAACTACTTCTTGCAGTGCCTTACAAAAAAAGCTATAAAAATGGATTATGGAATTTGGCAGAGTGGAAAAAAAAGTTAGTTATGTTTACAGATCAGTCATTGTTTACAAAAAGAGCAACCGAGTTTTTTAGAAGAAGGGTGTTTATAAGGAGTTGTAAACTCAGCTCATCATGTGTTAACAAAGAACCTTATTCTCCGCATCTTAATGTTTCTTCTTTGAGGATCTATTTCGTTGCACAATGGAGGTGAGGAGGAGTAAACATACTTGAGGAAAGACCAGCCAACATATAACAAAAAAAAGAGTTGATGAAGACTCAAACAAGCAACAATTCTTTGGTAAGTGCTATTATGTATGTGTAGGGCCTACATAAGTTTGTAATGAAGTGCTGTGTTGCTAACTGAATAAAATATCTTTAAAAACAAAAGCAAAAAAGCCTCTCAGTAAATTTACTTATAAAAATGTGCCTCATAATACAACCTTCCCTCTGGACATTCTGGCCCACATTCATAACATGATACATAAACTTAATGCAAAAGTAGCAATAAAGTTCATCCAGATATATCCTCTGCAAATCAATTCAAATTTTATGAGAGTGCTGCCCATCTGGTTTCTATTAATAGAAATCCTGTTAATAATAATAAAAATTAAATCATTAGCTGGTTAAGTGACAGTTTGTTCTTCATACATGGTTTTTCAAATGCAATGATTACTTTTCAACAAATTAAAGATGATGTCACAGTTCTCAGGACCTCACATAACGGTGCAGGCTTGAAATCACAAGAAATACCAAATGCTCTTTTTAGAACAGCACCTGAAATACTGAAAACAAAAGGTAATATATAATTTGCATCTTATTTGAGATGCTAGACCTGATAAAGAGGGCTTGCAATATTTCCTGTTCAATGTCCAAATCTTAATGTAACAGTTAACCAGCCAAAACTCAATACCAATATTTTACTTTGGATGTTAGTCCCTTCCTCTTCCTTATAAAACTCAAAACAGCATCCCAACAGAAAACCAAGCATGTTACTTGCTATAGATTGGCTGAACAGTTACATGGGAAGTAAAGAACCCACTATTTTGTACATTATTTCAGTGAAGGAATCCCTAACACTCAGGGATTTGCTTTTCTTTCTAGTAATATTTTACTTCAGTGACAACTACATCGTGGAACATGTCAGTTGTGTTCTGTAACTATCTGGCACCATCTAGTAGCCAGCGACATCTTCTTTACTAAATCCCATTAACAGAACCTGTGACAAGGGTGATACTGAAGAGATATGCAAGAAATAATAACACAAACTTCTTTATCCAAATCTCATATGGTCAAACAAATGTTTTATGTTGAATTAGGTACAGACAGCTATAGTCAGTAGCTACTTGTACACTAAGCAAATACCTTCTGCCTTCCTTGAAAAACCACATTAAATATTTCTGCCTATGTTCAAGTTTCCAAGTAATTTAAGAATCTGCTGGCAGATTTTAGCAATAGTTGACAAAACTCATTGCTTTATGCATGTATGCAAACAGTTTCTGTTTATTCCCTTTCACTATCCTGAAAACACACAAGTAAGTTAGAAACTAAGAAAGAAAACATATGCTTTGATTAACTTGAATCCTGGATATACAGGGTGGGTTTTTTCCATGATTGTCAAAGCACAGTGTCTGGCAGGCCCTAAAATTGGGAGGGGGCCGGGGGCAGCAATATGAGCATAACGAGGCTACTTCTTTATGTTCCTGACGTGTGCCTGGGTAGAAATCTCCATTTCCAACCGTTACTCCTCTAGCCTGCAAGCAAACACAAATACACAGCCCTGCCATTCTGCTCCTTGCAAAATAAATATATAAATGTGATACTTTTGCAACATCTAACCACAGCTTTTTAAGCTGAAACAGTTCTTCTCCTTTTACTTTAGATGTCAAATCCATCACAGACAAGAATTTTGTTTTTAAAAAGACTTCCTCAGTGAAGCAGTTCATTTCTCTGCCATTTAGCTCACTGTATTTTTACAAGCACCAGGCTGAGCAAACTATGATTGAGAGAAGCCATCTTATGCACATTGCTGTTGTCCCACATCATTCAGAACAAACCTTTTTAGATCGTTAACTACCACAGGAGTGCTGATTACACAGGCACCAGCAATTTCCTAACCAATGACCACCTGAACAATGATGTGTTCAGCTTCTCAGACCCTGAAGCCTTTCAGAGGTGAATCATTTCACAGTTTGGAACTAGATCTCCATAGCAACTTCCCTTTGAGGGTTTTAGAATCACCATCCCGTAATTCTATGATCATCAAGCTCAACCATTCCCAATGGTTCTTTTCACAGCAGATGGAAAAGGAAGCCTTGAAATTTTACAGTCTATTTCAAGCAATTCATCTGGCAGCCTATTAGAATTCAAAATATTTCGACCTTCAATCACAAAGCATGTTATCTGAAGCTGTGGTGATCTCAAGTCAAGACAAGCAGACGTTTTAGTCTAATCATCCATGATGAGAAGAGACTGACAAAAACTCTTAATTCAACCACCATCAAAATGCTTATTTTAACTGCATGAAAGTCTTTCAACAGGCAATGAAAACACACCATGTACCATTTTATCACAACCTTCCATTCAAGGGAAATATGAATTCTGAATATTGGCATGGATCTTTGCACTCCCCGACTGCTTTTGAACAAATATCTGCTTCCTAAAAGTCAGTATAAATCCAATTCTACCACATTATTTTCAACAGCTGTCAAGAAAAATGATGGAAGCAAACTGCAATTAAACTTCTCACGATTGAGTACAATAATGCTGTAAATGAGTTACTTATTGATGGATCCAGTTTGTTATAGGCATCTTCTAAGAAATCCAAATCAGTTACGTCTGAGAAAATAAATACCAATTAAACTATGAATACACAGCATTGGTTAAAATCTCAAACCAAAGCTCAGTTTCATGATAATCATAATGGGGGGGGGGGGGGGTTTGTAAAGTTTTTTTTTCCCCTCTGTTCCCAATTCCCAACTCAATTCCCTCTGTTTAGAGTTAAAGAAACATTTTCCTTCTCTTAAATGTTTCAGTCAACCACTGAAACAATCCCATCAGGAGCACAAAAGCTTTAAATTTGAAAACCTTTTCACCTAAAGCCCAGGTTAATTCATTCATATTTTTTTATCAACCATAAATACAAGTTAAATGGAAATGTTTTAAAATCTCAGTTATACACTATTATATTAATAATGGTGGTTCACCAAATCCCACACCTCCAAAAAAGATACTTTTCCCCACCCCAAACAACTCTGTAAGGCTAATTCTAGAAATACTTTATTCTTGTTACTACACTTTGATGAAAGTACAAAGCATCAAAATGCAGTAGTGAATAATAAACTAACTACATAAACACAAGTTATCTGGTGACTAAAGAATCCAGACAACTTGCAGTTTTCCATACCAAAATGCCACCAATAGTATTTAACAGGATCAGCAGTAAGTTTAGGAAAAAAAAAAAAAAGAAAAATATTACCTTTTGGTGACTTGACAGTGAGACTTTGATACTTAAAACAACAACTGCTGTAAAATGTACTAAACTTAAAAGAAACAACAGAAGGACCCACCTGTACCAAAGCCCCAGTGTCCACTATGAATAGTGAAATAAGGGAAATTAATAGATATGTTACATTTTATAACATTTGTAGAAGCAGGAACACTTAACTGCTTTATTTTCTTTGAATGAAATAATGTGTCTTCAGTGTCCTTAAGCAGTTACTTAACTGCAAGAGTGGCCACAATTGAGACCCTCTCTACTGCACTTAAAATGCCACATTTTATTAGGCCTACAGGGAAAAAACAACCAACCAACCTCTCAGCTGACCTTATCCTCCTAGGTATTGACATTGTTGAGCCATACTCTTATTCTACTTCAAAGAAAAACTCTTTAAAAAGAGAAACTTATTAAAAAAATCCACAAAACTAAAAGATCTTGAATACAATGATTTATTGACTGGTGGTTTATTAAGAGTTAATATTTTTGGTGAAGTCATTTTGAAAACATTTCTGTAAAAGAAATTATGATGAAAATCTTTGGGGGAATAAACTGGCACAACACAGGATTTATCTTCATATATTTTGCACCATTTGCAAATGTTAGCTCATGATCAGAGCTATGCAGCTGCTTACACTGAACTTCTTGAAGATCTGAGGRGAGGTATGTGAACATAACCACAAAATTTAACTAGGGATGAAGCTAGAATTTAAGATATAGTAAAGCAAATGAAAAAGTTATGCATCAACTGAAAATGTAAACTGTTTATTTCTGTGTACAATCGACTGAAACAAATACGGATTTTATTCTAGCAATCTGAGAAAGAAACACCATGGAAAAAACCTCTTGAGTATTTAAAGCACCACCTCCTGCAAAGACCAGAGATTAAGGCAATTATACATGAACAATATTAAAATTCTTAGTGGTTTCCAGTGTTAGATCAGTTACGTCAATAGCTAATACAAAAACTACTGCAAATATCTTCCTAAAGGAGACAAAGAAGTTACAGGATACATTTTACAATACTCAAAAATTTTTTCAACTTTTTTATTTTAATATGAAAGGTGATCAAATGTATTTGTTATCAGAAGTTTTAACTCATCTATAAAGCTTAGCTTACTTTTTTGTCTGTTGACCAAACATAACATAACCATTAAGTACAACCTTTTATTTAGCATTGTTCTATCTGAAATTGAAAATAGAATTGCCCATGAGCAAGTTATTTAAACATTTTGCTAATTAAAAAGTAAAACTGTCAATGCACCAATACTTACATGCGCAGACAGAACTACATACATGTAATTTATCTACTAGTAACGTAGCTATTACTAAATGTAATTTGAACAGGAACATTTTTTAAAAATTCTGAAGTGATAGCAAATGATAAGTACCTTGCATTGTACAATTAGACTGTCAGCAAAGGATGCCTATTAGTAACACATACGCAAATCATCCAAGAGTTACATCTTTACAATCTATTCTGATTATGCACAGTTATGATTCAAAGTATTTTCATGATATTTTACCAGATATTTCTTGTAAATAGTAATTTTAAAATCCAGGAGGCAATTCTTAAAATTGTCTTCATATACTAAGAATGAGACTGCATTTTTAGCTTTTCCTCCTCCCAATATCCCCACCACCGTATCTGAAAAAACTCATCTTAAGCACAGTAGTTATATATTAGCTCACCGTTTAACAATCTAGAATAACCTTAAGTTTATTTCATAACATATAATCAAGCAACATATGGTAATTAAAGCACACTGAAAACAGCAGTTACTAGCTAATTAACATTACAGAAACACTTTTCTTAATGATAGAAAAAGACAAAGATGTTATAAAGTACCGTAGCATAAGGAACAGTTTGTTATAAACCTTTTTGCTTAAAACATTAAAAACTTCAACTTAGGAATTTGAAATTACAATACTTTATGAATTAAAAATGTCAATGCAAGTTATGCATGGTTAAGTAAGCGGCTTAGGGACTACCTTTTCACCACGTGGTTCATGTAGGGCAAGCACTATTAATACAAATTGTTGCACCCCTCAGGACGGCTCAGCATTTGCTAACACACCCAACCTCTATATTATCCTTATTCATGCAGAGTTAAAGAACTAATACAGCTTCRCTGTTTTCATGGCATTAAGATGTATTTTGCCATCACCACAGCACCTGAACTGCAGCTAGAGACAAGCAGCAAAGAACAACTCGGGCTGTGACGACGGCACCCTGGGCTGCAGTTAGGGGATGGCTGCCAAGACAGCCACTGTGTCTGTTCAGCAGCGTACCTCAACAGATAATTGTTTTATGTTTTGCAATTAAATTGCCACTTTAAAACAGTGGCAATATTTTACCTTTACACGCTATTTTTAAATCCACCTTCTATTTATTACAGCATATTTTATATTTCATATTTGTCTGTATTAACAGCAACACCTAAAAATGCTTGCTAGGTAAAACACACAGCCCTAGCAAGTAGTCTCTTTGGAGAGCAACACTTTCATATGAAAATATCTTCTGATATTTTTTCCCCACTATTATTCACCAGCTTCTATTTATGCTTATCTCTTACTACTTTTTTTATTATTTAACATAATTTTTCAACATCAGGAATAATTTTGTGTCACTCGCATTCTTTGCTAAGCTTTCCAAACACAGTGCATATGAAGCTGTATTAGCTCTCCCCACAGTTTCAGGATCACTAGATGGGCATACACAAGGATTGCAGCTGCAAATTAGTTGTTGGTTAGTAATAAACAAGATCAGGTCTTCCATAAAGTCTGGCACACAGCCACAATTAATTTTGTGCTCACATATAGGCACAGGACAGTGTACAAGCGAAAACATGGGGCCACCACCAAATGGACAGCAGACTGCTTGTCTCCATGGTATTGCCTTAGTTTCCTGGTCACTATAAGCTGGCAATAATATGTACATCTTTGCAGGGTTTTTTTAAATTTTGAAATCCAAACGAAGTGCTTATATAAAGGTACGCTCAAATTCTCAAAGTAAATACCCACAGTTCTCTACATATGAATGTCAGTATGAACATTTGTATCATACAGCAAAAAAGTCAAGCAGGCCACCAGAAATTGCCTTTTTGCACGAGGAAACATGTATCTTAAAACATTCCCTGTCTGATTTAAAAAAAAAAAATAAATACTTGAAATCCAAATGTTTCAGAATGAAAAATAATCAATACTAATGTTGTCATCCTTCACTTGACCACTGCCTTTTTAAACATCACCACTACCACAACTTTTTTTAATAGGTTGTGATATAAACTGTCAAACTCACAGGCAGTCAGAAAGGACTCTGAAAAAGACGATGTCGGTTGCCAATTCCAGCATGCAACATCTTTTGTTCAAGGTCTGGTTTGACATTGGTCTTATTTTCCTGATCAAATAAGCCTAAAAATCATTCTTAGACAGAACGAAGACCCTCTCCATCTCAAAACACTCTGGCTTTCAAATAAATTCTCCAGAAGAAAAGGATCATACTGGCCATCATGCTTCTGGCAATTTTTGAAGTCCTTGAAGAAAGTCCTTGTTCATCAGCACTTAAATCTATATAAAAAAAAAATCTTCATCCAATTATTGTAGCAAGGTTCCTTGCAATTTTTTCCCCAAAAGCTATCATATACCATTTGTCTTGGACCTTGCCTATCCTGAAGAGGCTATCATTTTTATAAAAATATATGGAATAATTTTAGGGTTTCTAAAACTGATAGACTCTCAGTAGATGCTGAACCACAATACTTATACTTTTTCACATTAGATAAAAGATAGATGACACCCCCCCCCCAAATTTCAAAGGACGTGAAAAAGGCATATACAGTATTTAAGCATTTACATAGATGCCTCTAACACTACTGCTATAGATGGCTCCCCAGAACAGCAAGTCAAGCACCACCATCACTTCATGAAGTTTCACTCAACTTGCAGCCTGCTCACCATTTGCCCACAGGAAAGAGGGCTGACAGGAGCAAGCCAGAGGCCAGAACTGTCCTAGCAGACTTCACATCACCTGCTAGTTGAAAGAGGAGAATCTGACAGAAAAKATGATCTCTTAAGAGTTACATCCTATTTTTCAGTAACCTTACGATTTCAAACCAGTTTAACTTTGTTATGAAGACACAGTTCACTGTTCAATTTTTCCCTTTTTGTAACAACCCTGACAAAGAATACCATACATTTTTATGTACTTTTTACATAATGAAATGTTCTAACCTAAATTGGACCAGGGATAAAAAAATTCCATATCACGTAACATAGAAAGAAAATGTTACCCATCTAAAATTCCTTCGATTTCATTTGGCAGGAAAACACTGATGTTCAGAGCTTATGAAAATATCATGCAGAAACTTCAAAAAGGTTAGAAACACACCACAAATCAACAAAAGACTTTCTGCTACAAAAAAAAAAAACTTTGAAGAAAGCATAGCTGCTGCAATGGTATGAAAACAGGCTGCATTTTACTATCAGTGAGCCAGTGTTTATTCAATGCTGATTTTTATAACCATTTGTTTCTATGAAATAATTTTCTGAAGTTTTATGAGATGTTATTGCACAAGAGAGGAACTTCCAAAAAGTTATAAAGCTCTTACGTTTCTGTTCCGTCATTTATTTAATAGTACATAGACATATAAAATCTTTTTCTTTAAATAAATTGATAGGTAGTATAGCTAAGAAAAAACATGTTAAGTGAACAGAAGATGGATTACCTTTGACTAGGCTCTCGATCTCGGTGAAAAATCAGAACTCTGATCACAAGATAATTTTCTTTGTGGTTTGCTGATTACTAACCTTAAAAATGTTCTCCGAGTCATTAAAATCATCTGTTCCTTTACAATGTGCTTTCAGTTACTGGTTTTCAATTTTCAACACAACATTGCTGATAATATTACAATATCCCCTCCTCCTAAGAGAGGCCTTTAGAGCCTGTTTGCATTCCACGGGAAGATGCTGCCTTGGCTCTCGGATGCGGCTTCATCTGCCTTCCTCCCCCACGCTGCCATCCACATCCAGCTTACCCGTCTAGTCACTCCATTAAGGTCTTAAAATCGGTGGCATACCATACATATGAGACTGATTTATGCATTCAAACTGCATCATACGAGTAATCTTTTCCCTTACCAAAGATTTCCAAAAGGCTCTTTCTTCTTAAACATGCTGAACATTTTATTCTAGTTATGTGGAAATATTTCTATGCGGTGCTTGTATAATACAAAAATAATGCACTTCTGCACAATTATGCTTGTTCTGAAACAAAGAACACCTATTTGCTCTCCAAGGCAAAGTTTAACACAGAAAAAAAAAAATGTAACTTCACACTGGTTTTATGGGTGAGATCTGAAGTTTCTTCGTGTTAAACTGGGGCTTAACCTATCAAATTCCACCAAATTTAACATTTCAATTTAAAACAATTTTCCTGTAGCTGCAGTGGTCCCCAAGATATCTTTCTAGTCAAGCAGCTTTTAGCTCTCTGAGACGGCAAACAAATTATTGTTTCTCGTGTTTTCCCTGCTCTAGTACAATAAATTAACAACATTCTAGTAAACAGCACTGCTGACGTACAAAATCCTATTAACCAACGTCACCCTGCTGTTACATAGCAAGAAAACAAAAAGTAGGAAGGCAAAAAACCCCAAACCAGCAACTACTACCACGTGCAGAGGAATTCTGCAAAAAAAAAATTCCGTAACAAAACGAGATGAGAGAAAAGCATAACTTGAAGTTTTTAGCTGACAAAGGCAGCGTTTCTTTCCAGCAGGGAGGGAATTTGGATGTTGCTTATGAGAACCAGATGAAGGGACACGAAGAAGTAAGGACTCCTTGTGTGACTGCAACACACAAGCTGGAAACGACGGCGGTCTGCAACAACCTGTCTGTATGCAGGCGGCTTGGGCAGTCTGAAGGCACTTTCCAGGCAGGCAGCGCCTGCCACCCCTGTGGGCTCCCAGCATCACCCTTCCTGGGAATCCCAAGCTCCCTCTCCCGAATATGGCCTGACATGCTCCTGACACACGACAACAGAGCAGAAATCGAGTAAGCCGTCCACCAGCCTGCAATAGCGAGGATCAAGCACAGGGCAGACAAGAACAGGCTTGTATGCCATAAGCTAATCACCCTTACCATAGGGGACACAGAGACATCTGCACGGCACGGGTACGAGAACCACAGTTTACATACCCAGACCCCACTAGCATACACTGTGCTCCTGGACTTAATTGGTTCCCTTAGCTCATTAAACAGCAAGCTGCACATTCCCATCTACAGCAAGACTAGGAAAAGCTGTGAAATATTTGTCTGAAACGGCGGCTGATTAGGAAGACCAGAATTACGATGCATTTACCTTTTGAAGTGTCTAGTCCATCATATTATTCAACAACAATGCTCAAATGAGGCAGTCAAAATATCTTAGCATGACAACATTACACTGACCAAACGGGAAGAAAATGAAAACTTAATAATATCTAACACTTTTTTAAAAAGTATAGGGCTTCCTTAAAAACAAATTATTAAATAATTCTGAATGTTTTTTTCTTCTGTTAATGACTGAAACCCTGCTGAGGTTTAGTGAGCAAGACACCTCAGAAGTTGACTAGCCGATTCGGCTGGCAGGTACCTTTGCTCTGCTAGGCGTACTCACGCAGCACTCTCCAGTTCTAACAATGGCTAAGGCAAGTCCAACAGTGACACTGTAACGCTTCTGCATAAAGGAAAATATATGCACGTAACGGAACTCCCTAATTATTTACTCAAAGAGTGCAATTGCATCCATTAATACTCAAAACCACTCACAGTGAAAACATGCAGAGAGGGAAAAAAAATTAATTTAAACAAGCATACTAATGCTGTTATTTTATTTCCGTATGGGACAAATCAACTACAAGGAAACATTCTCTCCCTTTCCACACAACAAGAATGTGTATTTGTAAATGATCAATTAACTCATACACTAAATTATTCATTCTATGTGGCACAGACACATTAATGTCAGTCTGCAAATGTAATCAATACATGAGAGAGAGGGTGTTTATTTTTGTTTTTTTATAAATATATACTGATTAGTTTAGGTTCAGACCAAGCCACCTTATTCACACTGAGCAGAACTTGACTGCAATTCATGGAATTTAAATCACAAAGACAGTATGACTACATAAAAGAACTGCGCTCTTGGAAAGGATATAGAAGTACTTTAAAAAGTCACTTTTGTTCTCTCTTCCTACTTGTTGTTTACACACACATTCCAAGAAAAATAACAACAGGAAAACAAGTGAAAGGATGAGAGCAAGAATCAGTAATTTACCAGTTAGCAGCTTAGAATAACGTTGGCATAATAAAATCAAAAAATATCATCTTGGTAAAGTGATTGTTGTTAACGGTTTATCAGTTTAAACATAACTGTGAAATGAGAGCATTAAAATAATCATATTCTTATCAAAGCCACCGCATGGGAAAAGAGACTATATGAGTACAGCTGCATTTTTTAATACTGTTCTGCATGGTCTTTAGCTTGCGTTTATATCCTTTTCATATCCCATCACTACAGGATTATTGTTGGAACAGCGCTGTAATCATTATTCGACTGTAAGCTACTTTTAACTTTATTTGTGGATTGGGGGATTACCTTGAAATAYCATTGCATATTTTTTCCCTTCCTTTGTAAAAGCTTTAACTAATAAAACAAGAAACCTGCCAACATTGCGATATCTGGTTTCAAAAAATTCAGTATCAAACTTCAGTAATTTTTGTCCCAGTTGTAACCAGTACAAACAGACTCTTTGCTCTACCAAGGCCATACAAAGTGGTTGGAACACATGAGCAAACGGAGTTGGATTTATTTCACTTCACCATCAGCACAACGGGGAAGAGGTTTGAGAAAAAGATGGAGTTGCTAGGGCACGTCCCTGATTTGCAGTATTCCTAGATCAACATTATGTGAAAGAATAGGAAAGTTGAGCTTATACGCTCCTGTCTCAGTTCTTCTGGCCCAAGGAGGAGGGGTGACCACCAAAGGCAGCCTTTAACGCTTCAGGACTAATATGCGGCCACAGAGATTTTATCACAGATTCAGTAGAGCCAGTAACTCCTGCATGCAAATTACTATAGAATTACACAGTTGTCATGGATTACCTCCGAAAATAAAGAAATTTAATATAAAAATCAGTAATGATGTAGTTTTGTTATAGTCTAATTTCTTCAAATAGGAACTATGCCTCAGATAATTTTAAGTATATGGAAGTTTTGAAGAGATGTTATTCCTTTACTAAGGTTATGTGAAACAAGACAGGCCTATTGCATACTTAACAAAACCAACATACAAAAAACTATACTAATTTTACCTGCTTTATTGAACTTTCCACAAAAATCATCCTTTAGTCAAGACTACAGAATTTGAGGAGGACACAGCAGTATTTTCCACAAATTTCTATAGCACTGAATATCTGTTTTAAGACGAGGAAAACAACTTAATATTAAGAAATCATAACCCAGTCACATGCAGATTCCTCCCATTCATTTTAAAGTGGAAAGACATGTAAACAAAGGAAAAATACAGCAATAACAGAGGAACAGAACATCACAGATTAGGTATTTCCAACAGAGAAAGCCATTCAGTAGGTATCGCTACAGTCATTAATACAGTAGGGTCAGAATCAGAAAACCCTGTGTGTTATCAAAACTAGGGTTTGCTTTTGGGTTTTATTTTAAACTGCACAAATTAAAACTATTCCATTCATATCAAAATGTGTTCATATGGAACAAAATATCTCCTGCAGTCCAGATCACTTTACTGCAAGACGTTTTTTCTGTGTTGCAATATCATCATGTGCCGTTAATTTGCCAGTTGAAAAAAAAATACTGAAGCCTAACATGTATTTATATCTACTTGTTAAAAAAAGTACGAGAAAAGCCTTCCATAATGGAGAAGGGAGGAGGAATGGAGGGGGTGGGAGACAAGAACAGGACACAAAAAAACACCTTTTCCAAGATTGTTCCAGGCAAAAGGGACATGTCATGTTAAACAGTAGTCAATAGCTGTATACAACCAGTAAACAAATTCAGCTCTATGAAAAAAGAACTACATCACCATTTAGTGGTTGCAATTTAGATTATTCTAGCGTGTAATACTTTAATTGTATAAAACAAAGCTGATGTCACAAACACAAAAGAACTTCTTGCAAAGCAAGCACCACAAGTAATTTTTATGCTGCCACTGATGGCTGACAAGTGATGAGCACTTTGTTCGAATTTATGTACTTACGCATCTAAGGCAACAGGTGGCTTATAAAAAGAAAACACTGAGAGCTTTTTAACTCTTCATTATCAAAATTTTTATAATATGTTTTATCATAGTGACTAAACAATCTCTACAAATTAAAGCTCAACATACTAACTACAAAGATGAACTATGGCTTAGGGAAAATTATCCATTATTTTGATAAAAGCAGAAACTGAGGTAAGGTTCTGGATCCCGTTGACTTGAGCTCTGCCCACACTCTCAATGTTTTGTAACTGCACAAAGCACTCAATATTTAAACAGTACCTTGTGATATATAAATTAAATCAATTTAAGACAAGAAATGTTGTATTTTCTTGCTGACTGTCTTTTCTATATCCATCTCAAACAATAGCTGAATATTGTAGCACAGTTGGAAGGAAATTTTTACTTTCAGGTCTTTAAACCAACTGAAAGAGTGATGTGTTCCAGTTGTTACTTGATGTAGTTTTAGGCCAAGAGTGGCATTACGGAAACGCATTGGGGTTTTTTTTCTAAATGCTGCACAGTCCAATGAACAGCGTTTTCTTTAAGCACACAGAGAGTTATAAAAAGAATAATTAAAATGGCTACACTACACAGAATGCAGGATAATACTTCACACTTGCATTTAAGTGCAAAAGTCTTCCCTGCAAAACAATACACACCATAAACACGCAGGTAATTCAGAAAAAAAAAAAAAAAAAAAAAAAAAGGGAGGGGGAACTTAGAGTGGTATTGACTGAATTAGTTACATTAAAAAAATTGGAAGATAAGTTGAGAAGGCAAAAATGTAATAAGCATACCAAAACAATCTTTATATTCTGCCTTGTAATTAAACTATGAAATAACCATCTGCTTATGATTAAAACATTTTAGTGTTTACTGTTTTGGATAGATTAAATGCACATACCAAGATATTAGACTTTTTCCTCTGCATGGCAATTTTACCATACTATCCCTAACAATTAAAAAGTATGACACATCAATATTTTTATCTTGTATACTACGTACATATATATATACACACACAATTTCTATGGTGATGTTCACTGGATTAAACTTCCTGCTTTAAGACATTTCAGAGCAGTGCAGAGCAGCTTAACCCAGAGTCTTAGACTGCCTATCTTTCAGGCTCTCTCTGTTTCTTTCCATATTTTCTCTGAAAGCAAGCAATCCCTCTCAGGTAGCCTACATTCTTGTAGCGATACATTTCCCCCCTTTTGCAACTCTCTCACACACTGGACTTCCCATTCCTACTGCTATTTAGTTTTGAGACATCAATTTTCACATCAAATTACCAAAGCTTGGTGCATAAAAATATTCAATAAGCCTCAAGGAACTGTTATCTCAGCGACAGCTATCTCAGTAAGTTCTGAAACGCAAACCTATACTCAAACATATTTTAAAAGTTTAACTAGTAAAGTGAGCTTGAGGTACAGAAGCTTATCTGCCATCATCATTATTGGGAGAAAAACCTGTATGGTGGGGTGGAGGGGGGGAGAGAAGGAAGAAGGCAGAGAGAATGAAGGAAAAGGAGTGTTATTTGATTTTATAAAGAAAGCCTTTTAAACTAACTTTAACAGAAAAGAAATTAACCATGTAATGCTTGAGTACTCAGAAAATCAATTCCATATCTAAGGATAAACACTGAGGTTCTGAAGAAGCTTGTTGCTGCTGTATCCAACAACAGATGAAGCCCCACTTTAACTGCAAAACTCTAAGTAAGAACTGAAAGTAACATTTCTGAGGTATTCCACAAGAACAAATAGTGGGGTTGATAATCAATGTGTTTTGTTAATTGCCTCCAGGCACTGAGGCTTCAGGATGTCATTTGAGGTTAGAGACCCCTTGACATCAATATTAAAACAACAGCTTTCAAAGTATCTCTAGCAACTACTGCTGACAGAAACATCCAGCCCTTAAATCCAGCCCAATGCTAATTCTATTCTTCCGTGTAAGATTTCAGGATAAAAATACATCCTGAAATACACTAAAAAATAGCTGGGAGAAACCTGAGAGTACCAAACGCAAGTGACAACTTCTGAACAGAAAAAAAAAAAAACAGACCATCAATTTCTGCTGAGATTCCGTTGATAACCAATTAATAAATGACCACCTGTAAACTCAAGCAAAAAAGTAAAACTTCATCCTCAGCCAATGTGAAGCTGGGCTTCATCAGGATGGAAGAGAAGTCTTGGAAAGCATACTGGAAAAATACAAACCATCTTTGTTGAAGGCTCACCAAAAGAAGTCAGCARATTTCCACATCAATACTTTATCATTACAACAGCAGCATAAAAACACATCTGCAACCAAATCCTGCATCTCACTAACATCTCCAGCATACATAGCAGTCATCAAAAAGCCAGTTTTCCTCAGATTCCAGTGGACAATGTGCAAGGTTTGAAAGACAACATCTCTAAGCCTTGTACACTTGGAAGGAAAAAAAAAAGGGCAAATTAAAAAAAAAAGGATGCAATTTGCATCACGTATTTCCTATGGCTGCCTTTTTGCAAACATTTTTCAACTTACTGTATCAGCTTAATGCTCCCTCAGCTAGAGCAGCACAACTGTTTGCTGGATTACACATTAAATCTGGTAAGAGAAATGACCTATTTTTAAAATAGCCCAACAAGAAGAATATGGTTATTTTTGAAAACCAAAAGCCCTCTTACTACATGGTTCTACAATCAGTTCCAACAGCACAGGAGAAAGTGGCAGCATACAGATGAGAAAAAGTACAGAGCTGCTTCAGCTATCAAAAGACATACTTATCCAATGTACAAGTTAGGCACAAAGTATGACTTGGGAAGGAGCAGACACCTATTTTTCTAGAAGTGGCATTTTGGTCATTGTGGAAACCAGGACTGCTCCAACAAAGAGCAATTCTGAAAGAAAACTGAGCCAAAGCTTTTCCTCTCAGTTTATTACGGTCACATAGACTGAAAAAGGTTGCATCTGAATTGGATTACTGAGCAGAGCTGTTGCTTGGTTGTGACTCCTAAAGCAGTTCCTTTGGTACAGGTAGATACACTTTTTGGCTTTTCTAATGTGCTTCCGACAGTGACTTTTAAGCACTTGTGGGACTATGGGCAAAGAAAAAAGAAGCACTCTAAACTGACACCCCAAGGGCCTCAGACAGATTTGCTTGACACACAAAAGGAATTGTCTTAAAATTACATATCTTAACTAAGCTAGGAGCCTTGTTTAGTTTGTCTAGGATAAGTAACTCATAGTCAGAATAAGAAACCCAGAGCCAGCTTCCTCCTGGTCTTCATTTGCAGTATTTACTCCACTGTTCAGTACACAGCAGTATCACATACGTACATCACGGAAATACCAATACAAGAAATCCAGATGATTAGGAAGAATTTAATTCATACATTTTGAGGGCCAGAAGACCTAGAAGAGCATAAAGTATATTCAAAATAACTTGCAAACTTAAAGCTTATTATAAATGTAAATACAATGAACATGTCTAATTATGTGTGCACTTTTGTTTTAGGAATATGAATTGAACGCAAGCCCATGACACGGCAAAGTTCTTTTTAATAAATAAGCCAGCACAAAAGAGCACTCACAGTGCTCATCACTGCTCTTCTTCACAAGCACTTCAAATATATTTTATCCCTTCTTCATTCCAGATGTCATTCCAGATTTTTTACTTGAAGTTCTTAGACTTCAGTTCCTATTTAAAGAGAGGAAGAGAAAAATCTTCAGAGTAACTTGGTCTCTTGCCACAAAGCACTAAAAGCCATACTACTTGTACCTCTAGCAGGAGCCAAAGCGTTGGTTCCCCTCACCTGGAGACTACCACTCCCACAGATGATGCACCACCATCACTTTCGTGAGTGCTCCTTGACTATTTTAATATGAAGTCACCTAATTTCACATCAGCCTCAGCAAGAATTAAATCAGCTCATTTGATATTGACACACTCACATACTCACTTGCCATACTCAACTCTGGAGCAATGAGGGACAGTGATGAAGAGCCCCTGAGCTCCAACAGTTAACTCCTACTGCTGTTTCCAAACCCAATACAGGTCTATGCCCCTCAGCTGTGTTAAGGAGCACGGCCATCTATGTATAAATTAGGAAACAGAGAAGTGCTTCTAAGAGCCTATTTCAAAGTTTTTATTAAAACTCTGCATTAAAAAACAAAACAAAGAAAACTTAACTCCCTCTCACTTTTGAGGAATGCACTTTTGAGAAGGCAACTTTCTGAAAGGGAAGCTATAATATTCTCAGTCTACAGACCACTCACCTTTCTGATGCAAGCACTGCAGCTAATTAAAGTGATGCTGACAGTCAGTCACCTATCTCTTTCTGTTCCCAAATTCCTGCAAAGAATTGTTGATTTTACCTTTTCTGAGGTGGTCTTCCTCCAATCAATGGAAAACAGGCTTTCACATTTCATATTACAACCAGGAAAAAAAAACAATCAACTGCAGTATTTTTCCCTTCAAGCTTTCAAGAAAGTCCACGGCACAGAAAAGAAGAAATTACTTACGAAGTATTAAACTATCACTGTCTTAAAGCCAGGATACCCTACACCATCAGTAAAGACACTCAAGGTGGTAACAGGTAAACATGTTTCAAAAATAGTCACCTGAACACCCCCTAACACTACCACATATTGATAACTTCTGTAAAGTATTACAGAGAAAAACTTAAGTCTCAACTGTATTGCCTAAATAGCAATTATACACTGCCATATGACATACAGAATTATAAAAGTAGTTGTAGGTCAAATAATAGCAACGACTCAGTAAAGATAACCTGCCTGGTCTTTATTCTCAGGGGAGGGGGGGGSCCACTGGTCAAGTACTTTATGACTCACAATTCAGTATATTAGAAATTTTCTATGTATTGTTTAGAATTGAGAGATTGCCCTTGTAGCTCAGTAGGTAGCTCTCCTGTTTCTGGCCTACGAGGTCATAGCTTTAAGTCCCTGCTGAGGAAACTTAACAAGTTCCATCTATAAATAGAATGGCATTAGATGCTGCTATTCTAGCAAGGGTGGTTGCCTTTAGACAAGAAATTTTTATGTTTTCATCTGTTTTGATAAGAAAAAGAAATTGGACATAGAAAGGCACAGGATATTGGGCTACAGATGAATGACAAAGTGGGCTCCAAAATCCATTGTAACTTCAACTAGCATGAGACTTACAATTCTAGCATTATCAAACTACAATAAAGGCTAGAGAAGAATGCATGAACAATAATTTTCCTTCCCAATAAGCATAAGTAATTAACTAAAATTACAGACTTTATAATATTTGAGACTGAAAAGAAACCTCCTTGGTACTGTACAATCAAAATTCAACTTACGACATCAAGAGGCAACTTCAACATAACTTTGGAGCTTTTTATTAATAACAAAAACATTTGAACATTCACAGCTCTCATCTTACTCCCGCTGAAGAAGTAACGTATATCCTTAAGAGACATTTATTTAATTATCAGAGATTAAAATAATACCATTCTGCAATGTAYAAATTTTTGCTCCTCATACCCATATATTTGGGGAGGCTTATTCAGCTCTCAGAATAACAATTACTCATGACAAATTTAAGAATAAAGCCTATTTAAACCCTTATCTGAGTTTATTTGTGCTTTAAACTGTAGTTACCTGGCCTTAAGGGAACATGGATTAAAGCTCAGGTATCACTTTCACTCAGTCTGGCGATGTAATTTACTGTTCAATAAAGACAAAGGCTAACTCACTAGAGTGCTGACAATTTTCCATCACCTTTTCCACAATCTGCACCCACACGTCCCGGGAAACAAATTCACTCCTCTGTGGGAGACAAAGCTGCAAACAGCATACTGCAAACAGTTTGGAGTTACAAACCTGTAAGTTTTGTTCATATATGCACACCAGAAGGAAAGAAACACCAGCAATAAAACAGGAGATGATCTTACAATGTGACTTCCTAGATCTCAGAGACACTAATATTATGCTCAAGTAAGAACAACGACAAGTCTTGCAAAATTCTGCAATACTTTAGCTTAGGAGGTTGTTGTCCTTCCTGTATTAATCTTATTTGTCTAAATGAAAAATCTGACTAGTTAAAAGTTTTCCACAGCTGGCCAAATTAAGCTAGTTGATCCTGCACTGGCACTGATCTACTGAACAGGATGTGGGTGTACAAAATGTCTTCTTCTTGCAGGTTTAGGTTTTGTGGTAGCACTAGTTGAAGCTGCACGTCGGAAGACTCACAAGAATCCCACCCCGTCCTTTAATTCCGCTACCAACATTTTGGTCAATAATGTACTACTACCCAAAACACACACAAAGTTCTTTTCTGCTCTTCAGATGCTTCTACAAAGTAGACTACATCCACAGACAACTGCTTTGCAGCATCAGCCTTCATCCTAGGGCCTCTTCCTGTAACATTGTATTGAAGAGTAGGCACATGAGAAAGCTAACAGTCATTGTACCATACAATGGGATGCCTGGTCTTACCCCTAAATCTACTCCCAATTTCACTTACATCCACTGTCTTTGCTGCTGGATGCTGCAAACACGCTTATTCCAATCCTACATGGTTATTTCTCAAGAAGCTTCTTTAAGCAGATATCTGTATGAATGTTTCTTCTCTACCAACACTTCTTCTGAGCAAAAAGACTGCTGTGCTTCCACCCTTGGATCCAGAGAGAAAAATCCAACAGCRCTAGACAGCACTAGCTCTCCAAGATGGCTTACGGCTAGTACATGACACTAATGACAACTGCATGTGTTTCCCTGCAAAAAATCTTTTGTCAATGCAGTGCTGCTTGAAAATTGGTCTTCCATGACTCACCGCCTCTTCCAATCCCTTTTTTATTGGACATTTTGTGGGTTCGTTGGTTTTTTTGCCTCAAACTGACTTCTGTGCCCAAAAGAAAAAAAGAAAAAGCAGCTTTATTCAGATGTGCTTCCTTTTGGCTGCTTCACGTTATTTCAAAGGGGAAGGAAGACTTGTATGCATATAGAATTCCTCTATACAACATTGTTGTTTGCTCCAGAACATAACTTCATCTGTTTTCAGAAGGTACTTTCCCCAGTCTTGTTTATTACCACACAGAATGTTTACAGTATCAAGAGGGTTGCAAAGGCCTGATTAGATTCAGTTAGCGGTCATTACGTGTGCATCCTGTTTCTGCTTGCAGGTACAAAACCGCTGTAAGAAGGAGAGGAGAACTCTAGCACTCTGCTACTTCCACTCATATCATCTACACAAACAAAAGGTCTGAAGTAAAATAAAGCTAAGCAGCCTCTGAAAAATCCTCTCCTGCAACAAAAGCATTTTCTTTTTATATGAGGAAAAACTAACGATAAGCAAATTCATATGCATCTCCAGGAATATCTTTATTAGCCTCCCTTCCCTTTCAAGATGGTGGGCTTAGTATTTGAATGCTGAGGTGTAAAATTTAAAGACAGATAACACATGGCCTAGGACAAATTACCCCTGGGKTTTTTTTTTGTGACCTGATATGCTGAAATTGCAACATACAATGCAAAAAGAGTCTTGGTAATAAAAATTGTTTCAATTTTGGTGATGATTTTGCTAAAAGGGGTAGAGGAATGCCATTTTCACAACTTTGTGATCAAAAAAAAAATCTCCTATGCAAAGTCTTACCCAGAATCAAAACACTTTACAACATTTTACAAAAAATACCAAAAAACCCAAGCATTAGTTAATGAAATAAAATGTTTCATACAGCCACAACTGCCACTTTAATTTGAAAGCTTTCACAATTTTGGTTTTAATATGGAGAAGTCACTGAAAGCTAATTGAAAGTTTAGCTGAACTGTGAGCTACTCCAAGTATTTTATTAAACGTTAATTTAGATACTCTAACAACAAATAAGAAGGAAGAGAAAATCTCAATAAGAACTACTATCTATGCAATAGCATACAGAAATACATCTTGACTGTGTAACACTAACAAGTTTATTATGTGCAACCTACTTTTAAACTTTGGCAGCTTAACAGTGAAAGGTTTGTAACTGTAAACTTTTTTAACAGGTGGCAATTACGTTTAGTAATATAAAACAAAACCAAACCATCTTCAAAAAACTGAAGCAAAATATGTTGAAGACAATAAAATTTTGTAAGACATCTATGTTTACATCATTTCAAGGTGAATTTGACACATTATAAGGATGAAAAAGCAGCTTCAGATATCAGAAGTGACACAGCCGAGCTACAGCTGCATAAACAGAGCCACTATGAACCCCAATGCACAGAATACACATGTTGAAGGGATGAGATGCAACTCATACTTCGTTCACTGAAATGCTAGTGCAGTGGAGTGGGGCTGAGTAATACCACCATACGCCTCCTCTCTGTAGCAGTCAGCTTCCAGGAGCAGCAATCAGCAGGTATGATTTCTTCTTAGAGAACATGGGGGGGGGAATGCATCGTGCCTCAAGTATATAAAAGCTACAGAACGATTAGCATCTTTATACAAAAAATACACACATTTTTATAGAAAGTCAAAAAATTAAGACAGAACAGAGGATGCATCTTATTCAGTTAAATAACTCTGTTATCACCACTTTGATTTTTACAGGCAAATCAAAACACTGGCAGTATTACTGAGTTCCCAATAACCCTCATGATGATAAAAAATAAAGCCAAGTCAACTTGATTTTAAATGCTGAGCAAAAATCAGTATGGATATTGTCAAACTCAGTTTTGATTAGTGTTTATCTCAAACAAGAATAAACTACACTCAGCTCATGTGATTCGTATCTATCCATGTTTTAAATGATAGCAAATTGGTTTAGAAGTTACCTAAAACCCTGAAGGAGGCAGAACCAGGGGGTGTACTAAACATTTCCAGTTATAACAGACATAAAACTGGAGTAAAAGCAATTAAAGCTTTTTAGGAACCAATTCACATTGGTCACACCAGTCACTTCTATAGGATCGCAGGGGATGTTTACCTAGCTTCATGGTTCTTTCACTCTTGTCACAAAGAACAAACATTTCACAGATTATCAGTTACCAAAGTCCCCATCCTGCCCCTAAAAGGTAGCTACAGTTCCTCTGCTGTGAAGTCAGAGCAATTCCAGGCGGAGGAGCAAAGCAGGAGCTTCCACCCCTACCTGCCTGCGCTCCCCCAGCACTGTGTCACCGCAGGCGGCTCGCACGTTCCTCTGCAGGACTGGAAGACCAGGTGATGGCATGCAGGGGAGCTCTCAAGTTCTTCCACAAAAGCCAATGTTGTCTGCCCTACTTCAAACACTGGGCATCAAACCCTAAGTTTTTTTATTTATTAAAAAGGAGCATTTGATAGCAAAGTACTTCTACAGACAAATTTCCTTCCAATTTCTGTAACTTTGAAGAGAAAGACTGGATTTCATTAAAGAAACTAAAAATAAGAGAAAAATGTGGAACATATTTTCTAGAAAACTAGGACTGCRGGATATCAGTGGGAAGAGAAACTCAAAAACATGAAGCACTCTGGCTGTTTAACATCCAGTACGTTCAAAAACTCGACAGAGCTGTAGCAGGGACTAAATACTGACATCTACCATTTTCTTCACCAAAGCATTATTTAAGAGTAATTTGTAAATTTGCACTTGTAACAAGGTTGCCATTTTTATTCCACTATACAAAGAAAGTAATTTTCCACAAGTACTTGTGACTGATCTGCCATAAAAGTTGAAAGGTGGCTAAAGACATGCAACTTGGGAAGAAACACTATTACAATCTTCAAACAGCCTGCCCTCTGCCACCACAAAAACATTGCTGCCTCAGTTAAAACTGTAATACACCTGAAACATGGAAAATAGAACTGTCAGAAATGTTTCAAATTAAACAGTGAAACTCAGAAAATGAACAAAGCTGTAACTACTTCAAAGCATGTGTCAGGTTACTATGGTACTAATGCTGTAGACGCCACTATCCAGGACAGAAAACAGTTTTAAAATTAAATTCCCCATTCACTCTGCCAATAAGCAAGCAAGTATACCTGTTTGAGGTTTTCATAATTGGATTCGGCCAAAAATAAAATACACCCCTTCCCCTAAGAAACTAGAATAACCTCTGAAATATTTTTTTTTAAAAAGTGTATTGAGATCAAATGGTTTATTTAAAATATCAGTAATTAGTTTTCAGTTTGTGCACTTTAATAGAAAGAAATCTTCAGGAATTATCAAAACCCAAGAATGTATTGCTCTATTCTGTATAGCAAAACTCACCTTGTTTGGTGAGCTAAGAGGATCTACTTCATACTGTTACTAAACATGTACAAAAATACAGTGGTGCTCAACACAAACTTAAACTTAACTCTCCTTTTACTTGTCTTATTACCCTACCACGTGCTGTTCTCACACATGTTGTTGTTTCTTTAGAGATATTAAAATATACCTTAGACATAAAAACAATGTTTTCATTGATTTAATGAACACTGTGTCTCCCAGAGAAAGTAACAGTGTATCTACAATATGGAAATTTGCAGGCTGAAAATCCATAACCATTTCAAGGTGGGGGTACTTTCCTTTTTTAAATGAAGTAAGAAAAGTAGAGAATTAGCCAGACAGAAATAAATCTTGCTTCTCCTGAGCTTTATGCCATGCAAGAAACAGTCTAGGTAAACACCACACAGAACTTCCACAGTTCCAACAGAAATGTAATTATGATCACTTTGAGAGTACTACAGCTGCAGCTCACCTATGTGCCCTGTCATGGATAAACTAATAGGCAACAACCTTCTTCAAAACCCACCTCATAACACARAGAGGTAACAACAGTGAATTCTGTTATGGCGGCTAAAAAAAATGCAAACAAACGTTTTGTCCTAAAGAAAACACAGTTCAACACATTCTCAATGAATAAAGAAAACAGGATCAAAACCTTTAGCCTAGGATGATAAAATACCTACAGTAAGATTCCCAAAGTTTGGCTCATCGTACTCAACAAAAGCCCTCCATTCCTAGCTAGCCAGTTCCTTGCCTATCACTACCTTAATTAATACAACTTGTGTGAGTTAATTCTCAAACCACTTTTTGCAAAAATACCAACTGAACCAAGCTAAGTCAAAGCCTAACAAGCCTTTCTTCAATACACTCAGGCATGCAGACCTTGAAGTCTACAGCACAGACCCCACACTGACCTGCTTCTGACTTTCTGCCCGGCATCCAGAAATAAGAAAAGACCAATTCTCTGAAGGGCTCTGCTTCACATGCTATCCATTAACATGGCAGCAGTAGTGCATACTACAACAGCATAAAGACAGGGAGCAATGGTTTCAGTGCTCAAAGGTGAAAATTTGTTTCAGATCAACTCAAAACCTTACTGAACACAAACACTAAATTTTTCATGCTTTGAAAAAGTGTGGTCCCCAGATCACTTCCTAGTGCATCTCTTCTTAAGAACATTTTATCATTCTCATCTTCTCTTCATCTTCAGCAACACCTCCTTTCCTGCTTACTGGCATACAAAGCCTCACCTTCCAGTCCACTGCCTACTCCCCTTTAATAGGAGCAACCTGTCTGGGTTCCTTTTAAGTCAGCTTCTACACAACTGCAGAGATTCAGTGCCTACCCGCCAAGGCTGAAAACTGACGGCCGGTCGCAGGGCACTGGTTCCTAAAGACGCACAGATCATTAAGAACTTGGACCAAACCCTGGTAAGGCCAACAAAGCTTCATCCTCTCAGGATGTGGAAAGTTCAAGGATATACAAAAACAGTTCAGGTAGTTTCTACAATCTGATAGAAACCGTGCAAACTCCAGGTATGCTGCAGACTCATAAAAAGGGATTTTTATATTAGAAATAATTGACAGGTAGGTGGGTGTAAAAACACTACAGCATATAAAAAAACGTTTATACATTTTTATAATATAAGTTGGCATGATATGTTGAAAACTTCAGTGAGTTATATCTTAACTAGAGTTTGTGCTGTGTAACCAACAGATTCCTTTTTTTTTTTTTTTTTAATTTACTAGAGGGCTATTACTAGGCTTTTAGTGCCAAATCTTCATTTTTATAGTACTGTGGGGAAAGGAAAGTAGAACTAATATACACTTTGTGGGGGCAGGGGCGAAGTAGTTTTAAATCTCCCAACCATAAAATTTTGCATTAGCTTTTTTTTTAATTATTATTATTATCCCTAAGTAATATTTTGAAAGATCTTTGTGTTTATTGGGCAATCAAGACACAGAATTTCTACTTCAGTTCATCACTAGCTTGTGTTCTAGCTAAAACATCTAGCAAGAGCAGCATAAGAGGCAGGATTAAGATTTTAAAAAGAAAAAGGAAAAAGTGCTATTTAAGAAATGATTCCATTATCTTTTTTGCTCCCAAATAAGAAAAACAGTAATCATTTCATAATCATTACATTTCAGAATCCTTGGAAAAAAATGAAACGTGTAACAAGTAAATGCAAGACTAGATTAGAAGAAATACATGTTAACACAAAGTTAAGTATCCAAATGGTTTAAAAACCCACAACAATAGTCTCATTCCTCTTTCAATCCCCAAAGAAAAATACAAATGGTGTTAATCCTTATAATAGCTACCTGAAACAAATGCTTAGGATTATTCAACATATAGATTAAAAAGCATCTTCTCCACTGGCTATTATAGCAACATGTTCCTTATGAAGCATTTATGATGCAAGTACCAAAACAGAACAAGCGTAAAGAGTTTATCACTTGTTCTCAGTTGACACCAGCCAAAACAGTAATTACAATCCCGGGACAGCAATGGATTTGGGGAAAGTAATCCCCCCCTTTTTTCTAGGGATACTGTAGCAATGGCTCTTGGTTAGTTACAAATATTTAAAATATACTGATGTATTAGTACAGCTTTCACATATCTAACTAGTTCCTAAAACGATGCACAAGTTCAAAAGACTTACTTCACTCTACACAAAAAGCATCTGGCCTCGCCTTTTCAAAATGTCTTAGTTTTAAATAGTATTAACTGCTTAGCTACAACCAATAGCCCATAGTTTTCTATTCTACTTAAAGTATGTCTCAAACGACTTTAACAGAAAAAAGTAATACTAGGTATAAAATATAAATAAGGCCAAGTTTTCAAAGGAGAAGTAATGCTCCACACACGCACAAACAGTTATAGATGGCTTCCAGGTACTAGAAGACCTTAAAAACGGCCAGTGTTACCAAAAGCATGTCCTGTTTTTCAACAGTATAAGCCTAAGAACGTAATACCCTTCCCCACAAAGTTTGTCTCACTTGACTGAAAACACAGTACCAGCACTTTGCACCAAATCAGTGTCTAGGTATTCCTGATGCTAATAAATTGCATTTGACTGAGGTAGCATACTTACCTATTCACCAAGTGTGCAGACGGTAGAGGCACATCAGTTCACTGCTCTCTATAAATATGCTTCAAAAAACAAGCTCATGGGAACAAGGGTTCTAAGCATCTAAATCAGTACTATAAGATAGTAATATTCCATGCCTTTGGGTTTTGTTTTAGAAACACCCTGTCCACAAAAAAATTTTTGCTCCAATCACCAAATAAAAAGTATTTCTATTTTTTTGTTTATTTTGTTCTATTGCTTCATCACTCACTGCGTAATAATGGCCAACCAGAAGACAGCAACAAAGGTGTTCAGTTTCTTCAAATCTGCACAAACATTAAGCTCAATCTTTTCAGACCAGAAGCCTTTTTCAACACTCAAAGTGTACTGCAAACCAACACACGCTTTCAACAAGCTTTTAAGTGACAAGTTTGTAAGTGCTGTTAATATAACTCTGAAGGCCAGTTCTGTACTGTAGTAATAGGTGACGAAAGACAGAACCGAAGCCCTTGGTCTAACTGAGAAATGTTCAGAACTCACAGAGATGAGGGCGGGGTGTGTGTTCAAGACTCAATGTAAGTCACACAGAAATCAGGAAAAGGAAAGGAGTGAGGCTTGCCCTGTGAGGAACAGAAACCCAGGGTCTGCTACTAACTCCATATTTTCATTTTCTACTTCCCTTTCAGCCTTTTGTCACCTTCCATTCCTCCTCCTTTATAAAACTAAACAACTCAACTGCCATGCACTGCTGGCAAAAGAAAACAACAAACCATTACTGCAGAATTCCAAAAACCCAGTTCCTTTTTAAGTCTTCAGCACAATGCCAATGAAGACAGACGTGCCCATTATATAGCAGAGGATGGGGATTTTCTTGGTTGGAAAAACCCAAAACCTGATGACTTTGAATGGTAAAAGTTAAAATTGTAATGGATATTTGTTCCACAGTTCTTAATCAGAGTACAACAATGCTGTCCTTAAGCTATAGAGAGAACATATAAATAAGTTTACATACGCATCAGGTGGAAGATCCCATCACAGGCGTTAATATGAGACAAGAAGGAATTTCCTAAGCCTTGGCCAGTGTGGGCTCCTTTCACAAGGCCAGCAATATCCACCACATTCAGAAAGGCTGGAATTTTGCTGAAATATAAAAGTTAGAAGCGTCAATACGGAAGCATATTAGCCAAAACTTTTAGCACAGAAATAAATTCAGAACATGAAAATCTGACATATCTTTTTTCTAGAACAAGTTATACACTACAGTAGCTTTCTTCCTTATTTAACGTGCAATGTATAAAAGACAAGATTCCCCCCTCCCATGTAAAACATCAACCATTCTTTAATTTCTCTGTCATCATTCATGTAAAATGAAGTAAACTAGTTTCTAAGTGTGGAATCATACTGACAACTATACGAATAATCAACCAGGCCTGGAACACGGAGGCATGAAGCCAGTCATCTGTAATGAGCAGTTTTCATAGTACCAAAGGGATAAGACACACAAATGGCTATTGCACTCTGCCATCGCACACCTCTAAGGTTACTGTTTAGTTCAGTAAGCTAAACAACTTTCTCAGAAGACAAGGGCATTTTTTTAATACAGTGGTGATTAAAACTAGCAGTGATCAGGGTTATGCAAACAATTTGAAAGAAAGCAGAAAACAAGTTAAGATGAAGCTGGCATTATAATATAAACAGCTGTGATGTTTTGTTAACAGCAATGGGTTAGCAGACATGTCTACACAACATTTTATATAGAAACAACAGAATAGTTGTGAGTTCAAATTAGCTTTCAAAAAATGGAAAAAAGCTTTTAGAGCTATGGGAAACATGGCAATTTATAAACTGCATGTCTTTTATCTCTGCATATTCTCAAGTTGTTTTAAAATAAGCAAATAACTTAATGGGCATTAATCTTTTCAGGTATATTCTAAAGCAAATTACTTCTCAAAATCCAGCTGAGTCAGGGAAAAAAAACCCTAAAACTTTATGTAAGGTGTTGACTAAAAGTACCTTCATATGGTCTATGCAAATGACAACACCATCATACACAGTGGCAGAGACAGAACCACGCTGAAATGCTGTAAATTCCTCACTTGCAAAAAACCAGAAACCGCACACCATAGTCATCAAGTTCTCCAACTCAATGGCTTCAAAATAAATAATTGGAACTCTACTTAATTTCCATCAAACACTTTAAATTATCACCATTATATTTCATTAGCACTATGCTAAGATTAATACAACAGTTCACTATTTTACTGACAGTAAGTATAATGGAAAACACACAAATCTATAGCTTTAATAACAACGATGAGAAGGGTGTGACTTACACTATGAAGTCTGCATGAGCATAGAGTACCAATTTGTAAAGTGGTGAAAAGCTTTCTTTTATGGTGAGTGTTCTTCAACATCAGATTCAAATCTAAAGTTAAATTCTGTGGTCTGTCTTAAGATGTCTCTTCCAAAGACGTACCATTGCAGTGCTGCTCACAGACGGACGCAACCACATAGGTGTGAATGAGTGCTAGGGATGACCTAGCCAGTGACCTCCTAGCCAACCCTATACAGAAACCTTCTCTGAAAAGCGTTACACTTCTGAAGTCTTTACTGTCCACATCCTAAACTGAGCTTTATTTTTATTAGTGTGAGAGCTTGTTGATAAATATATTTGGTTTTTTAAATATTGAAATATTTGACAGCATAACTGCTGTCAAATCTGTAACAACAGAAAACTCCACTAGCATCAGAAAACCACCCTTTTCTTCTTATCCTGATGCCTGGTATGGCAGCTATGGCCCAGACAGAAAAAGCGGTAGTTGTGGAAATCTACGATCATAGTCTCTGCTCAGAGCAATGGGCTTAGGTGGAACAAAACAAGTTTCCAACTTTTTTTTTTAGTGCTATTCCACTTCCATTTGACTGCAAATAACACAACACAGTTTAATATTAGCAGATGCGCTGCCTCACTTGAAATGAACTCCCTAATTTGGGAAGGGATGATCCATTAGAGTCTGTCTTAGTATGCAACATCAGTATTTCTGGAAGTGTGGTGACCTAAAAGCAAAAGATCTTACCCTGGTTTTGTTTTCGATATTCCTGTAACACTTTCCAAGAAAAATGATTTCTTTCAAGTAAACTACTTTCACAATACAAGATGTGGGTGTAATCTTTTTCTTTACCAAGGTGAAGTTCAAAGTATCACTGAACCTGTCAGGTGTAATAAATTAGGAACTTAATGACATGTTTCATGTCATTAATACCTTTGTGATGCGCTTAGAAACAAACACAAATAGAACACAATATCCAGAAGGGTGAGTTTAAAGAAATACACAAGAAAATATTTACAACATAGCATGAGTTACTTAAATTCAGGTACACAATATGTTGACTTTTAGCTTTAAGCTTCACCAGGCCGATGAAAAGAAGGGCCCATCCCTGGGAACACAGATATTGTATACTGCAAGTTAATGCTGTTGAATGCAGTACAAAGAACATGAATGTAAGTACATTCTGAAGTAAAGAAACGTTGAAAATTTCACATTTTTGTCCCACTATGGTTTTCTTAGCAAACTATTTTTCTTTGAACTACCAGCACACAAACTCAAACAAAAACAGTAAATTCTTAAGTCTAACACACTACCAAGAGTAATGCACATTCTGAAGACAGAAACCAGTAACTCTGTTAATGCATTAACCCAATAACTCCTTTCACCTGACAGAACTGCAGAGCTAATACACACCTCAGAAGAAACAGCAGCAACTTCCCAGTCAGAGTTGTTATAATTCCCTGCTTTTTGACACATAACTTAAGTCACAGCAAGTTAGAAAAATGCCACTCTTTAAAGCACTTACTCTATCATCATTTTAAACTGTGTCTTCAGAAAAACAAGGGTGGTGTTAGAAATGTTCTCCTTCTATGCTCCCCTCTCATCATTCTGGTAGGATTAACTTCCTGGCCATCAGAAGAATTCACACTTTCACTACAAAGATGCCACATTAGAGCAAGACAGATACCTTCATATGCAGATGGACCTCTCTATCACCAGAATCAACCTCATTTGCTAGACAATGGAAAGAAAACCCCAGCACATTTATTTCACAATTGACTAATAGGAGCAAGGGACCTTTGAAGACCAGTATCCGGTTTTCCAGGATGTTTTCTCACCTTCACCTTGGGTACCACAAAGCTAACATTCCAAGCAAAATAAAACCATCCCCATTCTTGGCAGCCCCTTTCCTAAGCCTAAATCTCTATTTCATCATAGAAAGATGAATACAGAGAAAAGCAGAAAAAGGCACAAACTAGTCACACTTGCCTATGCTCTGAAGGACAAAGAGTAAACCGTATGAAACTAAATAAACAGAAAACACTGCAAAGAATGGGGGAAAAGTACCATACATCTCGACTGTGTTTTAGTTCTTTTAAATGTAGAAGACTTAACTGGATTGTTCTTTTTCTTTTTCCATCCTCTAAACAGATTAATTTCCATTTCTTAAGATTCGTTAGTCAGCATTAGCATAATGTCACTGAGCCTCAAATGATCATCAAGAACAGGTGGCATCAACTGATCATTTGTACAAATCAGTGCAACACCAAGCTACCATAAAGCATGTCACAGGAATTTATAATACAAAACAGATTACCAAATCCAGAAGTATCTCTATATTTTAAGCATAGGTATAATCCTTGAGCAAGGATTTTTACCTCACTTAGAAATACAGCAACAGGGGTTCTGTGTTAGCATACTACTTCACTGTACAACAAAGAGCACAAGGCTCACTGGGCCAAAAAAAGTACAGTTTTGTAGTCAAGTGGTTAAGGTATTTATTCAGGAATAAGAGACTTACGCATCCATAGGGTTATGCATTTTGCAGGGGAGGAGGCCTGTTTGTCACCAACTTTATTTCAAACTTCTGTCCAAAACAGTTATTTAAACAGGCAAGAGGAGTTTCTTTACCTGACCTGTTTGTTCAGTACAGTAGTACTGAACAGTACAATGCAACCAGTTTCCTTTTTTCTGCTAAAATGCACACACATACAGTATGTGCAATTTGTCGTGCATCTATTTTTTTTTTTCCAAAATTTGAGGGGAAGAGGCATACATTTATTTCTCAAGTTTCCACAAGTAATTGTTTAGTTGAGAAACCTTGCAGGCAGCATACACCTGAAGCTTTGACTTGGATTGAAACATCATAACCAAAATGCTGTTTCTCTCCCTGGGTTTTTACTCTTCTAAGTTTCCAAAATCTCTCTTCTCCAACAAAAACAATACCCCAATAATTTCTCTGCAGCATGTACTACAGTTTACTGAAATCTCACATCCACTAGGAGACCTTGGAAAGCCACACAACGGCTTCAACTAAGTTCAAAATGCAGCAATTTTCCAGTAAGCCTGGTTGATAATTCTCATAACACACTCACTTTTTATTCATTTCTTGAATAGTTCAAGAAATTCTCTCAACTCAAACTCTACCTCATGCTAGGTCCCACATACCAAAAAGGCCAGATTCGTCAGTATTAGGGTAAAATGTCCAGCTCTCCTTTTCTCTTTGGTAAAGACAAATGTGCTACTCATCTCCTGGTTCCAGCACAGGCTCTTCCGCCTTTAAAAGCTGTTATTTGAAAACTGTTAGAAAAGGGAAACTCTTCTTCCTTCCTGAAAATAACTTAAGAGTTCACAAATGACCTGAAGTAAAAGTAGCAACATAGAAGGAGAACATGTATATTGTGACAACTTCTTAGAAAGCCATTCAACACTCTGTCTTCACCGCTCTTTTCGGCCCATTTCCAAACAGAAAAGAACAGTTCACAGTCCCTCCCTCTTCCAGGAGACTGTACTCCCTATTACAGCTTCTGCAGTCAATCTTGCAAGCAGTTTTGACCAATGTAAGCAAAATACTTCATAGGGTAATTAAAGGAATCTGCTTCTGAAGAACTAGGTACTGCAGATGAATCCTGGTCATTTCTATGCAAGAACAACTTCATTAATAGCATTTTATCCACGATACTGACAAACAAGACTTGAACCTAACAGCACATGAACCAGAAGTGAAAAATCTGCTAATCAAATTTCACTTACATGAATTATAAAAAGGTAAAAGATTCAGTGTGGATTAAGACATATACTCAGTATCCCGTGTATATCAAATACCTGCATTCTCAAGCTATTCAATAAGTTATTACACCAACAAAATATAACTAATTAAATTTTGCCTTCTCCTACCAGGCAGAAAAGATGGCTCAAGTCACCACTACTTAAGGTCTTTCATTCACTGCTGGAAAATTATTCATTTGCAATGCTAGAACAAGCATCACAGCCAAGTTGATTTACGCAGGCTCAGAACTAACTGAAGAGCAGGCAAACTCAGTAACACCAAAGGAAGAAGCACATTAACAACAGGATATACTTGCCAATTTTTAGTTGTTTTCTATAAAAAGTGGGATTCTCTTACAGATGCTGATATGCCAGAGTTACATCCAGCTAAGTTATTTGTGTTTGACTCTGGAATTACAGGTGGTTTTCATTTACCTAAATGCTCTTTTTAGACCTTGAGTAAGTCCCACATGATACTGCTGATCTGGTTTCTGAGTAGCACTTTCCACCAACAGATTACATAATTTTGACTTCAAAACTTTATCAAGTATCTGAGTATACTAACCTGAACAATTCAAGAGAACTTCTATTTAATATTACACAGGACTTTCATGACCTAGACAACAATGGARGTTACTCAGATTTAGTTCAGTAACCATCGCTTGAGCACTGAAGATCTGAATGCATTGATTTAACAATCTACAATGCAACAGAACAAACCAAAGCAATTTGCTGACAAAACCAACAGAGATCCCGAAGTACACTGGACAGTGCTAGAGCTGAAGAGGGGTAGTTGCACTTTCATATTATCCTCCTGTGAGATAACCAGGATTGCTTTAAAATTTAAGTTTTAAAAGGTCATCCAAGACAGATCAAAACCAGTATAAGTTAAACAGAAATGTTTGTGGTTGCAATAAGCACTGTTTTGTGAACACATATGTGCAAGGCAATGTACCTGCTTACAGGTGCGAACAAACAATGAATTAAATGAATACTGATAACTTGAGAAAGGACGAACCAAACTACTTACATTTTACTCATTCCTGCTTATAATCTCATTTGATTTTAACCAGAGGAGGAAGCAGAAACATAGACTTTAAAATCACTTTTTTTATTAATGTTTTCACACAGGTAGATTACTATCAGCCAATAGAGTCCTACAGTTTTAACTATTTACAGTTAAAACATAGCTTAGGCTTACATTGCTTCTACCCGAGTACTTCTTTTAGTTAATCATATAGTTTAAAGTAAAGAAGAAAGAATGCAAATCATTGCAGTGAGGAGATTATTCGGGGCACAAAATTAAAAAAAAAAAAAAAAAAAAAAAAGATGAAATAGCAGTTTCCTCCACCCCCTCACTCAAAATCATTTTGAGGCTTGAATCAAATGTCACCCCTGAGACACATCTGGTCAGGCACAGTACGCTACAGCTGTGGTAGTGGGGAGGACCATATGGGCTAAGCCTGCTCAGTCTATATATACTCAGAGGCTTTCAAGATACTTGAGAGTTATGACGCAAATCACTTGTCCTAATGATGTCAGTTTTTGACATACTTACACTAAAAAATATTTTTAGGCTTAAGGTGATTAAGTAGCATCTTAATAAAATTTAGAACAAAAAAAGCACCTAGAATAGCTTTATTAAAGTTTTTATTAAGTTACTAAAATTTCTTTAGATGCGCTACACAGTTCTTTTCTTGTGTAAGAAACCCATCACTTCTAAACAGAAAATGTCCCGTTAAAATATTAACTGCAGTTAACAAATCAACTGTTTCTGGCTTCCAAGTCAGACTTGGGCTTCCAAGTCCCAATTTTCAAGGCAGGAGCTACCTGCTGCATTGAAGAACATCTCTTTTCCATTTTAGAATTCACAGATCTCATCCTACGCTACCTGCTTAAGATTCACGGGGGGGGGGGGGGGGGGGGGGGATACACCTTTCTGCTTTAGTTCCTGCTGAAGTTAATCAGTCCAAAGAAAATATTCTCTTTCCAATTACTAAACTGGAACTAATTCCATCATTAGTCTGTCAAACCTTGCCTGAAAGTACCCATGTTGGGAGAACAGGGGTAGGAGGACAACAAAATAAAAAGCCAACAGTCTTTCCTTTGTGAAAAAGCTACATGTTGGCACAATGTAACAAATATGAGTTTTCACTGAATATTGTATAAAACTTAAACCTAACAAATAAGTAGTTTAAATACATAAATTAAGTCAGTAACAGAATATAAACTAAGACCTTAAAACAACAAGCATTCAGAATTATTTTTAATATATTAAGGTCTCTTCTTTTTTTAATACCCACAATTTCATTCACACCAGAAAGCGAGCAATAGGTAACATTAAAGCTCAAGGAAATTTGCTCATCTAATTCATTTGGCAGCAACATAGCAGTTTTTACTGGAAGTTCCTGGAGCCCGCCTTCTGTGTACAGTCTACATGACTGAACTTATTTATTGCAAACAGTCATATACATCATTCACCGCTCAGAAAGAAAAAAAGCACAGGTTGTAAGTTCTGGCAGCGTACCTTCATCTATTAAGTACAGGTTTACCTTTATGTAATAATCTCTAAATTGTTGCCTACATGATTTCATTTACAAACATTTACATTTCCAATTAAGTAATACCAGTCAGCCTTCAGCATGGGCTAGCAAGTAACTGCACACCAGTCCCATTCAAGCTGATGCTTTCTTCTTTTGGAGATAGGAACAGATCTTCAAGCAACAAACAGTACCTGAAGAGCCTAACTCTTCCTCCGATGGCAGAACRGTCACAAACTCATACTAGCAATATTCTCGGCAATAGACTCCGTCTCTCTGTAGCAGCAGCAATCTCAGCTCAGTGTGACAGACAGCGACTGCCAGCCCGGCCCAGTCCCACTCTTCCCTTCCCTCGCTCACAGCAGGCATCAAGGCAAGATCACTTTGGCCTGTCATACATTATTTTAGTTAATACAAACTCCCCCTTTTTTTTTTCCCACCCAACAACAACTGCAGATATGCGATGACTAAGTGTAACATATGGGAAATAAAAACCTGAATGCTTTAGATTTTAAAAGACAAAATCTTGAGGCTAGACAAGAGTCTAATTTAAAGAGAACTCACTGTTTATAAAACATTCTGCGTGCATAGATTGATTACATCTACCAATCCAAACAAGTAGAAAATTAACTCAGAACATATTACATAAAGATGAAGAACAAAATCAAGACTATACAAGAGAAATTAAGGAATTTAAATTCCAATTCAGTTGAATATCTTCATGACCATAGCCTTCTTTTCCTGAGTTAGTCTCAGACAGACAAGCACAAGCAGCCCAAGAAGAGTTACCTCAGTCTGCTGTGCTACTGAATTATCACTGCTTTATTACTGTTAATAGTGAAATATCAAAATCATATAAGCAGCATAAGTGAACTCAGGAGCTATAACCACTCACTAATCCTCACATCCATTGATTTTAAGTAACAAATTCTTAAAAAAAAGTCAAAATACCATTCAAATGAAAGCTGATTTATTATTTATATCCAGCTTATTATCCAGTTCAATATTTTCATTAATATTTAAGGGTGATTTTTTTTCCAGAGAGAGAGAGTTTGCAAGTCAGAGAACACACATACAGCTATTTACAATCTTAGCACACCTTGTAAGGATAGATGGCCAAAGGCAGGATGAGGGGAGAAGTAATAATCTCTTTGTCACTTCAACTGTTAATTTAGAAGTAACCAGTCACAGCTAAGTGAGAAGAAAAAGAGATCATTGATGTGGCCAAAGCAGCAATAACCCTACAATTTAGAACAAATTTGTCAATAAAATTTAAAAGCCACACCATTATCTCTGCACAATCAACAGCCAGAAAGATTTGTCTCAAATTCAGCAGAGTTTTGTTTTACGACC
Organism: Oceanodroma leucorhoa; assembly: GCA_030449065.1. Lineage (NCBI taxonomy): Eukaryota > Metazoa > Chordata > Aves > Procellariiformes > Oceanodroma > Oceanodroma leucorhoa. The sequence goes on from JASVER010000003.1 coordinate 12,977,003, forward strand.
CATACAGTAACAACTATGCTTAATACTCTCTTGAGCAGGAAAAATAAAACAACACGTTACAACAAACAGCTCCATATTAATGCATTTTTTAGTGTTTAAATTAAAGTGCTCAGGAATTAGACAGAAGCAACTTGTTTGGACCTGAAAATTAAGTTGACAAATGGATTTTTGATCAGTGACTAATCAACCTTATTTAATTGTGGGTGTGATCTGGCTCTAAAACTGAGGCCCAAGTGTTGAACAAAAGCACAGACGTGCATGCTGATTTGTCCTATGGTTTATGTACATTCACTTTATTCAAGATACCTCTGCAAGTAACTGCAAACTGAAATTAACAAGTCACAAGTGTCTGTTTAAGTTTCTGTTTCCTGAAAGCACCTGAAGTTTTGCTGTTCAAGCAAAAATCCAGTTCCCACACTGAACATATAGAGCAGATTACGGAAACAGTCAATAGCACAAACCATTGATGTGATTAATTAATACACTCCTAGAATAAGGAAACAGTTAGAAGAGACATATTGTAGGAATATCCCTGAATATACCAAGTAACAAGTAGCAGAACCTATAAAAAGGAGAGAAAGAGTCAGGGGAAAAAAGGCTGCCCATAAAGCTCACTGTCAAAAGACCGAGGACACAGGCATGTTGATAGATGTTTGTTTGGCTACCTACAGCATATACAATATTCTGAACAATACAAAATACAGGGTGGAAATTTTACAAATGAGCAACCTCATGACACGTTAGGTACGTCCACTACTGTTCGTTCTCCAAATCTCTTCAGAAGATCCTCCAAGTCACCTGGGAGCCTCTACCTTCAAAGGTAGGAACACCAAGCACCAAATGGTGCTGAGCAATGACTAGCAGCTCCTAGATTTCTCATTCTCATACCACAAAGGTCATACTGGAGCCGGGGGGAGGAGGGGAAGGTATAATCCACGTACACATATAATTTCACATTCTAAAACAGATGTCAGTAAAAACAATTAAAGACATTATAGTTGCATTAAACTTCTGGGAAAACTTTGGGTTCAGTAATACTATTTCAGCTGCTTAACTGAAGAAAAATATTAAGAATTTTAGTTACCTTGGAGGTTTGTGATACTGGCATAGGAATTCAAATCTGTCATCTGGCACAGGTACTCGACTCTCATTTGGATCAATAGTACAGAAAGGAAAATTCTCTGCTGCCGCTTGACTTTTTGTTAACACATTGAAAAATGTCGATTTCCTATAAATGAAGTACACATGTTATTAAAGAAGTTCAAATTAGAAGCATTTAAAAGGGCTGGATAGAAACACATCTTATTCCAACCCAAAAGCAATACTGAACTTTCCCTTTACTTCAACCATTGCCACTGCCCCGATTCTAGTACAAGGCACTTTCAAATACGCATGCAGAGTGCCCCATTGAAACCCAGTGATGTTTACCTCTCTTCCCTGCCCTTGAAAATTCCCCTAAGTGACCATATTGCACATGTCAGTTCGCAAAGAAAATTTTAAGTCAAAAGCAAAGCACAGCTCTACTGGCCACTGCTCATTTTCCTCAAGTACAAAGTGAGAAACTGATAAGGATGCTTGAAACTTATTCTGAGTGAACTGGTTTTGCCAAGATTCACCAGCTCTTTCCACAACTGTATTGTTTCTTCAGATTTATTTACGTATTAACACAATTTCAGTATCTAAGCAATAAAGGTCAACAATCGAAAGAGAAAAAAGGGGCAAACCACATCAGTTAATCAATTACAAGCAATCTTTTGTGCATATGAAGATACAGTTCTACCTTATCAAACATTTTTCATCCTTGTTAAATATCAATGGAAAAACCCTGCAAGTGGTATCGGGGAAAAAAGAACATTTTCACTTAAACCAAGTAGCAGATTATTTTGTTAGTTGGCATTTATTAAACCAAAAGAGAGTAATTCTTGAGTTATTGCTAAGAGAAAGTTCTTAATCAACTCCTGAATCTTCCACCATAATTACTGGGGGGGGCCTGTTTGTTTGTTGGTTTTGGTTTTTGGTGGTTTTTTTTTTAGTTTCACATAACTTCTCAGCCACTGGGGAAAAAAAAAAATCTGAAAGCTGCCCTGCATACAGCCAAAATGCTCAAAAGTCAGTCACAATTTTCTGTGAAAGTTACATCATAACATAACTGCAAATGCTGTTTTTCCCCACTGACATGTTATACAATGTTGCTGCTAATTATTTCCCTTCTGATATGCAACTTACCTACACCCTGAAAAATAAAATAAATGATAATGAAAAGACAAGAAAGCAGTACTTATGGCTCTGAGACACGCTCAAAGACTTTTCCTCTAATTTTTTAAAGATTTAAAGTTTGACAATGCTGAGAACTTCTTTTAGTAAATATGATACACAAATTAATACCAATAGTTTCACACAGATAATTCCAGGTAATTCATCATCCTTTTAAAGTGTCTTAAATATAGCTCCTTTGAGGAGCCATAACAACTACAGATGAGAAGTGTGACAGAGAACAATGATCCATCTTCCATCATCTCTCCCAAATTGTAACTTACACAACTTTTTTCATTACAAACTCTGAAGAAGTTTCAAAAATGGAAGTCCTCTTCACTGCTAATGACACTTATGGTATCATTAACCCCTTCCTGTGCATGTCATCCTCTCCAGAAAAATAAAATATAAAAGGAATTTGTACGCACGTGCATGTGTGCATATGTATTTGCATAAAAACGTGCATTACAAATACACAACAGTGGAAGTAAGGAAATGCAAAAGATGTAGTATTTTATAAAACTCAGCAATTCTTAAGACTTTTTTTTTTCTTTTAATTCTTCACTATTATCTTGTCCAGACTTGTACATACCAGCCTCACACTGAGTGTTTTACATCGCTCCACCTATAAGTAGTTCAAGGTAAAAGTGTAAGCCTATCACTGGGCAGAAAGACTTAGATTGTATCCCTCAGCTCGTATACACATCTACAGGCACCTATCTTCACCCAGAAACTGTGTCAGGTCACTCCACCTGGAGCAGAAGCAAACTCAGGGAGAGCGGGGAGCCCCGGCCTGCCAGGCGTCCCGGCCTGCTCCTCCGCCCCGCCGCCGGTCCCCAGCCCCGCGCTCCCCAGACCACCTACCCAACGTTTGGCAGCCCGACGATCCCGATCTTCAGGGACGTCCCAAACCTTCCGATGATCGGGTGCGACTTAACCCCGTCGCCTCCCTTTTTCGGGGGCATCTGAAAGCACAGAGCAGGGCACGCTGAAGGCTCCGCGGCAGCCCCGGGTCCCGCCGCGCACCCTCCACCCCGCCCTCCTCCCGGCCGAGCCGCGGCCTCCGCCTCGAAAAGGCCCAGGAGAACACCCGCCCCCGCCCCGCGCTGCCAGCCGGAGGCCCGGCGGCTCCCTCACCGCACTCCCCTCTCAGCCCGGCCTGGCGGAGCGACGTGAGGCCTGAGGAGGGGGAGAGCGGGCGGGCTCGGCTCGGYTCGGCTGGGCTCACCTCAGCTGGCGGAGCCGGGGCTGCGCGGCCCCCGCCTGAGAGGAAGAGGCGCGAGCGGCCCCTCGCACGCGGACACGCCGGCGGAACAGGCGGGGCCGAGGCCGCCCATTGGTCGGGAGCGTCGTGAGGGGAAAGGTCGTCCCGGGAGG
>JASVER010000003.1:12980707-13016580 GCA_030449065.1 Oceanodroma leucorhoa
CCCGCCGGCTGAGGGCCAGGCCGGCGCTGGCGGCTGTTGGGCTCCCTGAGGAGAGCACCGGCCACCCAGAGCTGCATTCCTGGAAGAAGCGGTTGTCCCCCCCTCTCCGTCCCCGCCTGCCAAAAATCAGTGAGGCGCAGAGCCACGCCTCTGGGAAGAAGAGCCAAGTGGTGAAATTGGTCAAAGAAAAGTGGTGGGGCAAAAAAAGCCACCAAATTGGGGCTGCGTGAGGTGCAAAACCACCTCTGAGGAATCCACGTGGAAAAGCAGCATCCTCCCAGGGTTCCTCACCCCCTCCTGCCCTAGGAGTAGGACAAGGTCCTCACTGGCTGGGTTATCTCCAGACTAGGGGTAACAAAACTCGCTTAGGTTGACGCCTCTAGCCCTTGTGCGTAAGCCTTTCTCTGCGGGGTGGTTCCCCGGCAGGCAGGCGGTGTGGGGATAAGCCGCAAACAGGATAGGCAGAAGGGCTCTGCAGCCCTGAGCGCGTGGCGCAGTGAGCCATCAGGGGCTTCTCCTCCTAACAGCTTGTAAGAGTTACCTACTCACCTGCTGTCAGGACTCCCAGCTACTTTACAAAAGTGAGTATTTGCATCCTTTCTGTCCAGGAAACTGGAGTGTGAGGAGAAGTCATTTAATTTCGCAGGCCCAGTGACTCGGAGCTGGAAGCAAGAGCAGAACCCCAGGGACAGTTGCTGCAGGTGAGGAGTCCAATCTCCATCTCCAGAAGAGGAGCACTAAACCCTGCTGTGGTTCTTCTGTCCAGCTGAATCCGCCAAAATGGGCAGGAGGAAGCAAAAGGGGTCTGCAAGAGTTTACAATTGTGCTAGAAAAATTATTTCCACACAGGGGTTCCATTTAACCTGTAAATAGGAATTTAGCGTAATGAGCCATCATTATTATAATAACCTGCTGCTTCAGCAATGGCTCTACAAAATCAATTTTGCTGTCCCTAAGAAGAAGAACGCAGGAATGCAAAGCCTGTTTATTCAGTCTTCAGATGCAAGGCTAGATTTAACCCCCAAGTCAGTTCTGGTAAGAAGTGACCGGTTTCAGAAGTCAGTATTTCTAGGAGGTATTAGGTGATACAGCATGTAAATTTAGGGCTACACTGACAGTTCTCAGAATAAAGATTTTTTTCCATTTGCTGTTTCAAACAAACAAGTATATAATTTTAATCTGTAAACAGGATGAAGATAGTTAACTAGCCGTAAGAGTCATTAAGATCACCAAGTCCCCTGCATAGCATTATTTTGATTATATAATTTGTACAGAAAAAAAAGATTTTAAATTAATGAGTCAATAATGATTACACCTTGTCTGCATTCTGTGTCTAGATCAATTTTTTCTTCTGTCATAAATCTGTGCTAATGTTATCTTCAGAAACTACCAAGAATGTAAATACTTACCTTAGTTATATGTGCAGTTTCCTTTTGTGTGTCTTTTAAAATATTTTAGCTGAAAAATAATTCCTTTTTCATCTAACTTCATCTAAGTTCTGTTAAAAGAATTTGCCAAAAATACATAAATAAGTCTTCAACAAGAAAACAACAATTCTCTCAACCTAAATTGGCCCTGTCAAAATATGTGATGCTATTATTTAGGACGTCCTTCTCTATAGGCTTTTTTAGTGAACGTGAGCTCCAAAAGCTTTCTGAGATGATTATGGCTTGCAAGGAAACTGGGAACAAGAACCTGGACCCTTGTGGAAATAATAACATAAATGAAAGGGAAACATCAAGGCACAAAGAGTAACGCTGTTCACTGCAGGTAGAGATATGGGCTCAAATTTCCTGGTCTGTTTCCCAACCCAACAATCCCACACCAGCGCGGGAAGCACTGGAACGGTGAAATACCCAGCACCCAGAGAAGTGCCCTGAGCACTGAGTATGCTTTTTGGATTCAAAGGACTGCTGGTGGTTGGGCACACTATTAGATTTTTGTTCATGCTTAGCTAGATATTTATAAAAATGGCGTATGGTCAAGAGGAGCCCATTATAAACACATTGGGATTTATTTATAACAATTCATATGGCAATTTAATAAATAATAAAGTAATCGTCTTGAGAGCATGATCTGGGAATCAAGAAGAAGAGATGAAACATTTAGAATCTATGAAAAATTAATTGTGGAATGTTAAAGAAGTCAGACCAGGACTTTTCAAAAAATTAAAGATATTTTCTTTAACTCAGGCTCTGCTTCTCTGAACCATTAAAGACAGGCACCATCAAGTGTGTGCCTGCTAAGAAAATTGAAGGAGAGAAGGCAGTAAAAACTGTTCTTATAGCATGTCCCATTTTAAGTCCATAAGATAAAATTCTCAATACTTGAAAAACACCAGAGTGAAGGAGTCAATGTGAGAGTATCATCAGATTATATATCATCTCTGTCACAATAAAAGGAATATAATCTTGAACATTTAAAAAAACCCTTTTTTTCTTTTTTCTAAGAAAGGACACTTTTACTAAGCCTAATTTGGAAATACGCATAAAAAATGGGTTACAACTTTTTTTTTTTTTCAGTGACATGAGATTTTTGCAACAATATGGTTGATAAAAAGAATGCCATATCTGTTCAGAGCTTTTCTGTTAGTATAGGTATAATCAGTAACAATCAGTTCTTGCTGGTAACATGTTTATATGGTGTGCTGGTTTTGGCTGGGGGAGAGTTAATTTTCTTCATAGTGGCTTGTGCAGGGCTGTGTTTTGGATTTGTGCTGAAAACAGTGTTGGTACCACAGGGATGTTTCAGTTACTGCTGAGCAGTGCTTACACAGAGTCAAGGCCTTTTCTGCCTCTCACCCCACCCCACCCCACCAGCGAGCGGGCTGGGGGTGCACAAGGAGCTGGGAGGGGACACGGCTGGGACAGCTGACCCCAACTGGCCAAAGGGATATCCCACACCGTATGGCGTCATGCTCAGCATATAAACCTGGGGGAAGAAGGAGGAAGGGGGGGACATTTGGAGTGATGGCGTTTGTCTTCCCAAGTCATCGTTATGCGGGATGGAGCCCTGCTTTCCTGGGGATGGCTGAACACCTGCCTGCCCATGGGAAGGAGTGAACGGATTCCTTGTTTTGCTTTGCTTGCGTGTGCAGCTTTTGCTTTCCCTATTAAACTGTCTTTATCTCCACCCAAAAGTTTTCTCACTTTTACCCTTCCGATTCTCTCCCCCATCCTGCTGCAGGGGGGAGTGAGCGAGCGGCTGTGTGGGGCTTAGTGCCGGCTGGGGTTAAGCCACGACATATGGTCTTTCTACTGTCTTAAAATCTAATACTATACATTTTTCCTCCTCATATACTGAGAGGAGGGAAAAAAAAATCAACCAACTAATTCAAATTAAAATATAGTTACTTTTCTGTTGAACGAAGCTAATGGATTACTACAACAAACATTCAGAAATATTGAAATTAACCAAAAATACTTATAAATATCTGCAGAGCAGCCCCTGCATCCTTCACATCCCTAAATTACAAATGTCAGTAACCAAATTTAGTTTCCTTTTCAGGAATGGAATTAACACGTCTTAGTTTTCCACCCTTCTAAAGTTCAAGACAGCCCACTTTTATCCATGCTTGTCCTGAAAGCAGGGTTATGCAAGACTATTTCACAGCAACAATAAGGGATGGATTTGCCTAGCTCTATTAATAAAGCCACAAACTTTCTGAAAGGCTACTTTTGGGGAGCTTTTCCATTTATTAAATTTTCTCGCCATCCTAACATTTTGTCAGACAATTTTGTTGTCCATCTTTTTAGTGCAAGCATGATAGCTCTCAGAGATAAACTTTTCGACTGTCGTCATAAAATAAAAATACTTAACTCTGCTGAATATTTGTCTGTGACCAGAAAGTTGGTATTTACCTAGCAGCCAGTTAAGTTTAACTTTTTTTCCCTCACCAGTTCACAAGCACCACACAGGACACATAAGCAGTTTGCTACATGAAGTAAAGGAGTATATATATATAAAAATAATAGAGCCCACAATAGGTATAATTCTGATTTTAGCTATCTGGGAAAACAGCTGAATATGTGGTACAAAAGTCAGTGCTGTGTGTGCAAAAATTTGCAAGTTTGATTGTAATTTTTTAATTTATGCTTTTCATACAACATGCTGTAATAATGCCTCCCCCCCATTAATCTCGATATCTAATTTACTGTTAGCACAGCCACTTCACTAAATACAGATACAGGACTTTAAAGCATTTGATTCCTTCAGCTAGAAATAGTCTATTGGCAATGTAACACTTCATCTTACATGCTTTTGATTTCAAGTTACTTTTAGAGTCATGGTTTGCCTTACTTGGTTGAATGTTCCTATGCAAATCTGTCATAATGGTGAAAACCTCATTTTAAACTGGCATACATAGTTTAAACCATAATCTTAACTGTATTACATTCAAAATGTGTTTTATAAGTTTAATGGAAAAAAACATCTAGAGAGTAGTCATCTCAGTGTCAACTCTCCAACACAGAAGTACTGCACAAATACAGCTTATTGTACAGCTGGAACACGTGCAGAAGTCAAACAGCCCTGGAGCAACTCTACCTGATTAAAAACGATGTTTAAGGGAGAGTAATAAAACAAAAACCTTGTGGTTTGYGCCACCAACATACTCTTTGCTTTTTGCTGCCCAGAACATATATTTACTGCAAAGTCACCGTTAACTGCAAAAATAAGTGGTTTTGTAGAACTGAAAGAATAAAGACAGAGCCCCTGATCCTCGCTGTGACCAGGCAATGTTCAGTGCAACCCAGGGGGTGAGAAGAACACAGCTGCTTTTGTACACCACCGCTCCCCAATTGCTTGGGTCTGTGCCACTTGGAGGGAACTGGATGGTTCCCAGTAATAAATACACTCAGCATTAAAAAGAAACACTACTCAAGGGCACGGTCTAAACTAAATGGTGTTCACTGAGTTCCGTGAAGTCTAAAGGTAGTCATCACCCAGCTGAACTGTGCTTTAATACAATATTTTTAAGCATTATGTTTGGTAGGGTTCAATAGGCTTTGTTCTTTTAACTGTGGATTCATCCAGTTTCATAGAGAATCTAACCTTATACCGTTCTTTATACGCTTAAATTTATACTATACTTTGCGTTTTAGATTTACTAATTTTCATGCTTCTGTATTGTGCTAACTGTCCTTGTTTTAAGAATGGTAACAGGTTGTTAGCGATGTTAGTGCTGCTCCAAGTCGGTCAGGATTGCTGTGGTGGCATAAAGCATCTCTCCCACCCCTTTCTGCAGTATCCCAGACTTTGGCAGCCTAGAAGCATATAATGCAGAACAGTCTGATCTGCCACATATTAATAATATTTCTAGATCACGAGTTTGGAAATTTCAGCTCAATTTCATAACTTTAACATGGACGATGTCACTAACAGGCATAATGCCTACTGAGATTTTCACAGACTAGTGAAAGACAGATTCGCTCACAGAAAGAGAGAGAAAGCCAAGAAGAGAGAGGTATTATAGTAGGAGAAATTACCTGGGAATTAATGAAATTTTAGTTCAAAAATGACAGTTCTACTTTGAACTTTCCAGTAGCCTAGCAAAATGATAGTGTAAAAGCAAGTACCAATCTAAAATAAAAATACTTCTATGATTACTACTAATAAAAACAGAGAAAAATATCTTAAATTGGGACTGATCATGGAGTGGACAATACTAGGCTTTTTCTAGGCTTCAAAGATGCTAGGACCATTCTAGCATGACCACATATTTTTTTTTCCTACAGATGAAACCCTAAGACATGAAAGGACTATTAGAAGAAAAGAAATGGTAGTGGTCTAAGAAAAAGGTTTAGATTTCATTTTATTTAGTGTTGGGGATGGTAGCACTGAAGAGTGGATTAATCAAGATGCTTGATACTTGAACAGCTAAGTATGAGAAAGGAAAAGGAACGTTGAGTGTAAAATATTTCTTGTGCCTTGAAGGGTACTATTGAACATGGAAGGAAATGCTCTAATCTACAAGTAGGGAGACTTCTGTCTCTGAATTTGGGCTATACCTGTATACTGCAAGAATGCTGACTAGAAATAAGCCCACAGAAGGACTTATTCTGGAATCTGTTTTCTACAAATCTTTGGGCATGTTCAGCAGCCTGGGAGATACCTGCAAGGAAGAAGCTTTAGGGAAAATTATATTTTTTTCTATGACTTGTCTCTAACCTCTAGATTTTGTGTGAGGTGTGAGTTTGAAGTTACAACATGGAAAGCTAAAATAATGTCATATTTGGTGTTTAGTCTAGTTTTTTTTAACTGTGTGCAGTTAAATGTCTGTGCAAGAATAGTAGACTCTTGCTAGCTTTCAAAGACATTTCATGTTTCTCTTCTAGGGCACAAAAATGTTTGTGATGTAATATCTTTACGACAGATTCAATTACTTCATTTTATTCCGTATATTGAAGACAGTACAAAAATGTATTGAGAGATCGGGATAATTGAACTAAAAAATGTGTTCTCAGAGAAAAAGCCACAAACCTCATTCCAGACCTAGCCTAATGCACGTTAAGCTGGTTATTGTCTAGCTTGATAAGATACAGTCTATTTTGATGGAAGAACAAGATGACTTACCTAATAAACTACATAAGTAAAATGAAAACTATACTTTTGATACACTACATATAATTTGCAAAATGACTGTAAAATGAAAACCAAACAAAATTTTGAAGGACATCATGCAGCAATTCTTGAAGTGCTTTAGATTTTATTTCTTTTACTTTATAACTTCAGGTTATAAAGTATTTTATAACCTGAAGAGTTCAGATAAAACTGATTAATACTATTCATCTACGTTTCTAAAGGCTGGGAAGGAGAGATACTTGTGGGCATTAGTTAGGACACCATTTGCAAAATAGCAAAGAATTCTTTAAGCTCTGGACAATCTGCAACCTTTACCAGGTCAGCCAGAGTTCTCACAAAAATTGCAACAGCTGCAGCTCTCGCTCCAGTAATGATGGAGAGTAACTGGCTGGATGCTGAGCCCAGCGCAGTACACTGGAAGGGGCTGYGACCTGTTCCTCTGGGCTTACTCGTTAAAGCACCAAAGCGCATCATATCCATGCATGTAGAGAGATGATAGCAGGGATATAGTCTACACCTTCAAGATGAGATTGCATATGAAAATGTGTAAAATTTCAAGAGTTTACAACAGCGATCATCTAGAAGTTTTGCCTCACGAAGGTACATTGTTCGGATGATCAGACGGGTGCATACCTCAGTCCAATTCAGAAATCCTGTGGTAGCACCGCACCCCTAGGGAAGGTGGGATGACAGTTTCTGTTCTATGTTAGGATTACAGTGACCTCTGTAAATACGATGGAGATTTATTTTGTAGAATGCTTCAGTTTACATGCAAATACTAATGGCAAACTGCTGGTATTGTATTCTTGTGGTTATGATAACAATCCAATTATTACTTCCTAGTAATTCAGCTACTGTATTATAAAAATCCAGTTAAAAGCAATTTAAACCTTGGATCATATATATATTATTTTTCTTTAATTTCATGGTAGTGTTCTTATTTATAAGAAAAAGTCACAACACAATTATGCCTCATTTAAGAGTTCAGGAGAGGACCTCTTTAGCTACTTTGTAATTCTCTGCTTGGAAAAGCTTAGCAGCTCAGCAAAGCTTCACTCAACACCAGTGTTTTCCCCATAATTTACTTACAAAGTTGTTCCTAACTTTCTATTCCAAACTGTGCAGTACTCTGATCTGTAAAGATGGGATTTGCCATGTTGTAACTTAGGAAACAACTTGTACATGCACACCATTGGCGGTGCCAGCATAAACCAGCAGCCCACCGCAATTGCAGAGATCCTAACAGCCCTCATCTCTACAGGTCGGCGACAGTCACGGTTGCCGTGCAAGCGCCGTCATCCGGCAGCAACTGTTAAGGTGCCAATGCAGCTGACTACAAACCTATGCTTAGCAGTCACCTTCCCTTTGTATCCCATGCCCTGTTTTCCCAAAATGAGAATTACATTCGCGTCAGTAACAGGAGGAGATCGCTGTCCTGCCCTGCCAGCTGCTGGGATGGAGGATGCACACAGCAGGACAGAACGGGGCACGCCAGAAGTGCTCGCTGAGCAGCCGACAGCCTGAGAACACCTCTGCAGAGGAGTTTTGGAAAGACAGTGAAATCCTATTACCAAATACTAAGAAATTACTTATCAAGTGGTAAAGTTTACTATCACCCTGTTAAGAAATAAAACATGATCACAGAATTCCTGTTGCCTCACAATCCTAGTATTTTTGTGGGTACAACCAAAGTATGGCTTAACAGCGTGGATGCTTGGATACAGATTTCACTAATACGGATTTCAGAACCCAAATAAATTCTGCACAGGGATTTTCAGCCAGAGTTTAACTATGGGCTGCCACTGTGTAATTCCTGCCCCTCTGAAGAAACATGAAAGCGTAGCCTACTGCAAATAACTATTCTTCTGCCAAATCTAATCTACATCTTTATATCCATTTATGCCAATATTTTATATCCCAGTCTCCCTTTTAAACCAAACTTTGGCTTACAAAGTATTTTTATTCCTCTCAATAGCTTCACTTTGATSATTATGTCTTTACTACAATGTAAAAGAAAGGTTGGTGCATTTACAGCCAGCACAACAAGAACCCTGAAGTGGAGCAGACTACTGCTGATAAGCTGTGGGAAGGCACTGAAATAACATCAGTGACCTGCTACGAGAGGAAGGAAAAACATGCGGCCACTCTTGTGTCAGATGCAAAACCTTAAATAGTTTAATTTTTTACATAAGTGAAACAGATCAATTGATTGTATCTTTGCAACACTGAAATTTTGCCTGTCACGAGAAATTTTCACAGGGAAGAGCGATCTTTATCGGGAAAGGTACTCACTCGCTCTGCTTTCTCGCTAAGGGAGATCTTACGACGTTTGACATGCCAGTTACAATTTACAGGACTCCTGACAACATCATCTGAGAAATTACACATTTGTGKTGGTCTTTTTAGGAAATCAGGTTCTTAAAGTGTGACCCCTTGTTTCTAACCATAGGCTATCTGATGAGAAGTGAATACAGTTGTCAGCTGGTGGGGCAGAAATTTTTAATGTCAAGAATCTGAGAATCTCTGAAAGCTCCACAGCCTGTAKTCATGGCTGTCTAATATGAGCGGGTAGCTTAAGTAATTTGGGAAGAAAAGTTTATTTCCTGCCTGCACAGAGCTCTGACTGCCAACCTATATATAACATATATTTATTCTTTTTTCATTTCAAGGTGGGCAATAATATTTCCTTGCACATTATATGAACTTAAAGTGAAATATATTACTAAGGATTTTGAAGTGCCTAGCTCTCTTAGACTGCTTGGAAAAAAAAATAAATCAAAGACTGGTACCTGAAGATATATAAGATCCCTTTAAGACATTTACAGATCATTGGATATCAGAAAATAGTCTTCTCTTCCTACTTTCCTAAATATCTCATATATAAACCATTGTTTTAAAAGAAATGTATGTGCTAGTAATTAATATTTCTATAGTTCTTTTTTTTTTTTTAAGACTTATGTTGTGATTGTTTATCGCATTTCCCATAATAACGTCTTTTGTGAATTCTGTTCATTTTTGTGAAGGTCTCGTGATCCAATCTCCAACCTATTTAAAAGAAAATGCTTTGTGTGCCATTTTGTACTCGTGGTCGTTTGGAGTTCTATTTCAGCTTCATTAATATTGATGCAACTTGTCTCTCCACTCATTCTCAGCAGATTCTTTGAAATTAATCTTCAGCATTTGCTGTGATTTGTTTCTGTTTTGTGCTTCACCCCCGAGTCCAGCTCTTCTCTAGTTAATTTTGTTTTCTTTATTTTTATCCACTTGCTATGACTGTTCTACTACTTGTGCCACTGTGGTGTGTCAGTCCTTTATGGGATCCCTGTTTTGTCTCTGCCTTTCACTGTGATTTTCCGTCATTATGGGCCTCTTGAATAAAAATGTAGCCCTTGTTTCTGACAAAGTCCATGTTCCTTTTCTTTTCTTTCTGTGTGATTTTCCATCATTACAGTTCTTAAATTTCTTGAATAATGATATATACTATGAACAAATGGATGGAGCAGTAATGGCTTCATCAGTGTTTTCTAAAATATATCTGCAGCTTTTAGAGCATACAGTGCTACAGCAGAGTCTGTGCCAYGTTTGTAAAAGCATGATTTTAAAAGTGTATTTTGTAGCCTATTGATGACTATGCCACTCTGCATTAATAATTCGCCTTCTTTCTAACATTATCTACTTCTCAGGATAACAGTTCCAAAATGATATTGAAGTTGAGGAATAAGTATTAGCACTGCGCATCTTTGAATAAAACAGTGAAAACATAATCACTTTGTGATGTTTACAGCAATACCACTATGTTATGGAAATAACAGGATTCTTGTTAGGCCTTTTACATGCAGGATGTATTAATAGATTTCAGAATCCTTATTAAAATAAGTCAAGGTTCTAAACTGAAGTAGTGCATCATAGTAAACAAGTAATCAGAATAAATGCTTTAAAAATCTATCTGCAAAAATGTGATAAATGGAAAGTTGTACTTCGGTACTAATTAGTTACATTTGAGTTATGTCAAATACATGATGGAAACCAAAAGTGTGAAAACGTTTAGAGTTAAAATCTCAATGAATAATGTGAGTTCACTGATTTCAACAATGGAAATCTTTAATATGCCGTAATGTAAATTGGGGTAAAAATAGGGATCAAAATATGATAAAATATTTCCTACCTTATTTGATAGTAGTGGCACAGTAACTTAGTTCACAAAGTCCTTTAGTGATTGTAAAGGGGGGAAAAAAGTTAATTACAAAACACTAACCAAGTATGTCAATGACATTAGCATTTTTTTTATTTTATTTTTTTTTTACATCCTCTGTTGAATGATATCCATTAGTGTCTCTTTTTGGATGACAGATGGAAAGCTCAAAGGTCTCAAAGATCTGGAGTGGCTTGCAGAAGTAAACCACTGTTTCCAAAAACATTTGTAATGGTATTTACAATTGGCCACAGTCTTTCCCTCCATTTTTTGGTTTTAATTAGAGAAAACCTGGTTCCTATGTGCCCTGTTCTCTTCCATTTGAATTACAAGTCTCCAAATTCCTTGAAGTTCTCTAAGGGAGTGAAACGTGCCGGTTGGTGGCTCTGGCTCACAGCCCAGGGGCTGGAGACACTGTCCCCTTCCCAGCAGGGCAGCTGGTGGCCACCTGCAGAACTCCGGCCAGGCACCGCGTGGAGCCAGGCCAGTGGGAGCAGCATCCCCAAAATACCTGAGCCAGAAGAGCAAAGCAGGTTTGGTGACGGTAACCAGGATCAGCCARAAGTCCAGTCACTGCCAGGAAAGCCCATAGTGACAAAGCAGGTCTGTGGTCGAGCCAGGTAGCCAAGTAAAAATAGGTTGGAGATCGGATCACGAGACCTTCACAGAAGGTCACAGAACTAGGGGCAGGCACACCTACAACCTCACACCTGAGTGTAAGCGTAGCTCTCGCGCACAGACAAGAAGCCCGCAGTGAGACTCTCTCTCGCAGCTCTATGCACAGCACCCYGATCCCGGCTCGCACCCCGCACCGCACCAGAGCTGCCCCGGGCGCGGGCAGCCGAGCGCTGGGCGGGCGGGCAGAGGTTGCGGTGCCCTTACGCTTCACTCGGGGCCCTGACTCAAGCAGCTTTCAATAATTGATGCTCCTTAACCTTGGTGCCTTGATGTAGCCTGAAACATASAGCTGAGAATGTTTATATATCCCATTTGGTTTATCTTCCAGAGAATCAGAGACTGTTTAATAATGTTTGTATTAATGATTTCTTCTTACTGCATTCCCTTACAATGCGAGCTCGGTGCCTCAATGACAGCTATTTAGCTGCGCTGCTGGTTCAGTGAAAAGCCTTGGGAAGATCGCTAATATATGATACGTATCTGCCAAATGATGATCCCGCTCCAATTTTCTTCCCTCACAGTGTTTTGCAGGTTGGAATGCATAGGTAGGTGGCCAAGTTTGAATAGCTGCGTTATGTTAGTTCAGTAACGACGAAGTGTCATTATTTTTGGCTAATTCTAAAGCGTAACCGGTGTATGGCCTGACAGACACATCTGAAACATTTACAGCCTCTGGAAAAGAAATCTACACAGTCACTTACAGGGCTGTGTCCAACCATTCTGACGAGAAGATAGAAATTGTTCTGCAGCACAAAGTGGGAGAAGACTTAATAGAATCAGTCACAGTTTTAGTGGTACCTTGGCTTCAATACCCAATTGATGTCAATTTGTACCCAATTTTCCTAAGTAGATGGTTGAGAACAATATTACTAGTTTTTATCTTCCAGGTAAGGGTATTTCTCTTTTCATTTTCGCTGGGGTAAGCAATGAATTCTCTTCTCAAATGCAAGTTTCAGTCCATCATTGAATAATAACTTGAATGATTGCCCCCCTTTTCTTAACCCTTAGATTGGAAACATATTTGCACAGTCAGAATCTGCAAGTTTCAGTCCTAATCCTACTTTGTTTCAGAAAGTACTGGCAAAACTAGTATTTGACCACTATCCCTATCAGTCTCAATACATATTTCAGCTAAAAAGCTATAAAAGGTTTCAAATGTATCTAAGCTGTTTTCTCTAACTCAGCAGACTCAGAGATTAAACTTCATGATAAAGGTCTTGATTTTGTTATGCAAAGAGCCAAGCAAAGCCATGTCTTGTTTTCAAAGCAAAACAGTAATTAAAATACACAGAAGAGAAAAAGGCTCACAGTATAAAAAATTGCAGTTAAAAATGAAGAAAATAAGTGATTAAGAATTTTGCCTCAATAGCCACTATACTTTTGAACAAAAACAAGAGCTCACACGTTCATTGCTTATTTCACTGGATAAAACTGGAAATCCAGATGCCTTCACAGGTGAATCTTAGATGAAGTTAACCATTTTCACAGCAATTATTCATGATACTTTTCATGTCAGCTAATGCTGTCTACATGATCCCAGCAGAAACACAGGCTACTTTTAAAGGCATTCAACAAGCAAGAGAGATTGCAAGTCATTGAAAGTCCACCCCAATGCAAATCTCAATGCACTTRCCAACTCACAACATTTTCTTGTAGGAAACTGGTGATGATATTCTGTCTACATCTTCTGTGTATTTTGGAGCTGCTGGCATGTGGCAACACAGGAGATCTCCTATCAACTCACTTTCAATCTCATGGGTCATATAYTCAAGGGAATTAGCAACAGCAGCAGCAACATTTGCAAACTCATCTATCTGCAAGGCAGAATAAGAACTCCTCTTGATTCAGGCCAAAGGTGATCTCAAGTTGCTCCCGTTATTTCTTCTGTCATTTCTGGGTTTTTTTTGTTCAGCACTTGCTGGACACTATCACTGGAATTAGATGAGACCGAAATACCATTTGTCTCAGGATTCTTTTGAGCTTAAGATTCCCACTTCTCTGAAGAGGTGTACTGTCAAGCACAAAATGCCCAAGAACAGCATTCAGTCAGGAAAGAGATGATGGTCACTAGTGCCAGTATTCATCTCGCTGCTGTAATAACATGAGGAACTAGATGACCTCCACAGCGTTGAAGCTGAAGTTATGTCTGCTGTCAGATCATCAGCTGCGCTCGCCACAAAAATATCTTTAATAGCCAGATTTGGTAAAGCACTTGGTAAAAAAAAAAMCACATTGTTTGTATAGATCATATACAAATCCCAGCCACCTCCCCAGACTGTACCTGGAAGTAAGAATAACAGAGCAGTCAGGGTGCAGTATCCAATTCTCAAAGCTAGGAGAGGAATAAGGCAATTAAAAACCTGAACTGGCCTCTTACCTAGCCTTGTTACACTTAGCACTTGCTTGAATGCCTTCTGCCCAGCTGAGAAACATCAAGCTGTTTTGGAAATAGCCAAGCAAAGGCTTTTGGGAAACAGCCAAAGCTCAAGGACTCTTTGGCACCCTCAGGGCTTAGAAAAGAAAATCTRGAAAGCTTCTCTAGTGTTTCAGGAAACTGTAAGATGAGTTAAAACCATTAATTGCACAATTACAGGTGGTGTTCTGTGGATGAACTTAGTTTCTCCGCCATTTTTCACAGATTCCTTTAGAAATAATCCAAAGGTCCCAGCAGGCTGTGAATCACAAACACTGTCTGGGAGACGCTATGTCTARAAGTATGCAGTGAACAAATGTAATCACTAAATTTACAAAATAAATATTTTCTGGTTTGTTTTTTTATCTTACTTCAGAGGTCAATTCCATATCAATATTATCTAGTACACAACATAGTATTATATGCTATGCACTGAGATTGGTTATAAAATAGTTTCAAAAGTAGTTTTACTTCTTTTATTTTGTCTACTTGAGGTCGAATAAATATGTATGCACTCAATGTTCGACCATCACAGGAGTCTAAAATCCCCCAAAGTTGTAACTTTGACTTGAAAATCGTAAGACGTAGCATTTTGAAGGAGGGAAGAAAGGTAAACCAATTACTTAATGTTTGATTTTTGTATCTCTAAGGAGAGCTGATAACTCCTCTTTAAAAATGTCAGCCTTCAATAGATTTATAAATACGCCTCTCTGCAGCTACAAGTGGGATGCAGAAGCTGCAGGATACTGAAGCCACTCCCACAACATTTAAGCGAGGGTGTACATCAAACCAGGAGATTTATAGTAATCCCCTGCTATTAGACACACTTTTCCTGAAAGTGTGAGTTCCCCTATTAGCTGCTCAGCAGGAGACTCCATTTACCCTGCAAGCTTCCTGAAGTGGTCTGAGGCATGCAAAATGTTTAAATTTTGGGAGAACCRCAAACAGCAATATCTCCAGAGTACAAAACATGACCTATTTTTTTAATTGCTCACAGAACAAGACACATCCAAGGTGGCATGGATACAAATAGCTTAACTTGACCTTGCCTAGCGCCAGCTCTGTAAATCACACACAGTAAGAAGGATTTGGTTGTGAAGCTTCGTCCGTTAAGTCATCAATCCATCAGGCGAAAAACTGATGCTCCAGTATCTCAGAGACCAGCCTTCTTGAAAGAAGAAATTATAACAACAAGGAGGCCACCTCAGGCTTTGATTAGTCTTCCTGTACCTGACAAATAGCCCACTAGCAAAAAGCATTTTGTCAGCAACTTCAGTACTGCAGATTTATATTCCTGTAATTCCTGGAGACTGCAAGAGTTAAGCATTTTCAAAATACTTGGTATCTTAAGGCTTTAAGGTCTTTCTCCCTTTTTCAGTATGTACCTTTCAGCATTATTGACTGAGAAATACCAGCCTACTTAATTCTGAAATGTGAAACTGCGATAGATTGTGAGCTGTGGTAGGTATGTGCATCTACAGACCGGGAATTCACCCAGGGAAAGCACCTGGAAAAAAAAATAATCTCCTGATTTAAAAAGCCCTAAATACTGTTTCTYGTGGATACTCACTAAAATGTGTTTGTGCTTAAGAGGCTTGAGAGACTCTCTTTTGTTTAGCTGAGATTTAAGAGGGTAATCTAAAGTCTCAAAACCCCGAATCACAAAAATTTGTCACATTCCTGCTTATAAATGCTCTATTAAAATCTTTATTATATTATCTCTGTGATGGGGTGAATGAATGCTAAAAAAGGAAGTTCTGTAATTGACTCTGAAGTTAGATTCCAGTCATTAGATAATAATTTGGTTAGGTATCAAGACATTTGATTATAAGGTTTTTATTTATTATTTACATTTTGTTTTCACAACATCTAGCTTCAACTCTTCTGAAAGAGATTAAATGGAGACTATTTTTAATTTTGATACCAACAACCGCAAAATAATCCTTGAGATTTAGTAATACCAATCCAGGAATGCTTACAATTAAATAATTTGCAAATATGGGCTAGAATTAGTACAGCTTGCTAAATGAACCCTTTTCTTYGCATTTTTAACAGTCATGGCTATGTTGATCTGAAGACAGAATCACTTTAGTGTCAATGGCCATTTTAGATAGTAGTGCACTGCTGAAAGCATATTCATATTGTAACCACTACCCATCACTAACAGAGAACTGCGTTTGGAAGGATTTTCTTCAAACCGATAGATCAAATGTGAAACTGCTCACGAACGCAGGTTATGAGGCTTTTCCGTTGTACATATCTCTGTGGCTACATACTGCTTCCAGCCATTATAAATGAAAAAAAAAAGTTGAAATCAATAAGAATTACAGGTACACCTCTTCTTCTGACAGTGTTACCTCTGGACATTTGCAGCATTGCATTGGCATGTTAAATGACAACTTGCATATTCACAATGTTAACGTATTCACAGCAAATAGCTAATTTGTTTGCATTTTGCTTCTGTCATAGAAAAATTTATTTTTAACAAATCAATGCTTTTGGCTTTTTTTTCCCCTTTGGCTTGTCCCAAAAGAGAAATTAAAGTTACAAGTTTTTTCTGGTTTGGAATTTAAAAGGTATATATGCAAATGAGGTCTAGACATATGATGCCAGAGTTGGGTAGGTCTTTTCTCCTTTTCATTTAATATAATAAATACTTGCATGCAAACATCAGATCTCATCCTAGAGCTAATATATACAGCTAATATATAATTACTATGAGATTAGATGTGATCCTAATCTAGTAGTAATTAGGGTATAAATGAGGTGGGATTTTTAAATGAACCCTTCAGTGTAGGCCAGTTCAGTATCTCTTCACGTCAGTTCAAGTCCTTTCATTGGAAAGACTCCAAATACAGCAGTATTTTACTTCCTTAGACAGAGTAGAACTTCTTTTGGCGGAGTAAAACTTCTTTTATCGGTAAAGTTTCAACATTTGAGAAGATTGTGAAACAATATAGGAATTTCACTACAGTCCAAGGTTCTGAGGCCCTATGACTGATTTCAGTGTGAGCATTGCTGCTCAAGAGGGTTATGAACAACTAGTTTCCCTGAGTTTACTTAGTATTATTCATATATTACTGTATTAAGAAATTTGGCTAATATCCCCAAACTCTCCTCTGCTGGGACATCAATGTTAACCAAACCCAGGGTTCTGCAGAGTCATACACCATGTGGACATTTGAAGACCAAAGCAACGGTAACCAGAACTCCCTACACTGCTGAAGGAGCATCCTTTCCAGCCACAAAGTTAGAGGAAAAGTTTTGGCGCAAGTAGAGACAACGGTTTAATATATTCCTAAAGAATAGTTTAATTGGCTTTGTATAACTGTTTCCCTCCTGCTCAGATATTGGTATGCCCCCATTCCTATTCTCCTAACCATGTGGAACACATACTCTTCTGCCACATGTTAGATTTCATACTTTATATTATTTAAATACCACGGCACTGTGTGTTATTAATCAAAATCTAAATATTTTGGAGCTGTTTGTTAAACAATTTTCTAGCATCAAAACCTTACAAAATTACAATCTGAGACACTCAGCTGCCTTGAAGCTCTCTTCAGAGAACAMTTCAAAGAGGAAGCCTTTTGTAGAGGTCACTTAACTATATTCAACCCTATAAATGCAATGAAACATTTTTTGTTTCAAAAGTTAGAAAGAAAAAATGTTATGTAATTGTTTTAAATTGTTGGACTATTTAAAAAGTCATGTTAAAATAGTTAAGTTCCGTGATGAGACTTGTCTTATAACTTTTGACATGCATAAGCTATAAAGCATGCCTATTATTAATTTCAGAAATAGTTTTGGATACCTACACTGAATTAAACTGTCACAGTTGATGTAATTATTAAGCAAGATTATAGACCATGCTCTGAAGTTCAAATAGTACCCATTTCAAAAGTCCCCTCGCTAGTTATGAGTCCTACAGCAACCTACAATGACTGGTCACACAGGAGCAGGGTATGAAAGCTCTTTTTGTTTAAAGCTTCTCTTCTCAATCCTAGTTACAGCAGAGTGGTGTGAATGCAAGAGATTTTAATAAATGCAATACATCTCGTTAAGATTTTTTACATGCACATACAACCAATATGGAGCATAAAAAAGGAGCATGTAGTACTTGTCACTTGATTTCAAAACTGCGGATTTGTTGCCTATATGAAATGATCTCAGACTGAGCAACCTCACCGCGGCAAATAGGATCTAGTGGACAGTTCTCTGGATGAACATTCTTAACATTATCAATCAAATTGCAGGCGTCTGTAGTACCACTTTCACCTTTTTATATCAAATGATGTGTGATCAAGGAGTGTTAGATCAACCCCGACATAGCTCTGTTGCTTAAACCAGAAAGAGATACTCCAGCAGACAGTCTAATGCTGGACCTGCTGCATTCTTAAAAGTGGAATTAGCATTCTTAAAAGCGGAAATACATCAAAGTGTGTATGCTTTTAAATACACTGAAATGTAGGGGAAAGTAATTTACTTACAGAAATATTTTCAGCTACACATTAGAAAAAAAAATCTGAACTACACAGGAAAAAATTGCCATCTATTCTGAATTTTAAATAGAGCAACAGGATTCGTGATGCTGTTTTCAGGTTCACTGAAGTGTTTGATACCTTCACAAACTAAACAGAAGATTTGATCTTATGGCAGTAGTCTCACTGAAGCCTTGTGACCAGATACCCACTTCATTTTACAATGTCATTTACACTTGTGCAAATCTGGAATATCCTCTCTGGAATTAATTTAAACTACTCTTGTGAATGCAGATTTACAGAAAAGAGTATGGAAATTAAAGCACATTGTTTAGCTTTTTAAAGATTTAAAAATATTCTTCTTAGCTAGTACAAAGAAAACATGGGCACACATGTATACATATGGCTGTACGCACTTGCACACCTCCCCTAGAAAAGTAGCCTGCCAGTATTGGCTGGCTAGCTGCTAATCATTTTGATCCGGGTAATCAACATAGGAGTAACATATAGTTAAATTTTCTTCTCCTCTGAGAAATTTTAGATAACAACATTGAAGTAATACATGGAACCTTTTCTTATTCTGTGTTAACTGCTTAAAAAAATCAAACAACTTACTTACTTACACTAAAAGATGGTTCTAGCTGATTATAAAATTATAAAAAGCTGATTATAAAATAAGCCTTGCRAAAATAAATAGTTTTGTCCCTGTTTCCAGAAACAAGATGGTATTAGCAGACAAATTATTAAATATAATAATCTGGACACGTTTGCCACTGTCAAGTGTGTGGAGGGCCTGGAAAAGTGATTGTTTCTCAGTCATGCAAATTACTTGAATCCAAAATGAAATTGCCAGTGTTTCTGGGGCAGCATCAATGTTTAAAGTAGATTCCTTTTCGTTCGCTTTTTCCAATTGTTTTTATAGTAACTTTCGTTTGATTGTGATAAACCACGCTCATCTTAGGAGTTTAGCAAAATATGTRCTATAGAATAGGGAAAAAAAATACTGGCCTCATAAAGGATTTGTACCTCCTTTCTTCCTCCTCCTCYTTTTTTTTGTTTTGTTGTTGTAATATATATACATCTAAGGTCTATCTCTTGGTATTTGGTACACTATCGTTATTTTTAAGGAGAATCTTTACAGTTCGGTCTGATCTAGTTTTTCAAGTGTGGGACAGGTATCCCTGTCAGTATTCTGCTGACAGGTATCAAGTGCCTTGTCTCCTGGCAAATGATCAGTTCTGAATCCCATCCTAACTGATATTTGCTCTTTGGAGATGGAAAAAGAAACACAACATGTTTTATAAAGCTCAAATTGGCCTTATCAAACAAAACATCTGCCAGATTTGTGAGTGACTTGTGACAGCAGGAGACATCAGCACTGGCCTCCCCAGCAGAAGTCACTGCAGTTAATGGAAGCTATTATGGAAGAATTCTGGCAAGAATATTTTTTTTCCCAAACAGCTAAAAAAATTAAAAGAAAAATATGTTATGTTGTTATGGTAACAGCTATTTGAAAAATACTGTAACAAAGGCAATYGAATATCAAACTACCAAGCTGCTAGTTTGACTATTTGGTTTTCTTTTKAAGCAGTTTATTTACAGAGATCCCCTCCCTCTTCCCTATGCAGCCACAAGTGTGAGTGTGCATGCTCAGGTAAGACACCATCTGCAAATAGATTGTGTCTGTAGAATTTCAGTCTTGGAGCTGCAGAACTCCAGATACCAGAGATTTTTACACATCACTAGAACATCCAGTGTTATATGGGCTGAGTCCCTCCCTCACACGGCAATAAGACCACATTTTGTAGCATTTCCAGTCTGCGCCTTTGGCACAAAGAGGTGTTCCTGCGCTCCTGTTGCTTCATGGGATGTGGCTAATCCCCTTGCAGGTACCACAGCTACTCCCTGGAAAAGCGCAGTATGGCGTCTCTCCGGGCCGGGAATCCGCACCTTCCCAAGTGCTGGGAAGCCAGGGTTCCAAAACAGTCTCAGGAGTTAGAGCAGAATGCAGCAACACACCCTTCCAAAGCCTGCAACTGTATTTTGCACTTTACACTTCTTCTTCAGATTTTCACTGAAGGAGCACAAGTTTCTACGTGCACTAACTTCAACATCTTACTTCGAACAGGAGCACGTAGTCCTCACCCAGATAAGGCTTCTGTTGAAGCTAGTGCGTAACGACCTGGGTAATGACTGAAAGGTCTGGCTACTTGATGTTACCTACTGATGTATGTACAGTGGTAACGTGAAAGAGCTGGAGGACACTGCCACCTCTTCCTCTTAGACCTGTGCTTTCAGCCCTCATGTTTACAAAAAACCAGACAAACGGCACACATTTTTCTGGTACTTGTCTCAGGCTGAACAAACCTAGGAGCTTTGCTAAATTTCCTCCAAACTGCATAATGGAGGATCAAGTTACACTGTGTAAGTACTGCATAGGAATTGTGAACATCCTATTTCTTAATAGGGAGATGAGATTTTAGAAATGTGAAACTTGCATTTGTTTCACTGCCTTCAATCCCTCTGAGGTGTTTAACGGTATGAGTTTACAGAGAGTCCCATTCTTAATGAGAGTAACCAACATGGTTTATCTAACAGGATTACGAACAGGGGGCGGGGCGATGTGGAGGTTGGCTTCTACTTGTTTTGCTGTAACTGGGAATTTTGTAGTCATGTTGTTTTTTAAATAGACAAATGTTTGTTAGTGTCAACATTGAAAATCAGTCATGTTCATGTGCAATAAAAGCCACGAGAAATATTAGGTAGCAAAAATCCACAACAGCTTATTTTGCATCACTTTGCAAAAGAGAAAGTTCTGAGCTAACTGTTCTCTGCGACCATCCAAATTCAGCAACGATGTGCCATATAGGTCCTACTGACACGCATATGTATATGGGACTGCATTTGGAAACTGAATGCAAATGGTGGTATTTTCTAATCCACCCAAAAATCCCTTGAGCATTTCAGACATTCCAGTCAAAGTGATTCTTTAATGTGGGACCTACTTACCACATTTGTTTTACATTAGAAAATGCTGTATAGGTTGTTTACGTTTGGAAAAGTCAGTGGAGAGAGATTTCTGTAAGTGTTCTGAAAGAAAGATTGCACCGTTACTGTAACAAGGACAATTATGGACAGACACAGGTAATAGCTGTTTAGAAAATGTWAGGAGCATTATTGTGGATAATAGACATTCTTTTCTTAGCATTGCCCTCGCCCGAGTTTCATTTTCCATTGGTGTTGTCCGCCTAGATTGCTTAAGACAGCTGTAGTCTTCTCATTTACATTAAGGTAACAAAAAGTTGGCTGCTGGGTTGTCCCAGACGGAGTTCATCTGTACAAAGGTCTGAWACTGTGAGGGAATACCTAAAATGTCAGACATGTCCGCTATCTAGAGCTGCTGCAAATTATCACCTCTTCCAGGTCAGAAAGGCCAAAATCATTTCCAGCTCTATTTTTCTAAAAGCCATTTTCATTTAATCTGTCCTTTACAAATGGTAAATTTAATGAGAACTTCAGGAATAATTCAAACTAAAATTAAGAAAASCCCTTGATATATACGTATTCAATTCAAATGTATTTTAGTAAGCAACAACCTGGCCACTATTGAAATAGTTCTCAAGTACTATTGAAATAATAGGTATGTTCGCAAAGGAAACCTGCTTTCTTTTAAAGTGACTATGCATTATTTCAGCTTCTTCTGATAATAGCGCATTTAATAGCAGGGCCAAGATGCAATCAATCTTTTTTGTTGGAAGAAGGTGTTACATTGTACCCGTATGCTTATATTCACCTAGCAGTTTCAATCCGCTAAGCAGCCTGTAGTTCAGCAGGGCTGCTGCTTGCTTGGCCTCCACTGTATTCCTCTTGCCTGCTCCGCGGGGCAGGGGGGAGCAGAGGAGGTGAGAGTGGGACCGGGGAAAAGGAAGAGGTCTGTCTCTAAAGAGACACTGAATTAGACTGGAGTGAGTAGTTGACGTCCTCTGTAATTATACACACATTGAACTCTTTACAGTTGACTTAAGTTACTTTGCACTGCATTGGTGTGGCCCTCCATATTGATTAAAAGCAGCATCTATTTACCTTAACAATAAATGTGGAGATTAGTAAAAGTTCACTTGATCACAATACGAAGACTGATAATTAAAGGGCAATGCAACCCAGATGGAATGTAAGTGCCTGAAGCGGCATGTTAGGAAGCATAGGCTGCTTTTGTACAAGAGGGTATACATGTGTGGGTTAAGGCTTGCAGAAAGCCCTTCAACTAGACAGTTTTTGTCGAGATACTTAAAGTAGAGGAAGGCCAGAACCTGTCCTGAGAAGGTTGGCCCACCAATTCTCCTGGCCAAAGTGACAAATACGAAGCTCTGGAAAAGGAAGAAGACTTTAAAGTACAATGTGACTAAATGGACAATCTCTCTTGAAAGAGGCCTCCACATCTTTTATTCTTCTTTCATGTCTCCTTTATGAGAAAGAACAAGTTTAAGGTAAGCAGGACGTACTGCTGATTCTATGGGTTAAGCTCTTGATGGCGTAGGGTCTATAAGAAAGGGAAGAACTGGGTTTAGTATGTGACAGACTCAATAGAAACACTCCTCCTCTCATTATGGGATCTCCTGTATGGAAGGGGGAGGACAGCTCTTATTCCTATTGCATCTATCATTCGGTTTACATGGTAGACATCGTGTTTTACTAATCCCTTTTTATCAAGAAAGCAAGCAGCTGATAACTAGAGAAGTGAAAGAATAGTCTCAATCCCATATGGACAACTTGGAAAATCAGATTCTGAAGTGGTTGTATCCGCGCTTTGTAACAAAAGGGTTGTATCTCTTGATAGGACTTGACACCCATCCCTCGTTTCTTTTCTTTGTACCTATATTGATGTGCCGTGTGCTTACCTCCTCGCAGAAAATGATGTGATAAAAGGTGACTTTTGACAAGCATTGCAGCGATTTCCAGAGGCCAGAATGTAGAAAATAGTAGACCAGTTTATTACTGAAACACAAATGATAATTGGCATCTTAAATTAATAACATTGTCCCTCATGTGATATCTCAAAATAAATTTCCAGCTGAACAAAGACTTACAAATGTTTTGGGTTTTTTTCTAACAAACACTATCACCAGTTACACTGATCCCATCAAAGTCCCATTTTAAAGAATGGCTTAGTTAGTTCACGTGTGAGCTTTTTTCTCAGTAGTTTTAATTCAGAGCATGTCAGAACTGTTTTACACCAAGCCAAAGATTCATTCAGTCACTTTGCAGCTATAGAGAAGACAGTGATTTTGCAGTGCTAAGTAGCAAGGTGAATAAGGTTAGCAAAAAGGTAAGGAAAATGCGAGAAAGAGAGGCCGTCCATTGAATGAATGGCGAAGCATGGTCCTATTCCTTCCGACCTGAATCTCTGTACCCCTAACAAATCGTTGGCAAGCGCCAAGCCACCAGCCTCTCCCAGCCCCTCACTGTGGGGCTGCCAGGAGCTGGGAGGAATTTCCCAGGCGTGAGAGGTTCCCTGGGCCTCCTGAAAGGAGACAAATACAGACAGACCCAAGGCCTACAGGGCAGCTGCTCTGGCTTTGATAGCAGCTGGTATTTTGTAATTTCTTCGTTGTAGAACGGTTAGAATAATTATCCATGGTGAAGGAGGCTGCGCGTACCCYCTTCCTCCATCACCTAGCACGTCCCAGTCCACCCTCCGCTCCATAGCTGCCCTGGAACTTCCAGGGCTGTGCTTCTGTGTCCCCGGTGTCATTAAAAGACTACAAARAGCTACCCAAACACTTTGTTAAGTACACGTGTAAGCCACTGCTTTCCTCCTTGCGTTGCATATGCACAGCAGATTAGGAGTTTGTTTAGGAAGCAGTCAGGAATCTCTTTGTTTCCTTCTTTCAGGTACAAGGTGAATTAATCCGTTTGGAAACCAGCAAATCCACCCCTCCCCTTCTCCCCCCATATGCCTGAATTCTTCCAGCCTACATCTCTTGACAATAAAGACAGATAAAGCTCGGATACCCTTCCAGATGAAGGAATTGAGCCTGTTTCTTTGCATGTAAGTTTTCTAAATAAATCGCTTTTGTTGTTTAAAGCTGTGATGAATGGAGACAGAGGGCCAGATTGGTCGCTAGAACAGTACAATGGATGTAAGAAGGTTTTTTTCTTTGCCGTATAAATCATTCACATTGTTTAAGGTACATTGATCAATCTAATGGCTTGTAATAGGCTCCTAATTGCCACTAGGAAAGTACTGCAAGCTTGCATTTGAACGTGAAATGCTTCATGATCTGAGCTGAAATTCACCTTAAGCCTGAGCTCCAATAATTACAGAACACAGAAGGAGCACAATGAAGGGTTCCCAGTCTTTCCTCGCCCTAATCCCAGGACAGGGGGAGGGGGGAGAGGGGAACATACGAATGGGGGGTCCAGCGTATTCTCCTCTTCCAAACCAGCAATTCATTAACGGGCAAAACCTGCAGGGGGATTTATTGGTCATTGTGGACCGAAGAGAACTTTGTAATGTCAATCATCCTGCCTATTACGCTCCCACATATCTCTATCTGCAGATAGACAGCTTGCTTAATCACAACCAACATTCTGAGTCATGCCTGGCTAAAAACGTGATATAAAAAGCTAGGACGGTATCAGAAGCGGGGCACTGGGGGAAATGCGGGGTCAGGACTCCTCTCTCGTGAGGATGCTCTGCCGAGGCACACGCCTGCTCGCCTGTCCCCGGCACGGAGCTGCCGCTGCCGCTGCCGCTGCCGCCGCCGCCGCCGCCGCCGCCGCTTCCCTTCGCCCCGGCCGGCCCGGCGGGAGAAGCGGCGGCGGCCGAGGGGCCGGGCGGGCAGAGGGACCCGCCGGGCTGGGACTGCTGCCGGAGGAGTGCCGAGCTACGGCTGTGGCCGCTGCTCCTCTGCTCAAATACAGACCTCATTACCAAGTCATCAGAGCTTCTTTAATGGACTTGCGCGAAAAGGTGGTTTTACGCTCTGTAAGCGTGGGTCCAACCGTTTACTAATTAAACTCCTTCTGTTTAGAAACACCTACATTTTAAGAAAGCTTTACGAACGCTAGCACTGGCTGAATTTCAAACCTGATGCAGCCTGAGCTTGTCATCTCTAACCTATATATCGTAACAGCACCGGAAAGCATGGGAACCAAGAGAGAAAATCCTCGTACGATGTTCCTTACACAGTGTTCCTCAGACTTTCCTACCAAGGCAGAAAACAAATCTATGATGCTGTTGAATAATCTTCCAATAATTGTAGTAATTAAAATCATCATACAGTCTGCAGTCACCTTCCTTCCTTTGACACTAGTCTTCCCTTGAATTGTTAACGTGTCTTCGGCTGAGATAAACAGAACAAGGGAGGTTTAAAATACATGGTCCAAATAAATTTAGCGGAAGAGAATTAGTTCCACAGACACGTTTTTGACTGCGCTCTGTAGGATTTCTAAAACTGATTTAGATTTTTTAAATCTGTGCAGATTTTTTAAACGCAGGGTAATGTGGGTCCCCCCGTTCCTCCTAAGCAGCGTCACCTCCCAGCCCGAGGAAGAGGTGAGAGYCCAGCCCGCTGCCCCACCTCGGGGCTCCCTCTGCGGGGGCAGGGGGAGCGCGGAGTGCAGTGCGGAACAAACACCACGGGAAAGCTCAAGCAGAAATTGTTGGAGAGTGCCATCATTTTCATTTAATTTCCAGGATCTATGTGATCCCAGTGCTCATTCCCTTTTTACTAACTATAAAAGATTTCCTTCTAATCAAAAGCTGCACTTCATCTTTATCCACAAATGAAAAACTCTACAGCAGAAAGAATTCAGTTGACTCAACAGGCACCAAGGTCTGTATTTTAACACCATCTTTATATATCCTTCCCCCTTTTAGTATCTACTCTTGGGCAGAATAGTGGGGAAGCCTTTTCTTAACTGAAGTTATTAATTTATCACCAGGTCCCCCTCTGCGTTGCCCTGATAATCGATGGTGGTTTCTAGATCATGTAAATGAAAAGTGTAATTGGGGGGGGGGGGGTGTTGCACGGAATTCCTGTTGCTAAAAAAAAAAAAAAAAGAAAAAAAATCTGGCAGGACGCAATTATTTATCTCGGCGATTAGCAGGTTGCCTTTTTGCTGCCCACGTCCCTTCTGTTTGGCAGAAAATGAGGCTGCTCCTCTGGAACTTGGAAGGGTTTGCCCCTTTCCCACCCGTAACATCCATGTGTAAAACTCCGTGCCCCTCCTAGGATTCAGGGGAAATTGTACAGCAACCTTACATTTAACTGCTGTTAAATCGATTTATTTGGAAAATATTTGGCAGCTCTTTCCCAGAGCTCTGTTGGAACAGAAGAGCCATTTCATCTGACGCTCTTGAATATGAACCCAGGAGCCTCCCAATCAGCTTTAATGAACGAATTGTTTCCCAGCTTTACCTCCTAAAGACAGCAACTTTAGTAGTTGCACAGATGAAAAGACACGCGTAAAGGGAAGATGGGAAACAATATTGTTCAAAGGAAGTGAACTGTTGCATTTAATTAGGCTATTCTTCTTTATTAGTATTCATATTGAGATTTTTTTTTTAAGATTTATGTTGATTTAACCGTAATGTATTTATGATGTAAATATATTCCGAGATGAAAACGTCACGGATCAATTGTAAAGGACCCGGATACATAATTTTAAAAAATCAGTTTCAGTTTATATGAGGTTCTCACCCCACTTTCGCTTCTTAGTCAGATTTGTTTATGCAGAATCGACATTTAATAGTGCTAATTGCACTCCAGTTAAATTGCCCTGATTGCAGAAAGGGAAGCAATTTTCGTGCTCTCTGTCTGGGTTTGGAAGAAATTGTTTTATATTCACCTCTTTATAAAGAAGTGGAGATAAGGCACCGAGCCTTTGCACAAATTGCACTTATGGGCTGACTGGCAGCATTCAGGCGCTATAATAGAGCATTATTTGGCCGTTTTGAATAATGTAAAGCATTTGCTGAAAGCTATTCTCCTGAAAATTGCTTTAACTTTTAAAAGGGTGATGATTCACTCCAAACCAGGCCTTTGTTACATTGTCATTATCCCCCCAAATGTTTTAACAGTCAGCTCAACACTTTAGCATAACACATTGATCTTTGTTTAAAAACTCGATTTTTGGAGTATGAAAAAATCTGTCAGAAAATACTTGACCCCCTAAAGATGTGAGCAGCGTTCCCCCTTCCGCCGCCATTCGCTCAGCCCTTCCACCGCCTGCCTCCTTCCCGCGGGTTTTAGTTACTTTTCCCATTACAAAGGGGGCGAGGAGATAGATGTAAGGCAGGCAGAGCCATCCGTCTGCCTTCAGGCGCAACAGAAACCCTACTTGGCTGTGGGAGCGCAAGCGGGCAGCGGATGCCTTTACTCGCTGATGTAGAGGCAACATTTTTGAACGTCACGCTCTCGATCTGCCTTCCAGCTTATTTTATTTATGACCTTCCCCAAGGAGAGGGGAAAGACCCTCTCCCCCCGCCGCCGCGGGGTTGGCCAGAAGCGCCTCGCTGCCACTTGGCGACCACCTCGGCAGGCTCCTGGGAAGGAGCGGGTTCCCCCCGGAGGAAGGAAGGAGGGAAGGAGGGAAGGAGGGAGTCACCTGTTGGGTGATTGCTCCCGGGTGCCCCTGTCGGACTCCTCGCCTCGCCCGCGGGGGTTATGTCGCTCCCCCCGCCACCGCCTTTCAATCGCCTCCACCCGCCGAGCGCTACAGCCCCCCTGGGTGAAGCCGCCGCGTATGATCTGCTCCAGGCAGACCTTCGGAGAAAGGGTTTGCAGTGCACCCCCCGGACCCCTGCGCTGGCCGCGAGTCAATGTGGAAAGAATTAAGCGCAGGGCAGTATTTCCTCCTACCGCCCCGACTCCCTTCAATACGCGGCGACAAAAAGGCGAGCGCCCTTTGAAAATAGCCTTAGACGTTTAAATAAAAGATAATCTCCAGGGACATCCTTCCCTGGCGCGGCAGGCGTCCTGCAGATTGCATAACACGATGTACAACAAAACGCAGTGCCCGCCTTATTTAAGCACGAAAAAAATATACCAAAACAAGTAAAGAAAAGCGAAATCCTCTCAAATTCGCGGTTTCTCCATCTTGCTCCTTAGCTATGCCTATTTTGCATCTGCTAGGAGGTTTTACACTGGATGGCTGAGGCGGCACCGAGGAGAAGGAAATATTGACTCAAATGCAGAGCAAGTACCCGGCGTTGCTTGAACGCACTCGCATTTCTGGTTCAGAACTGTACCCAGCTGCACTGGGGACGGCAGCAGCTGAGGGAAAAGCTCCTATTCCCAGCCTTACAGAGACGATCGCAATGACGAAAAGTTGCACGGCTATTGATCTTCCGCGGACACAGTACGGGCAAGTTCTAGCCAATTACTTAAGAAGCCTCCAATAATTACAAATCAAAGGGACTAGCTTGCAAGACATTGAGGAGCCGAGGTTTGGACTTACATTTCGCACATGCAGAGAGCAGGTAAAGTCTCTGTCGCTCACTGGGCGTGTGGAGTGTGCACAGTGCAGAGGCCCCAGGCAAGTGCTGGGGAGGCTTATTCCAGCAGCGCCCTAGCACTGCTAGCAGGGAGCAAGCCTTCTGCCATTAGCAGCMCTGTTTCCACGGGGGTGTATGAGGCTTGAAAAACGTGCTGCAGGCTGCGAATTTGACTTTCAAAGTATTTTGCCGGRGATTACTCTGTAAAATAAAATCCTCTCCCTTAAGCGACAGGATGTCATATGCCCTCGGCCCCCCTCCCGTCCCGGTGCGAGAGCAGAGGGATGCCTGTCGGTTCCCTGCCTTTGGATTTTTTGGCGCTTTATATAACTAAAAAGCCTCCTCGGTTCCTTTTGCAAAGAAAGTAAGAAATACGTTGTGCCCGGAATCACTTCTAGTGTTTAGCAAAGCAAAAYCAAAAAATGAACGTGTTTTCATAAAACGTCATTAGGCGCTGTTAGGTTATTTGTATCCAACACGCACAGCTGCCCGACGGCCTGTAAAGGAAGCAAAGGGCCTGTTGAATAAAAGCAATGCAGGTAYGGTTTACTGGACGCGAGGATGGCAGGTGACTGAATAAGCAGCGGGGGATCTAACACCTCCCGCACAGTTTACAGGCGGCGGCGGAGCGGCGTCAGGCGTGACACCAGCCCTCCGCCGACGCTGACCCCCGCGCTCGACTCCTGCCCTCTGCGGCTCTCCTCGCTCCTCCCGCAGCCAGCCGCTGCCGGGGCAGTGTCACGCCGGCCGCACCTCTCCCGGCTTCTGCCGGCGGGAGTCGCAACCCGGCGGGCAGCCGGGGTTTGTAGTTAATTGCGGCGCAATCGCCGCAGTCCGGAGCGGGGAGTTTTTTCCCCGCGCGCTGACTGGCACGCGCCCCGAGCCCCGGCGCCGGCACCTCCGCGCAGCCTGATTGGCTGCCGGGCCGCTCCGGCCCGCTCCGCCCGCGCCCTCATTGGGCGAGCGCCGCCGCCAGCGGTACTTCAAAGCGGGCGCTGCCCGCACTTAGGCAGAGTTTAGCCCCGCCGAGCCGGAGTGTCCTCAGTGCCGCCGGGCAGCGCGGGGCGCACCGCCAGCGCCCTCCCCCTCCGCCCCGCCGCCCAGCCAGGGACGTGCTATGGCTACGTCTATCCTCGGGGTAAGTCGGCACCGCGCGCTTCCCCGCGGCCGCTCGGCAGCGGCGCCGCTGCAAGCGCTGCTGCTGCTGCTGCTGCTGCCGCCGCGCTGCGGCTGCCCCCCGCGCAAATCGCGCTGACCCGCGGGCGAGGGGTGATCCCGACCCGCCTCGGGGGATCTCGCTGCGGGCTTCCCACCGGGTCGTTCGCAGAGAGTTTAGTCTGAAAACTCGCCGGGCCGGAAAGAAGGCGGGCTGCCTGTGCTTTGTTTTGTTTTCTAATTTTTTTTTTTTTTTTAAACTCCAAGTGCCACGGTAAATATCCAAAGACTCTGGCTAGCCCGGCTTTGCGCGTGGCGCCGGTCGGAAGGCTCCGCGCTTGCCTTCCTGCCATCTCGTTTTTCCGCCGCTCCGCTACGGCGGCTCGAGGAGACGCCGCGTTTCGTTCCCACGGGATTTTTGGTTTAACGGCGTCAGGCTCGAGCAGCCCGGCGCTGCGCGGGGCGTCCCGAGTCGCCCTCCCGGAACACGCGTGTCGCTCGTCCCCGCCGGGATCCGCTTCCGATGTAAATCCCTCGGGCGCCGAGGCCGGTCCCCGGCGAGAAACGAGTTGTGCCGAGCGGGGCAGGGCCGGAGCCTTCCTCCAAAACAAGAGAAAACTTTTCCGCCGTGCCGCTCGTCGCGCCGCGGTTCCACCCGCGCCGCCGCGTCCCCGCGGGAGCCTGGCGAGGCGGCAGGGGTGAGGCTGACGGGCCGGCTTTGTCTCTCCCGCAGGAAGAGCCGAGATTTGGAACGACTCCCCTGGCCATGCTGGCCGCCACCTGCAACAAGATCGGCAACACCAGCCCGCTGACCACCCTGCCCGAGTCCAGCGCCTTCGCCAAAGGGGGCTTCCACCCCTGGAAACGCTCCACCTCCAGCTGCAACCTGGGCTCCAGCCTCTCGGGCTTCACGGTGGCCACGAGCAGGGGCTCCAGCGGACTGGCCGGCGGCACGGGCACCGCCAACAGCGCCTTCTGCCTGGCCTCCACCTCGCCCACCTCGTCGGCCTTCAGCAGCGACTACGGCGGCCTCTTCTCCAACTCGGCGGCGGCGGCGGGCGTGTCCCCGCAGGAGCCCGGCGGGCAGTCGGCCTTCATCTCCAAAGTGCACAGCTCGGCGGCCGAGAGCCTCTACCCGCGGGTGGGCATGGCGCACCCCTACGAGTCCTGGTACAAGTCGGGCTTCCACTCCACGCTCTCGGCGGGCGAGGTGGCCAACGGGGCGGCCTCCTCCTGGTGGGACGTGCACACCAACCCGGGCTCCTGGCTGGAGGTGCAGAACCCGGCGGGGGGGCTGCAGAGCTCGCTGCACTCGGGCGCCCCCCAGGCCTCGCTGCACTCCCAGCTGGGCACCTACAACCCCGACTTCAGCTCCCTCACCCACTCCGCCTTCAGCTCCACCGGCCTGGGCTCCACGGCCGCCTCGCACCTGCTCTCCACCAGCCAGCACCTGCTCACCCAGGAGGGCTTCAAGCCCGTGCTGCCCTCTTACACGGACTCCAGCGCGGCGGTGGCGGCGGCCAGCGCCATGATCTCGGGCGCCGCCGCCGCCGCCGCCGGGGGCGGCTCGGCCCGCTCCGCCCGCCGCTACTCGGGCCGCGCCACCTGCGACTGCCCCAACTGCCAGGAGGCCGAGCGGCTGGGGCCGGCGGGGGCCAGCCTGCGGCGCAAGGGGCTGCACAGCTGCCACATCCCCGGCTGCGGCAAGGTGTACGGCAAGACCTCGCACCTGAAGGCGCACCTGCGCTGGCACACGGGCGAGCGGCCCTTCGTCTGCAACTGGCTCTTCTGCGGGAAACGCTTCACCCGCTCCGACGAGCTGCAGCGGCACCTGCGGACTCACACGGGCGAGAAGCGCTTCGCCTGCCCCGTCTGCAACAAGCGCTTCATGCGCAGCGACCACCTGAGCAAACACATCAAAACGCACAACGGGGGCGGCGGGGGCAAAAAGGGCAGCGACAGCGACACGGACGCCAGCAACCTGGAGACGCCGCGCTCCGAGTCCCCCGACCTCATCCTGCACGAGGGGGTGGGCGCCGCCGCCCGCGGACCGGGCAAGGAACCTACCGCGGGGCCCGGCGACTCCTAGGGGCAGCGCCGCCCGGCCCCGCCCCGCCCCGGCCCCGCGCCGCCGGCGGGCTCCCCCGGGAGCCGCCCGGACTCTGCTCCGCGCCGGCCGGAGGGACGCCAGCCGCGGACGGCGCCCGGGGCCGCGGCGGGGGCGGGCCGGCGGATGGCGGGGCTGGAGAGGCGCGGCCCCCGTCCCGTAGGTACAAAGTGACACTTTCTTCCGTTTCCTTTTCCTCTTCTCCTTCTGTCGGAAGGGAAGCATCCCAAGAGAGGCGTAAGGTGAGAAATCAAACTGCAAGTCCGAGACGGTTCCTCTGTATCTCATACACATCTGTATAAATAGGGTTCAAAAAGAAAAAAGAAAAAAAAGAAAACCAGATCGTGTTCGCTTATTTTTCTTGTAAATGTTGATCTGATAGCGGGTTTGGGGATTTCCTTTTTTTTATTGGTGAATTCCTGAAATTCAGGGAGGTTTTGGGGGTTTTGTTTTGTTTTGTTTTTTTTTCTTATTTTAAATTTCTGATGCACTTTGTGGAAGTCAGTATATATGTAAAAGATATTTAAAATGTTGAGTTAACATTTCACTCAAACACACGTAAGTTAAGGTCTCTTAAAGAAATTAAATGCGTTTATCTGTATGGAAAAAATCTTGACATATTTTCATTTTGGTATTATTAAAGGACTCTGAACAATATACTCACGGGTTTGTTCTTCTTCGTGCCCCCTCCTTCCCCCCTCCCAGCCCTCGCAGGGGTCAGGTTTTTAGAGGGAGCCCTCGCACCCCTCCCAGTCCTCCTTACAGTGACCGTGATTAAAAATCCGGCAGGCATTTGATAGCCGGGAGGGGAAGGAGCCGGCCCCCGAGCCAGGCGCGCTGAAGCACTCTGGTCKCTCTCTTCAAACCGCCTTAGTTCTGGTTTATTTTTTTTAAAACAAATTTAAACCGAGTCCGAGGCCGGCTACAGCAGCCGGGACCCATGCCGAGCCCTAAGCGCCTTTGGTGAAACCGGCCCCAAAATGGAGTGAAGCTGAACTGTGCCGAGGAACGATTTATTTGATTTAAAAAGCCTTGAGCGCCACAAGGCTGCCTAGGTTGGGAGGTGATC
This sequence comes from Oceanodroma leucorhoa, assembly GCA_030449065.1. NCBI lineage: Eukaryota > Metazoa > Chordata > Aves > Procellariiformes > Oceanodroma > Oceanodroma leucorhoa. The sequence goes on from JASVER010000003.1 coordinate 13,013,886, forward strand.
TCGGGGGAATAAATCGCTAGAGTCAATACTCCGGAAAAGACATTTCATGCCTAAATGAAAATCTTGTTAAATGTTATTAATTTTGACTTAGAGCACACAGCAGCCCCCTGTGCCTTGTATTCCCTTATTAGGGATTCATGTCTTATCAAATATCTAATTAATCTCCTAGACATCATTTGTTCTGGCCAACTTTATCTCAGCTGGTCCACGGGGAAAACTCCGAATATTCTCGGTGACAAAGCTCCCTTGAAGATCCTTTTAATTGTCCAAATTAACTGCACCAAATTTGCATGTCAAACGGTAAAGGGCAACCTGAGATAAAATGTAAACGTTTTAAAAGCCCCAAACTAAGCACTTGATTTGATAACTAGGCTTTTTAATGTTATGGAAGACAACTGCTCCTTTCCTTTTCAAAGACAGTTGATCTATGCAAATAGTGAATTGGAAATGCTTATGTCCCCATGCAGTCAAATGGTCCTTGCATGTTATTTGAATATCAGTGGCTCTGCTATTGAAAAGGTTCAAGGATGCTCTCTGACTTCTTTGTGATTACTCAGTGCAGCGTCTTATTCTGAAGAAAAAAAACTCAGGAATAATTAAAGGCTGGGCTAAGGCCTGGGAACACATTTGGGACAAGAATCTCATTTAGACAGGCTCTTTCAAAATAAGGCACAGTTAAATTGACCAGAAGGCAATTATTGAAATGAAAATTATTTTCACTCCCTTTGTCTCCTGACCACCAACCTAACAGCCACAGTATTTTTTTAAAGGCAAATTGTTAAATGAGATAATTGTGTTATTAAAAAAAAAGAAAGGGGGGGGGAAGGAAAAAAAAGTTAATTTAGTCTGCCCGGTACAGATTGGAGGAATACAAATATTTTAATCCTCCATAAAACAGGGAATGCAAATAACGTCGGAAAACGGATTCTGCTGTCGGCCACCAACTGGAATAAAGACGTTGCGTTAAAGAAAATACATCTGCCGTGAATACTAATAACCGCGTCCCACCTCCTCCGCGCCACTGTTGCACAAAAGCGACCGGGCAGCGCCGACACCGCCTCTGCCCCGGCGCGGCGGCGGGAGCCCGGCGGGCAGGGGCGAGGAAGCCTCCGGGAGACGCACCGCGCATCTGGCTGCCGGCAGCACCATCCCCGAGAGCCGCTCCGGAATTTTTCTGGCCGAAAGCACTCCGGCAAGGTCCCTTTTCTCCCGCCCCCGCCGCGCCGGCGGCTGGGTGCCGGCAGGTTTCCCGGCGGGCAGAGCAGAGCAGAGCAGGGCAGGGGAGGGGAGGGCGGGCAAGGGGAGCGGGCGAGGGGGACATGCTCGGGCAGAGGCAAAATAAACAGCGGGCTGGCTCGCCGKGCGGCGGGGCACGGCCACGGCTGCCCTCCCTGCCGGGTGGTGCTGGGGTTGCGGAGGAATGCACCCGCGCGGGGTGTTGGGCAGAAGTCAGCTTTGTTTTCGATTTATAATAAAACACATCAAAGGAAACCATCCAGGTCCAGTTTCTGCCAGGCCGGGGTTACAATTCTCAGCTCAATGATCAAGGACCTCTTTGCATTGCCTTTGCCCCTTCGGGTCAGAAAACGTCCATCACTTACAGACTCCCCAGAAATGAAGAAGGGAGCAGCTCTGGGCCGCAGAGCCGGTTCGTTTAACCAGGAAAAAAGAAAGCATGTCACCTTTTTAAAAATAAATGACACCATTCTTTCGTACATGTTGGCGATAATTATATGGTCTGGGGAACTTTTACACAAAGAAAAACTAAAGAACAGACGGTGTGAGAACCGAAAAATAAATCTGATCCCACTTTTTGAATCCGTAGTTCAGCAGCACCTCTTTAGGGGGAAGAYGCTAACTCGAGAGCAGGAAAGCACCGGGAAAGAGAGAGATGCCCTCCCGRGCTCCGGCGGGGAGCGAGGCCGCGGGGAGAGCCAGGCTCCCCGCCGCCTTGGCCCCGCTCGCCCCGGGCTCGCCCGTGAGCTGAGCCCAGCTCCGGTTTACAGCTCTCTGGAGCAATTGCTTCCCATTCCCACACCTCGCGGACAGCAGCTTCACGCCGGCTCCTCGAGCCCGTGAAAACGCGGCTAAAGACCAGCCGCCGACAGCAACCACCAACCGACGGGAAAAGGTAAAATGCCAAGAGAAATTATTTAGTAAGTGTCATGCGATCGCCGAGTCCCCGGTTCGCAGGAAGCGTGTCCTCTGCCCCCCGCGGCGAATTACAGCCCTAACGGCTCGTTTTACACTTAAAAGGTAACATTAATGTTTTTGTTCTAATGAGATAATATATAAACACCCGATCCCGTGCCCGGACAGTTTCTTAATTGCGTCTTTCAATTCAAATGGAAACTTTATCTGCGCGAGCTGTAATTTATTCGCAGCCATTATCTGTTCGCCAAGATCCTCTCCCACCCTTCCAAAACGCAGATGAAGGGAATCTAACAGAAAGCCCGCCCCTTTGGGTAATTGGTGCGCTAAGTGTTTATTTTAAGTGAGAATAATTTAGCTACAAATTTCCTCAAGGAATAACATTCTTAACACATTTAAAGGAAAAAAAAAAAGCCCGTAACCCGGGACTGGCGGCGGCGCCTGGCGGTGCCCCCGCCGGGGCCGCACGGCGGCTCCTGGGCGCCACCTAGAGGCCCGCGCCGCCCCGCGGCCGCCGGCAGGCTCGGGGGCGCGGCTGGAGCCC
>JASVER010000003.1:13016630-13043144 GCA_030449065.1 Oceanodroma leucorhoa
GGGAGCGGCGGAAGGCCGCGGCGCCTGGAGGGGGGCGGGAGCGGCGGGGCCGGGCCCCCCGGAGCGGGCGGGCGGGCGGGCTGGCCGGGGTGAACTTCTGCGGGAGACGGCAGGGGCGGGACGGGCCCGCGGCGGCAGCGCGCACCCACCTGAGGGGAGGCGGCGGCGCGGCGGGGCGGCMGGCTCGCCTCTGTAGCTCCTCCGGGGCCGTCACCTGACGGGGCGGGTGGGCCCTCGACCGTTAGTGCCGGCACCCCGCCGGGGTGGGTCACCACTCCCCGCCCGGCTCTGTGGGCCGGCCCCGTCCGGGGGCCGGGCGCGGCTCCCGGCGGGCACCCGGCGGCGGGCACCGGGCGACGCATCGCCGCCGCCTCCGCGCCGCTGTTTTAACACAAACCCGCGGCAGTGCCTATTTCCGAGATGTGCTAATTGCTACCTGGATGGCAGGGCGCGAAGTCCTTGTCCGTTTCCTAGTACAAAGTAGGTTGCTAGAAAATTTGAAATTGCCTTTCAGCCTAAAGCTGCCTTACCTGAATGTCATAATTACAGTAATTATGTACATCCAAATTACATGCTAATTAAATTAGAATCAAATCGTTCTAAATCGAAATCAAATGAGGTAGCGAGAATTAATCAATGACAACATAAATAGAGAGCTTCCTTCAGGGATATTTATTGTAACGATCCAAGCAGGGACCTGATCTGGAAGTCACCTGTTTATTTACTTTCGGAACAGTAATAATTCACGGTTCAGCATTAATTTTAAACGATCGGTTCCGCGGGGCAGCAGAGCTAAAGGGCGGCCCGGGAACCCCCTCGCCCGAGGACGGAGGCTCTGCGCCGCCCACCTCCGGGCGAAGCCCTGGCCGCCCCGAGGGCCGCTCCACGGCGCCGGCGGGGGCGGGAGCCCGCCCTGCCCTGCCCTGCCCTGCCCTGCCCTGCCCTGCCCCGCCGCCGCCCTCAGCACCGGCCCGAGCCCCTGCCCCAGCCCGCCGGGAGAGCGGCCGTTAGAGCCGCCGGCCCTCCCTCGGCTCTGACTTCTGCCGCTCCGGCCCCGGGGAGCCCCAGCTCCAGGCCCCGGCGGAGGGCTGCGCCGCCGGGCCCCGTCCCCCCCCGCCAGGCTGAGGGAGCCATGGTGCCCGGCCGCGCAGCCCCGCCGTGCGGCAGAGGGTTAACCCTGTTCCGCGTCTTTTAAGGAAAAGGGAGGGAGAGAAGCTCTTACCGTCATCCGTGAACCGACAGCACCTCCTACAGGGCCCCGGCGCGCTCTGCCGAGCCGCCGCGCTGAGGGCCCGGGTCGGCGGCGTCCCGGGGCGGGCTGCCCGCCGGGCGGGGGGGGCGGGCGCCGCGAGCGCTCCCACCGCCGTCCCGCCGCCCCAGCGACCCCCGCCCCTCTCCTTCTCATCGGGTTTTGAACCCACCGCCTTTCCCCGGCGCCACGCTGTCAGGACCAAGGGTGGAGAAGGAGGCCCTCCCTTCCACAGCCGCGTTGCCCGAYGCTAAGGGCCGCCCCTCGTACCGGCAAGGTGGAACAAACTGGCCCGAGGAAASTACTGAGAGCGGTGAGCCCCTTCCTCCAAAGCTCCACCGACCTGCCCCAGGGCTGTCAGGGCTGCACTGAAAGCAGGGAAGGTGTCACAAGGATGAGTGTTTTGTTTCAAAGCTCTTCAACAGGTAGTCTTTGAGACAGATACATCCGAAATATCATTATTATTCCGGTTTAGTTTTTGTTCACGATGGCCATCCATCACAGTAAACCCATGCCATTTGCCAATCTTTTCCTATGCGAAAAGGCAAGATGTACACAGCATACAGTTTAACTACATGCAAACGAATAAAATGCCTACAACTGTAGATGTCGAGCTGTCCTTCCTTCTTCAGGCAGAAGTCAGTTGCATTACAGTTGGCAAGACACTGGTGGGCAGATTCCTGTGCCACACRCACAACAATCAGGCAGACCTGTAAGCAAGAGACCTTTCTTTGGAGTAGAGGCACCTTCCGGTACTTACTTACTGGTTATTCCTCACACCTTTCATGCCGCACTTAACATGAAAATGTTCTACCAGAATAAGCCTTTTCCCCTATCACATTACTCTGTCCTCTCTTACGCAGAGGGATAATAAATTCTTCACAAGAGGTTTTGTTTAGATTGTTCRTATGGGTGTTTTGGCAGCCTCCTCCTGTTCTTTCTAAATCAGAGCTTCCACATGCGCATTAATATAGGGCCTGACGCTACTGAGTTGTGCACGCCCTTTAACGCCCAGCTACTTCAGCAGGAACGCTGGGAGCAACCTAATGCAACTGCATTTCAAAGAAGAAGGTGACATTCCTTAATGGCTCACCCTTTCAAACTCATTCGCATGCGCTTAAAAAGATAAGCCAGGTCACTTTCACCACGTATTATACTCCGTGCGATACTGAAAAACTTCCGAGTGACTGTTTTAAGAAGTAGAAGTGGACTGATAATAAAATAAAGTCCCATTTGTCCTGCGAGTGAGGAGAGGAAAGCTGCTTGCCAGAATACTGAGTACGGTGACGCCTTTTCACCCGTCCACTAACTAATGTACTTCCATCTGCCACCCCGAAATGGCAGAGAAGCATTTCCTTCGCAATAAAAACCTTGCGAAGCGTTGCCTTGTGCTTTTGCACTGACTCAGAACTCTGAAGAAGGCAATTCTTACTATTTTTAAAGAATAAGATATTTTATTATGGAAGTTCATCTTCATAACAATGTGTGCAGAAAATGACTGACAATCGTTAAAAAAAGAGTTTGTTCCATGAAAACAAGAGGATGACTATTTACATTAACTTCCTACCACAAACAATGAAATACCTGAAACAGTTGAGGCAGTAAATATTCTCTTCATGTCTTGAGAGATTATTGAACAATAACTTGACATTGTACTGACACATACCAACAGGGGTTCAAGATGTTTAGATAGCCCTGACCAAGTTGTACACTCCAGGAGGTCAAAAAATGTTGGCTACACACTTAAGTGAACTATGTCTCTCTGTTGTTTTAACTCATGAAATTGATCTCTTACAGGGAACTTTAGGAAAAATGCTTCGGTATGAAAAAAAAAACCTGCTCTCTACAATACAATGTTTTGATATCTGAAGCAGTGATTTTATCCAGAACTATCTCAAATGTTTGTTATCATTTAACATATCCCAGGACTCTTCCCAAATTACTCTCTGCTTCCCCTCACAGTTACATCTAAACAGAAATCATCGACAAAACCAAGAATATCACATACTGCTCTGAAAGATTTTAAAACCCTAAAATCAGGTCTATGAATTACTGCATGTATACAAGAGGTATTTGCCAACAAGTGTATTTATACAGTAAGAAAAATACCATAACATTTATACCTAATGTACAAATATTCCAACATTATAGAAACGATGCTGTTGGCTTTACATAGGAAATGCTAGTTACAGAGGTTGGAAAATGAACAGCAATACATAACTGAGCCCTTGTTAAAGGTATTCATCAAAAAATGGAGACATTCTTGTTTGCACCTGTCCCCTACACTATCTGTTTTTTTTCCTCTCTCTGCTTCTACTTCTACTGCGTCTGCTCCTTTCTCTGTGTTCCACTTTGCTGCACTTGTCCCCATAGCGCTCTCTACATTTTTTCTTCTCTCTGTGCACATCTGTGCTGGGGCTTCTGGTTTCAGTTTTTCTGTGCCGCTCTTCACCAGAGCTTTGACTTGGACTTTTTCGTATTTGCCTTTGCCTGGAACTGCTGTGACTTGTGCAAGGGCTTCTCCTGCTCCCCTCATCCATGCTTTGGCTTCTGCTATCCCTCTCCTTTCTTTCGGTCTCTCTCTTGCTGGTGCTATGGTATCTGCTTTTGGACTTTCTTTCCCCCCCACATGAGCTCCATTTGTTGTTCTCTGCAGAACTGTCTTGCTTTAAAAGCCTGTACGTCTCCCTGTCTTTGTCCTTGTTACCGTGACTACTGGAGAGATCTTCATAAAGTTTCTCCTTCCTTGTCTTTGCCTTTCCTTCTGAATCGCTGCTGCTGCTAGCCTCTGAAAACTTGTCTTTTTTTCTTTTCTTAGAATACATCTTCTTTTGTGCTGCTTTATCTCTGCTGTCAGTCTCGCTATCACTGCTGCTTACTGAAGTCTCACTGGAGGATGAGGAAGAGGATCTCATCTTATGTTTCTTGTGTTTACTTTTGCTTTTTTTCTTTTGCTGCTTTTTCTTCTTTCTGTCTTTCTTTTTCTTTTTCTTCTCCAGACGATCCAACTTCCTTTTATTTTCAAAATAGAAAAGTAGCGCAATCAGACGTGTTAAGATATTCTAAATTACAAAGTCATTGTCTTTTGAAGTTCACTACTTCTGATGACCTAACACAGTAAATACACTATTTTCCCTAAAAACATGTTGAATTCCTCTCCTCTTTCAGCAACGTATTATTTTTAAACTTCTAACCTGATGTTAACCATAGTAAGAATCCTCCTGTAATCCACAGCTGCTCCCTCGAAACAAGAGGAATATGATTTTTTAAATTCTTTAATTTTAAAAAAAAAGGTAAGTAAGATATGTCAATTTTGGCCTGGTAACAAGGAATAAATACATTCAGTAGTACTTTTATTCCTTGTCAGMCTGCTCTGGAGACTTTGGAAAATCACTGCTGCTTTTGTTTGTGCATTTTTATAAGGGATTTTGAAAATGAAAAAATGCAATTAGCATTCACTTTCTATTAATGCTGGAAACTGAGACTCTAAAGCCTATGTCTCCGAGTTCTCCAGGCAAATAATACTGATCTTTCCAATAACCTCTTCTGTCACAACTAGAAATTTACATTTTCTAGCTGTAAGTACACATTCCATCATGCACATGCATTCACTGCTATTTGACTGCTTTCACCTAGTTTTTATTTTGCTTTCTGTGTTTATTCTTCTCAAAAAATTAGTGACTGAATAGTGAAGCTACTTTCAGTGTATTAAAAAAAAATCCCTTCAGACTAGTAAAATCTAAAGGACCCAAATATTTACTGAATTTCAACTTCCAAAATATAAAGTATTATAATTTCATTGTGTTGGGCCTGCAGAAGTTCAAACAAAATGCCGTTTTAAATTACTCAAACTACACACATATTCCTTACTTAAAAGCAACATAAAATATGCCAACTCTTTCAGAGAATGATTTATTATATATGCAAATACCATATATACCTACCTACTCATGTGCCTGCTTAACCATTCACCTTTCTCCCCTCTTCCCACTCCCCATATACAGAACGTCTTGTAACCTAGTTTTAACTAGTGATACCTGTATGGGATCTACCAGGCAGTAGTTAGTATTTTAAACACTTCCAGGTAATTCTAAGATAATGCTCCAAATTAACAGAGAAAAAAAAAATGTAAGTCAGCCGACATATAAAATCAGTAGGACAGAAGCAAAGAATGAAAACCTCATTAACTTTTTATTAGAACTACAAAACCATGGGAATCTCCCTCTGCTGCAGCAGCAAACTGTAACCCCTGATCCGAGAGCAGTGTGGAGCTAGGCTAACCTTGGCCTTGGGGTGCAACATCAGGTTCAGTTTAGCCGCACAGGAGAAGATAACAAACTTTGCCAAGTTGTAAACCAGTAAACAAGAACATAGAATTTTTAATCCTGAAAGAAGATACTGTAAACAATGGAGTGCAAAATAATATTTTAAAATAGCAACTGACAGCATCTCCAGTGAGCCAATTATTATTATTTCAGTATCAAAGGCATCACAACTAGATTAGAACAGCCAGATTAAAACAAAACAACCGGATTGAAAAACCATGCTGCATAATACCATTTGTTGTCAAGTGTATGTTAAACTAAGCTGATTTTCTTCTGTACTGACGGTGCTTAATTCTTCAATGGCATAGAACAGTTACAGGGACAATCATGGAGACAGAACTACTGGTGATACAGATCCCCTCCACTAAGTACCACACTTACCTTAGAAGTTTCTGTTTTTGTTTGGTTGACAGTGATTTTAAAAATTCAACTTCTGGATCATCATCTCCTTCACTTGCAACAAATTCCTAGGAAAATGTGGTAAGACATTAAGTTCTTATATATAAAAATATCTTCATTCAGATTTCTGTATTAAAAATGATGCCTCTATGTACCTTATATTTTTGCACAGGCACAAATATATTTGTATTACTAAGTCAGCTTAAGACTCTTTGGAAAGAGCAGCAAACCTGCTACAAAGTGAAAAAAAMCCCCACATTCTGTCTCAAAGCTGAGTAGGTGTTATAATGTGGGGGTTATACAACAGGAGTTATTAGTAACATATGAAAAAATCACTGCTAGGGAAAGAAACATTTCTGAAATAGTTAATAAAAATGAGCCAATTTTAGAGCCCACATGATTCCCCAGGATAAGTCACTCCATTGTTATCATGCTTGGATGAATAGGTAAGATGCTAGTCCTGCTCGAACCCAGAGTAATTTAAGCAAATTACTTTTCTGTCTCGGTTTAGTCATTAGGAAAATGGGTATTAACACATCTACCTCACTGTTGTGTTATTAGTCTTTAAATGTTCATAAAGTGTTCTAGCAATGCAAAATACTGTAATCATATAATCTACATACAGTAACGCAATCAGCAAAGCATAGCTACTTTGAAGACCCTGAATTCTTCAAATTATGTGCATCTGGTACACTACAGTTCTCCACCGTGATGTTTTTAATTTTAGCCACACTCGGGAGGGGGAAGAAGAAATAAAGATTAAAAAGCTCTTCCAAAAAAACCCCACCATACCTAACATAAACCAAACATACTGATACCTCTGCGATTCATTTAACAGTGCCCATATGCTACATTTTTCTGGGGTACATAGCTTTTTTAAATGCAAAGGTACATCCATCTGTGGAGACACAATGAATTGTTGATTTACTCAAGATTTCAAGACCAGCTGAGGGCTGTCGTCCCCTCTTTACTAGTGGTTTGACTATCCTGCCATATGAACAAAGGTTATTTCATGGTGGCTCACTCAAGGAGTGTATATGAATTTTTCACTTCACATTTTTATTAATGCACCTCAATTAGAAATGTACCTTGTGCAGTCTAAGTAAGGACAATTAAACATTTTCCCTCCCAGRAATAATAGATGTAACAATAGTCAATCAAGCAAAAAAAATCTTCAAATATAGCATTCCTGGCAGTAATTATTTGTGTATACTTCCTCAAACTTCATCCAAAGGCTAGCACTGCATCAGAAGTATGTGGCAAAACCCCTAACCATGCCCTTTATGAAAAATTCAATTTCTAGTCTAATTTATTATATGTGGTTTTARAAGAAGTAATTTATGATTCACCATTCTGACTGAAACAAAGCCGGAAAACAGTAAATTTTTGGACGTTTTTCTGCTGGTATAGCTATTCAGCTTTCCTATGGATATGCATATTTGGAAACATTAAGTAGCAATTCACAAGCAATCACATTTAGATTTATGGACATTTTCAGCTTACTAGTAAAAAGATCATTACCTGTGATGGATCATTTGCGGTCAAGTTTCTCCCCAGTACATTTTGTTTCAGTGCAAACCCACTGTTTCTCATCTCCGCTATTAGCTCCAAGGGGTGCATTGATGGCCCTGTTCACAAAAATCACAGTTTGAATGTATCATTTATATCTCTCTACCTTTTTTGGACTCCACAGTAGGAATTCAGTTGAAGCTTTGTTAAGTAARATCACACCTAAATCAACTCAATAATCTTCTGCTGAGCAAATAATCAGATATGATTTTCTAAAACAGCAGTCTGGAGATTCAGAATAGAAAATAATTGCATTTTTCTTTAAGTACAAGGGGATTCTCTTATGTAACTTTGTCATGTTGAAAACAATATATTTAGGTAAGTCTAGTAATATATTTTTATTATAGCAAAAAAGCACAGGAAACCTAAAGAAAGCACATTAAGTAAGACTTTTAGGTGCCTCCTCTCCCTTAAAACAATGGGAAAATGCACTTCTAATATGTCACTAATAAGGCATTTTTCATAATGAAACAAATTTTTTAACTTAAATGTAAAAAGTAGCCATTATTAGAAACTCAATATACATATGGAAAATAAATAAATAAACGAAAAAACGATCTATGTCCTTATTCTAGGGACCCCCAGATCTGCCAGGTCTCTAGGCTGTTCTCTCTTCAGAGATTTCTGTTTTATCAGCTTAAAAAATATGCTATATATTGCATTAGAGTAGGTGTTTGGGATTAGGCACATGTTATCTTTCTTCGCAAACATCTAACAAGGAGTAAAATATGGGATGTATTTTGGATCATTCAGACTCGACTGCATAATTCATAAACCCTGTAACTCTTTTGCTTTAATTGAATACCCGTGATCATCAAAACTTCAGGTACTTGTCTGATGAGGTACTTTTTCTTCACCTTAAACATACACTGTTTTGTTAGGTCACTTTCAGTAAATWTCCCTACCAGTTCATTCACTAACCTTACTGTCAATGAATTAGCACTACTGTATAAGGTAAATCTAAATTAGAAGAAATGTAAAATAGAGCATGGAGCACACAATTACTATTACTTCAGTAAACTAACTGTAAATTATAAGATTAACTAGTCTTATGAAACATACTGATCCTGCTTTGTGGTTTTAAGAGTTTCTTGTGGAGATGAACAAAACTCAAATTTTTAACACAAAAAAGTATGGAAAATAAAGGGAGATTTTTACTATGGAAAATATATGGAAAGTAAAATAGCACTTTCTCAAAAGAATGTCAACTTCAACTTTTTCTTAGTTTTCYTGTATAATACACTACTTACAGAAACAAACAGGCCTATGTATAAAGCAGGAAGGAAGAAGACAAAGAACAGTTTAAGGAGCCCTTGCATTACTGACTTTCTTTTCAAGAGATCCTTATTTTGCCAGGCAAAAGAATTTTCTAATGAGGTATCTTTTATTCTTTCCTTGAATTTAACATTTTTATTAAATGGGGTTATCCCCCCCCCCTATATTTTACCAAAAGTGTTGGTTGGTTGTTTTTTTTTTTTATGTGTTACAGTGTAAATGTAAGCTCACTGATAGTTAATTAACGTATATGGGCTCCAGTTTTTACATTTTTGCTTATTTCAAATTTAAAACCTTGCTCTGCTTGCCCAAATCTACTCTGGCTGGAACAGAAACCGACATTAGACAGAAATCTAACAACAGAATTTGGTACCAGCCGATGTCTTGATTTGCAAAGGCCACATAAACCAGCCGTACAATTCAGTCAAATACCCTGTATGAGGAAGCTGAATGGAGACAAAGTGTAGAGTCATGAAAGAAGATTTCACCATACCAAAGAAACCAAAACATGTGACCAGACGGAAGCCTGGGACCCCCGTTATTCAAAGGCAGTAAGAACTACTGCCTAACAAAGCAACCTAACCAGCTCTTCCCCCTTCAGCATCTCAGTATTGTACACATTTTGATGTGTATTGGATACCTAATTATTCTCCTTAGCATGATTAGATAAAGAGAGGATACAACTTGTCCAAATCTATACAGGAGATTTGCAAAAGGACCAAGACAGAAGCCGTAACTTTGTGGTTCCGTATGAGGACTATGGACAGAATCGAGACCAGAGAGGCATGAAGGCATATCGGCCTTCAAAAGCACAGTTCAAAATTATTTTCTAGAAACAAATCTTTCAGGCGTTCTTTGCGCATAACATTGGAAAGAGGTAAGCAAAATCATTTCTTCTTTTACATAAAAAGCTTATAATGAATGCACAACATGACTGATTTTTGTGCATTTGTGCCCAATGGATGTCAGTTGTGCTGTAACGCACAGATCAAGACAAGTGAACAAGAGGCCTGTCAGAGTGGCTGCTCAAGCTGGGATCCAACACACAACTGCATGCAAACTTCTGAGTTAGCTTCCATATGCTTTTTAGAGGTGAAATCAGCATTAGGTTTAAAAAAGAAAAACACAGGTAAGCTTAGAAGGAAAGCAAGCCAGGCTAAAAATAAATCTATATGACTTCCGTTTCCTTGTTTATTAATGACGTCAAGGAGACATTCATAGCTCCATCTACAATATTTTAGTTGCAACATGGCATTACCATGACAAGGACAGTTAACAAATCACCGTTATTCCTGTTTTGTGGATGTGTACAAGCTACATCAAATGCACCTACAGAACCTTGAAAGTGGTTTATGAAACAAATTATTCCTGGTTTGGTCTCCCTTTAATTGTGGTGAGGGAAACAGTAATTTAGGTTCAGCTTAGCTTGTGAGGAGATGCAAGAATCTCCATGAAGCTTTATTACATATATTATTTTTACTGTAATTAAAGGTTTTAGAAAACATTAGGAAATGAGATTCAGAAAATAAACCAACCCCATAAATGAAAGTAGAGTCAAAACACAGTCCTATTTCACAACCCTTCTGTGTGCAGACCCCAGCCAGGCACAACACAAGCACGCTGTCCACTATGGTCGATTGCGGAGGACTCTCTTGAAGCGTGTGAACTTTGCAGTTTAAAAGACATCAACACTTCTGAGAGGACGACACAGGTGAACCTGCTCACACTTTTTTTCTGAACAGCTGATGCCACYGAACTTCTGCTGCCCAATGACAGTAAGACCGCATCGCCACCTTTGCTCAGGTAGCAATGCTAGACCACAGTAGGGAGAAAACAGTACCTGATCTGGGAAGTCTTAAAGAGACTGTTTTCTATCCGGTTACAAGTCCAGGCTGAGAAGTTCAATTAAGACATTATATTTGACAATGGCTGCATAGCTTAATAGCAAATCTCTATTACTATCTACTCTCTGCAACACAACAACGAGAATCAAAAAAATTTTTATTCTCGTAATTAAACTCCTTTGCTTGGAGTCAAAGGAATCAAATGCTTGACTTTCTTTTCCCATCCATGCCTCAACAGACTGCTTTTGATTTATACTTTAATGATTTTGATAAGCAGATCTGATTTTCTTTGAAATATCAGTGACAGTTTTGAGGTCTTCCAGGATTCCTGGGCACAGCTATTTTATGTGACAGCATTGAGGCTTGTAACACACTTCTTTTTGGGCTGCTTCTCCACAGAGTCTTAAAAGATGTAGATGCCTAAATGTGTGAGCAGACAATCGCATTCCCATTTCCACACTATAAAATTTAGGGATTTCCCCTGGCTAATACCAATGAGGGAGAAAAAAAAAACTGTAAAAGAAACCCCAAACACTGAACCTCACTTAACACAGGTTTGAAAAACTCAACTTCTCAGAAGTGTCCTTGGCTTCCTTATTTAGGAGCTAAAGCTTAAATCTTGGAGCCACCAGTATAGCGTCTGGTAGAGGGCCTCTTCCTTTGTTTGGTGTGAATTCATTGTGGAGTCCTGCTTGTTGGAGACGCGACTATACCCAGCGTAATCAAACTTGGTTTGCCTGGTAAGCCAAAGAGGGAAATCTTTTCAGCCTGTCTTTGGCTTATGACTACACTTATATCAAGATCTTCAGACAAAAGAGTACTAAGTATGCCTGATAGCCATATATCTTCAGCTGGTTAAGTTCCAATTAACCCATAAGCTGTAAAACAGACTGTAAGATTGAGCTGAGAGGCTCTCAGTTGGCTRAAATCTTCGGAACTGATGTTAGCTAAGTATTCTTGAACAGCACCCACCAACTTCCAAAAAATCACTCCTACGTCAGGCATAGAAAAATACTTTGTGTACTATGAAAATTGATGTCCTCATATATGCATTCCTTATGGACTTGTGAGACAGTCTGTGAAGAAGCTACCTGCGTGATCTCAGGCAGGTGAAAACATCTAGAGATGACACTATGCCACAAGTTGACAGAACGGTAGATATAGGAATCCTGTAAAAATAGCTGATTGCTACGACTTCTGACAACTAGTCTCTCAGCATTCTTCCATCAGCAAACTAAAAATAAGTTCAAAGTTACAATGTTCCATCATCTGTTTCTTATTCTTTCTGAAACRAGTCAAATACAGTACCTTGCTATTTTTGAATATGACTGTCAAGCTTATTTTCTGGAATTTACATTTTGATAGGGAAAAAAAGAAAAGAAAAAACCCTTTAAAACTTTTCCAGATGACACTTGTTTAAAACTAAAACATTTATCTGCTTTAAAATTAATTCATAGTCTCGGAAAAGCTTTTTATCATATAGTGGAATTAATTGCATGCTGATATCATACTTATTTTTATGCATTAAGACAACTGACAACTTGTTAGGTTTTCTACAGCTACAGGTACTTAAAATTAYATTAAGGGCTTGCACAAAAGAGGCTCCATAGTTAAAGACCCACCAAAGGATTTTTAAAATATTTTTTCATGGCCTTTATAATTCTCAAGAAATAGTGTTGTCAAGCAAATAGGCTACAGTTTCTTCCTGCTTCTTACTTCCCACAGAAGTTCTTGCTGCATTAATTCCCTCTGTTATCTTCTGTTTAAGATACTATTTAAAGAAAAAATCCAGATAGTTCAGCTGACTCGAAGAGTTGGGGCACAAAATCTGGAAACTCAAACCATTCAATGAAGTGTGAAAAGAAGGATTTTAGTCTTCACAAAGTACAACCTGACTGCAATCTTAGCTTGACAGCTGTTGGTGCATCTTTATAATATTTGTACAATTAAATAAACAGAAGAGCTGTAAATAGATTTTTTTCTGAAGCCTATATGAGCATCAACTATACTGGATTGCAGAAGGATATCATACTAGGATTTCAACAACATATTGTAAATTTTCTTTTTTATAACAAAGAGCACTCCAATTTCTTATCACACTTAACTGAGATTAATTTAACAGAATCAGTTCTGCTTCTATTAAACAATCTGGGGAGGAAATAGAATTCTGGATTTCAATTGCTTAAATGCCTAGCTTACAGCAAGCTCTCTCACCCCGCATTACTACCCCCATTCCCATCCCAAAACCAAGAGAAACCTATAGCTGCAATTAATTTTCAATTCTGTCTGTACTTCTCTTGAAGCTACAAATGCAGAGTGTACATAAGACTCTGTTGTTGCCCGAATATTTCCTCTAAGAGGCACAGGACTCCCTGGGCACAGGACTCCTCTTAGRAGAACAATGCTAGCTGTAACACACCATCCAGCAGGCCTCCATTAAAATCTCTAAAGCACATTTTTCAAATTATCCAATATTAGAGAACAGTATGCTAAAACCTCTTTTCATAATGACTGTGATTAAATACCACTTTTTCTGCAACAGTTTCGGCGGCAGTAAGGACAGACCATAATGTTATGATTGCAAGTATCACCAAAAATAGCAGTTTTACTTCTATCTACTCATGATGCATAGTCTTGACAGTATCTGCGCAATTTATTGATAAAAGCTTTCACTGCTGTCACCAGTGCAGATGAGCAAACTGAACTATTCTTTGCAATCAATTAAGTTTTAAATGGACTTTTATTGTGGAATACATATGGAAAGCAAAGACATAAGAAGCAGTAATAGTGTAACCACTGTTCCCACCTGTGGCAGGGGAAATTACAGTAACCAGTTGTACATAGATAGTGGCTGCAGTTATGTGTTGTTATGAAATGAAATAGACTACTCAATATAAAAGTTACTGAAAAAGGCAGTAGATTGTTCATGGTGTCATTTTAATTAAAACTTTTTAACCTTTATTTTAACTAATGCTCATTTTGTATATCATCAAAACRGAATATTTAGAATAGGGCTTTTCCAGAGCTTCCCCTTCCTGAGAATGTGTTCTGGTGTGGGACATCTTGTAGTTTACAGATGTGATCATTTTAATCTAAAAATACCACCATCATCATACCATCAGAATTCTCCTGACTTGGTAATAGAGAGATAATTTACATGAATGTAAATGTAAACAAAGCACCTTGACATATCTGCTATCAATTTGTCAGTATACGTCACACTCAGTGTACTCCACTCTACCATGTTTAAAAATTAATTTATGAATCAAGGACAAGATACTTTCAAGGTTTATCCTTTATTACTACATAATTTTTGTTAAGAAAGTAGGCCTAAAGCATGTCATCTCGTTCTTTCTTATATGCATCTTGGACAACATGAGGCCATAACTCTTCCAAATTTAAATGTGATTTTCTACAGAACAGTGATACTAAAGCTATGCTCTGCTGTTGAAAAAGAAATAAATAAATACTTCAGGGAGTATGCAAACTCTTTCACATTAACTAGGTTTTACAAAACCATTCTGCTGGCGGGTTTTAGTTTACCACACAATCACATGAAGGATGAATATACTCTGAACTCAGAATGCTGCCTT
Organism: Oceanodroma leucorhoa; assembly: GCA_030449065.1. Classification (NCBI taxonomy): domain Eukaryota; kingdom Metazoa; phylum Chordata; class Aves; order Procellariiformes; genus Oceanodroma; species Oceanodroma leucorhoa. Next base: position 13,030,885 of record JASVER010000003.1, read on the forward strand.
CTCTGGGTGGTAGCAAAGGCGTAATGTATGACACAAGGCTTTTTAGGTTTTGCTTTAAAAGATAAACTAACTTAAAATTAGCATAGACAGTTTTGTCAATACATCCATACACCACTTCTGTGCTTTCCACAGAGTTTCATATGGGTTTTTTTTTTGTATGGCTTAAAAGGAAATTGAACAAAAATGGAAAAAAATTACAGACTGAGCCTAATCACACTGTATCATCTGTGAACTTTTATTGTGGTTGTGACAGAGATAAGAGTAGACACTTACTTATCTGAAGGACAAAGAGCTATTATCAAAATTACGTGATCAGGATCCTGGTCACGAAGAACGTAGCAAATCTATGCTGCCTCCACTAATTCAGAATTGATCATTTTTTACTAATAATTTTTTCATCTATTTCAGAGATGACTGCATTTGGACCATATTTACACTTCAAAGCAATTGCTCCAGTTGGCATTGAGAGAAATCAATGAATAAAAAAACTCTGGCTTTTAATTAGCGCTTCTTCAGAGGGTCTGCAGTTCAACTGAATTTAACACTTTAGCACAGAATTTCAGTATAATTTGCCATGCTTTTGTCATAGCGTATTTCAGAGAATCCTGAGTTTCCTTTTTACTTTTTTTGAGTAATAAAAACCATTTAACATTATCAAGCTGCTATAGGAATCCATTTATTGCTTAAATGCCAAGCACAAGACTTCTAATAGAAATCTGTATTTTATGCATTCACACCAAACACAGAGGCTTCTAAAACGTAAATRGAGGATTATTCTAAAATGTGACAGTTCTTAAACTATGTGAAGATTTAATTAAGGTTCTACTGTTCACAGTCAAAGGTCTCAGCTGCAGATCATAAAGGAAGGTTTCATACACTGTATGTTTCTACAGATGACCATTTATACAAATAYTCACAGTTAACATATTCAAATACCTTTTCTTTGTTATTATAGATTCAAGAGAACACTTAAATCAATTCCTGCATTCCTGATACAATGCAGATTTTTATCTGTTGGGAAACAAAAAAGTACCTTATTTGTCACTGAAAAAATGCAGTGAGATATAGACATAATATAACATAGACAGATATCCTTTTTTGCTTTCTCCATTGTGACTGATAATTTCAATGATTACTACGGAAAGGAATTTCACCCAAAAGCTAAAGATCAGTTGAACACACTAAGTGATAGACTGATGGAAACCACAACCACAATTAGTTTTCGGGCAGTCAGGTGATGAAAAGAGGGCACAAACTCTAGGAGCTGATAATTAGTCTTTAGAAGGCTGTATTTGCATAGACATACCTAGAGTTTCTTTATCTTCRAAGACCTTAAGACACTAGATACGTATACAGGTTGCTCCATTACATTTTTACCATTATTTGCCTGAATTTTCCACAACATGCTAATCACTTTACAGTCCTCTCTTCCTTCTCGGTAATTTCACTGGACGGATCATATATGGAGCCAGTCGGCTGTAAAACATTCAAAGTAGCCCATAGCAGAAAAGGATGCCCAGCACTCTCCAGGCTTAGGTTTCATAGGCCAAGAGCATAAGAACCTTTTTTAATCTTAGCATCCCACTTCTTCTAACTACTCCATTCATAAAATTACCTCCCCATTTGAGACTTAYCTCTTAAGATAATAATACCTTTCTTCATAAGATAGTAATAGATTCCGAGGAGGTTATTTGTTCTAAAAACATATGATAAAAGTTGTAAGCATCTAAGCTTTTATAGCTTTTTAGCAATCCCCTCCCCAACCCTCACTGAATAAGATAAGATTGCTTGCAGGAGGGAGGAAAAAAAAAAAAAAGAAAAAAACCCAGAGGTATTTAATTTGTCCTTACTTTACCTGACAAAGAAAGTTGCAAGCAATTTTGAAGTGAAATAACAGTATTACTTCAAAATATTTTACACAGAAAACCTACCAGTCTTTGTTCTAGTAAAGTCAAAGGCTTTTCAGGCTTCACAAAAAAAGCACTGAAAAGCATAAAAATCAACTGCTGGTTGATAAAAAAGGATTGTAAAAACAGGCAAACTTTTAGATGCTAGTGACCTGGGGTTTTTTTGCTGGTGTATATTACATATTTTATACATGCATATATACAGAGTGGCACGTTAAGTCAGAATCACAACTGGTATTTTCATCTTGTCTGAACTTTGGAAGTTAGGACTTTATCAGTAAAAAACCCTGTAAATCAGTTTAGCCCAAAGAAGCATTTTGATTGCCTAATTTAGCTTTGTAAAGAAGAAGTAAATCTTATAAGTTGGTCTCTGTAAGCCTCACAGCTGGAACATTCTAACACTACTTTACAGTTTCTGGTGATCAAAGTAAGTTACTTTATATCTAAAACTAAGAATTTCATAAAGGAAATAATGCAACACCGGGGGGTGCAGTTATCATGAAATAATTACACTCCTGGGAGATTACAAACAAGGCTGTACCCCAGGGGTGTGATTATCCCATGATAACCACATCCACTGAAATTGCCTTATTGCAAAAATAATCTCTATTCACTGGTGAGATATTATTCAATAGGTGCTTTTTTAATGGTAAGATTATTATTTTTTTTGGTATGAATTACCAGCTAGATTAGTAAAATGGTCCCAGAAGCAAAATAACCAAGCCACCATACCTAAGTTAAGGTACTGATTGTTCACATTTTTGTTTGCTGTGTGTATGCGCTGCAGTGTATGTCAGATCTTGAAAGACAGCAGCCTTTTCTCACAGAACAGTTCTGTGCCACACAACATGCTTTTGCCCTGCAGCGGTTCCACCAGAGTAAACTGAAGTCCATGACTGGTCTTTGCATACAAGATACTCAACACTGAATCCAAAACAGCAACTGCCAATCAGTTTATGTGCAAAGAGGAAGATTACAATGCAGTCTTCACATAAGATTCAAAGACAAGTATCCTTCTGCTGATATAAGAGAATCACAGCTTATAGAATTTATGGGAAAGAAAAAGCTTATATTGGTGGTTATTTTATGATGTCGAAAAAAATGTACATAGGCGATCAATAACTACTCTTTTTCCTCACAGAGAAACAGAGCAGGAACTTTATATAATGCAACTAAATCAGACATAGGAGTTTCATTTTCATTCTCTTCAACTGAAACATTTCCTCTGAGGCCGAAAAAATAGYCTGAGTCCAAATAAGACATTTTGTTTTGCTTTCTTTCTGACGCAGGAAAAAATTAGAACAAAACACAAACTGAACTTGTATCAAGCGCTCCTGAATTCAGCTTCTGCATTACTTATACTTTTTTTTCATTCAAATAAAGAGTCTACATCCTACTGAAACTCACCGATTTGGGCATTTAAAAAAAATATATGCATTACCCCCTGGGCTTTCATTAGATTGAAGTCACCATTCAACTAAGACCTTTAAAGGCCCAGTTTTTGGAGGAAGAAAGGGAAGGATGGGGAAAGGCTGCTCTTGCTGTTTTTAACTCAGTAATTTGGTTATCCTAATATAACAAATTTTTTACCCGCCTTTTCTGTCAAAACCTTTTGCTTTTGACCAAGGAGAAAGATGAAAATGTCCCTCCAATTAGGTAAGTGCCAATCCTTTATACATGCATAAAGATTTGTTAGCAATACTGTGGCTACCACTGTTTGTACTGGTTTTAGCTGGGATAGAGTTAATTTTCTTCCTAGTAACTTGTATGGGGCTATGTTTTGGATTTGTGCTGAAAACAGTGTTGGTAACACGGGGATGTTTTCGTTACTGCTGAGCAGGGCTTACACWRAGTCAAGGCCTTTTCTGCCTCTCACCCCACCCCACCAGTGAGCGGGCTGGGGGKGCACAAGAAGTTGGGAGGGGACACGGCTGGGACAGCTGACCCCAACTGACCAAAGGGATATCCCACACCGTATGGCGTCATGCTCAGCTGGGGGAAGGAGGACGAAGAGGGGGGACGTTCGGAGTGATGRCRTTTGTCTTCCCAAGTCACCGTTATGCGGGATGGAGCCCTGCTGTCCTGGGGATGGCTGAACACCTGCCTGCCCAGGGGAAGGAGTGAAGGAATTCCTTGTTTTGCTTTGCTTGCGTGCGCGGCTTTTGCTTTCCCTATTAAACTCTTTTTATCTCAACCCACCATTTTTCTCACTTTCACCCTTCTGATTCTCTCGCCCATTCTGCTGTGGGGGAGTGAGCAAGTATTCTGTGGGGCTGAGCTGCCTACCTGGGCTAAACCACCGTGATTCCTTTCCAGGTTAATTAGCTCTGTTCAGTAATGTTCCTGACAGCAGTTACCCTTCTACACTAGAGATTTGTAAAGACTTCAAAGTTATTACATGATGGAATTCAGTCATGAGACTAATTAGTATATAATAAACTTCTCCTGTGGTTCCTAAACTTGTACAAATGAGATGTTTCAGTCCTTCTTTACAGCAGAGCATCCAAAGTCTCTACCATTACTGTTCTGTGGATAGAAACACATTTGGGTAAATGCATGAAGACAGCAGTAAACAAAAGTGTCATCTATTTTCCTGTGAGTTAAGTGCGCTTCTCTAAAGCAAAAGAACAACAAGGTTCAGAAGAACAAGGCCTGTTAGAAGTCTCCTGCAGGGAAGCCAGACCATTTCTTAAAAGCTACTTCTGCAGAAATCAGTGATGCTAATGTCCTTAGAATATCAGATTTAGAACCATGAGGCAGAGGGTTCCCAAGCACTGATTGCTTAGAGATTCATTACCAGCCAGGGTGCTTTGCAGTACACGGACTACCACCTTCCAACACTGTGCTGATGCATGGTTTGCTCTAACAAGGGAGAGTATTTTCAAAGTTTGAAGAATCCTAACCTAAATTTAGGTAGTGTAACTACCACGCACTGCCTAGAAAAAAATTATTCAGTTTAGTTTGCAAGAAAAGGACGCAAGATCATCTTTTATTAGGATGAAAAGACTACAAATCAGAGGAAATAAAGTGCTACCAAGTAAACCACTTCAAAACAATAGAGCTCTTTTCAAAGACTTTATAAAAAAATCCCAAAGATTTGCTCTTTTCAAAAAAATGTTTCAGTGATTTATAGCCTTCTAGTACAATTAATTTCATAAACTAACTGGAGTCCTGGTATATTCGCTATTGTACTAAAATTTTATTCTGATTTCACCTTTAATCCTGATTATATCTCAGATGTACCCCTTCATTTATAAGACAATATTTATATTTCAATTTCCTGACACACAAGCTAGGAACAAGCTTTCAAAGATGACTTTCTACATATGGAATTACTTCCTGACCTTTAAAAGTATTATTTGCTCTAATAATTTAGCCCAACATTTTTCAACTCTTTCTTGAGAGCTAGTTGCAAACATACTTTTCTTTTTTACACATCTATTAAAAAAAAAATAGTCAAATAAATTAAATACACATTGCAGACTTGCTGTATACTACAAACAACCACTCCTTATCCTTGAAATCCCTATTCATTGTTCTCTTTAGAGGCGCATATTTTCTTCTACATTCTAGAAAYGAACAGATTCTGAAAATTGTTTTTTGGAGTTCAGACCTTAGCAGCCAAGTGGTTTTGTACTTTGTTTTTTTTGGTGCTGACAATCACAATAAATGAAAACTCTGGACTATTTATGTTTACCAGTTTTCTAAGCATGAGGAGAAACTTATCTGTGACACATGGGGGGGGGTGGGGGTGGGAAGCAATTCAAGTGCTTTTGTGTTTGTTTTTTTTTAAACCTCATCATCAGTTCATGAAACACAGAAAGGTTCCATAAAAAGATGATACCATAAGAAGTCTCTGTCCCTTACAAAGCAGTATTTTCTGCAGTTCTAGCCATTCTAAGAACAAACAGCRTGGCAACAGACATTTTTGCAGTACTATAAAATAATCAGAAAATAATTAGGAATTTAGTCCAGAGACATAAAAGCAGCTTAGGAGTGCATGCAATTACTGATAAAGAGAAGCAGGAAGAAGCAGAGCTTGAGGAGATGTGTTGTACAGAGGAACAGAAGAAGGTTTTTAGAGGTGGATACCGATTCAGCATTACAGCCAGTAACAAAGCATTAAGTAGAAGTAGTAAGAGAAAACAAAGAGCAATAAAGAGAAATGGTCAAGACAAGATTATATTGTTGGGGGATGTTGATCAGAACATGATAGAATGTCTTTTAAATGTTGCAGTGTCTTGTTCAGAAATGGAAAAAAACCACTGTTTCACTCTCAGTGTAGGTTAATTTTACAGAGSTAACCGCAGATCTGCAGCACTGTAACAACTGGGTAGAACTCTCAGCAATGCAAAGATAATTACTYACTCCCATCCCAGACAACACAGGACTGGTGTCAGGGTTTAGTTAAAACAAATCAGGTTGTTTTCTTTTTTTTTAATGTGTGATGTAAGCTTTAACACGGCACATAGATGAATTATGAGTCTTAAGAGAATCAGTGAATTCAATAACTTGTGTTCTCACTTAACTGTAGTGCTTCATTTACATACATGGAATTTCCAGAAGTCATCAAAGGAGCGTAATTTAGCTTGTTATTAAATCAGATGAAGTTTTAGAAAAGTTGATGAAAGGATTGTATTCCTGAGGTTAAGAAAAAGCAGACAACCTTATCTGACGATCTAATTAATGATATTACCACTTCCTATAAGCCTTGTATCTGCTATTAAATCAAGAACTTAAAATTGTTTTAAACTTTACCTACAGTGTTTTTACATACAGTTTCCCTGAAAGAAAGAGAAAGTAGCAGTATCATTACAGCTGACTATTCAAATCYAAGAACAGTGTCTTACAAATTATATATACAAACCCTGATCTGTCGCCCACCCCCTACTCCCTGAAATCCTTCCTCAGCCTGTAAAAAAGTCTATGCTCAGCATAGCACACTGTCTTCTAAGTTCCAGAGTTGAAAATGAGAGGGCATCGGTGCAGCCTGAGAACATCTAAGAAGTTTTACAGGACTTTCCTTCATACAAAATTCACCATATGTGCTAAATCCCTCTTTTTAGGCTTAGAAAAAACGGTTTGGAAAGCTACCCGGAGAACATCTCTCTGACTAGGAAACACCCACAGACAGACACACAGTGCCTACACCTAGATAGTTAGTTCAGTTAGGTTTGAAACAAGCAGTTAGTCTTATATCGACACTGCAAATTGTCTGTATTACACTGTTATGAAAAATAAGGAGCCCATTTTCAAGTTTGTGCAAATAGTTTCCATTTTCCCAGCCAAACACTCCTAACCAAAATTTACCCACATCATTTGAACTGGGAGGAGGGTGGGCAGTGAGTTCTGCAGCACAAAAGCATATCTGACATGTAAGAGCTGCACAACATAATTCTACCACCACCAAACACTCCAAGCACAATTTCTTCTAAGGTAAGAATGAGGCAAGAAAATGATTTAATGTTATAACCTACTGAATAGAAAGGCTGAGAATATCAACTACAGGATGGCTAATACAATGGTATAATCATCAGACAGTGCCTAATAGCAGAGGAGTGTAAGAGGCACTATTTCCTTTAACTTACATCTTCCAGGCCTCTTCTCAAAGAAATGACATATCTAGGTGATCTAATTCTGAAAAGCAAGATTGTCGGTAGGCTAAATATGTAATAAAACTAAGAGCTACCACATATAATAGATAACTTGAGGAAAGACAGAAGAAAACCAGATGTTATCAAGTGTGCAATTGTAATGGTATTCCTGCAAAATTCCAACACACAACACAGCACGTGATCTTAGAGTGGAGTACAGCAAGTCTGAAGTCTCACCCATGTTACCAGGTGTTTCTTTAACGTGCCACAACTTTAAGAATCTTAAAAGTGTTACAAACTTGGGTCAACTTACAGAAAACAAAGTATTGTAGGCAAAAAATTATTCAATTTGAATGTTCATATCCACTTCTTTAAACCTCATCTAACACTAAACGCTCTGTGATTTCAAGTAATAGGAAAGCTAATAGAGGAAAAAAAATTGTAGTTCAGGATGCAACAAGAAGACAGCTGAAAGTAAACCAGGCATTTGGAAATCTAGGTTTCAATTGCTTGTCCACTTATAGAAGCATGATTACATATATAAAAAAACCAAACCTCTCCTTTTTTCCAAGTGATTAACAAAGACATACTGATATATTCCAGCTTTTCCAAGCAGTTTGCCTGAATCTGAACTGGGACAGTCTTCGATAATCCATTACATTAATTTTTTTTTGGTGACACAAACATTGTCATTCCAATATAAACAATCTCATTACAGCTTCTGAATTTTTGCCACAGATAGAATCAAAGCAACAGTCATTATGGAATCTTTTTCAAATGTGTCACTAATTAGAAAATTAGGTCCCTGTCACTTGAAATAATTAACTTGAAATTGTGGATCCTACATTTGGAATGAAGAAGTGTTTTCCCCATTTCATCATCTCTTTGAAATATGATAAACTTAAACCTTTTAAAATTAAACCTGATGAGTTCCCCCAAAATTTCTAACCAGGACCTTTAAAAGACATTCACTGCCTACCTGAACCATCACTGGAGACTGAACTTGCATTAATTCCAGAAAGGCCAAATAAGGGACATTCTCGATCAGTGTTTACGTGACCCCACTTGTGGCATTTAATACATCTCACATTCCGCACCTAGAAGGAAAAAAAAATGACATAATTTAGTTAAGAATACAGCTTAACATTTAGACAAATCTCTATGTTATTAGGCATAAGAGAAGCTTTTAAACTCACTGAGGAACAGATGATAAAATTAAGAGAGTCCATGTGAATGTTCTGCAGTTAGATAATATTTGAAATATACGCAAGACATCCACAGAGTGAAATTTATTTAACTTGCCTGGATACCAAATGGCTGATCTCTGATATTCATATCATCCTTAGCATATCTGTTACACAAACACAAAAGAAAACAAATACTCAATTCACTTTTTTTTTTTTTTTTTAAACCACCATATACAAAACTACCTTTTATTGTTAAGTGTGTATCCATTTCAGAGATATACTTCCGGTAAATATTAGTTTTAATGTGTTTTCAAATATGGATGTAAAGTTCAAACAAAAATTAAGCTGATCAAGGAAACAGTTCCAGGTTTACAGGTTTTACTAATTAACTGCCAGGACATGACAAGATTGAGCAGGACAAGTGACCTGCTCAAAAATAAAACGGGGGGGGGGGAAGAAAAGGCTATGAAAGATAAGTAAGAAGAAAAAAAAAAAWTTATTCGGATAAAATCCAGACATCTTACTTTTCTCGAGGGGCAACTTTTTGCCATTCAAATTTGTATTCAGTCTCTCCTTCTTGCTATAAAACAGAAAACATGGTAAGTTTGAATTTTTTTTTAATACATTTTAAGTAAGTAGGAAGAAAACATAAAGAAATGATGTAATGAAATACCTCTTTAGTTTCCTCTTTGAATTTTCAGAAATCATAGAAAGAAAAGAAATGATACATTAATTATACATGTAAAATGCAGCTGGTGTCTAAGCTGGAGACAACACACTTTATAGTAATACAACAGTGCAAATAGTCAGAAAGTAACTTTATTTAAATAGAGCGCACTTATAAAAAATCAGCCTCTAGTATATGGTTACAAATCCTGTAAAACCAGAATCATCTTTTAAAACTATATTGATTTGATATACAAACGCAAAAAACTTTAAAATTTTTTTGCAAAAGTAGCAACAATACTTAATTTTAAAATCTTTACAAAAAGACTTTTTAGCAAAAATCACTAGTTTAAAATTGCATTTGCTCTAAGCTTAAGGGATTACTTCAAGAGCTTTTGAATTTAAATAATTGCAAAATTTGCTCTACAAGAATGAGCCCATCCAAGCATTTCCAAGGGTCTTCGTGCAAATGGGAAAGATGCATTTTAAAGGGAACATGTTTTCTTTTAAAGGGAATAGGTTTTCTTAGCTCTGCACTTACATTCAGATTTTGCTAAAATTAAGTGACTTATACGAGTATCCACCAGCTACTTAGTAACTTCCATTTATGAATCTACTAAATACAGTCATAATCAGACCCACCAGAGTCAGGTCATCCAGCACTTCTGACTACAGATTCTCAGTATTTATTATTTATAAAGCTTTCACTAATTAACTTCTTGCTTTGGTATTTCCTATGCTTGACATGCTTCAAGCTGAATTACGGGCAGAATTTTTAAGCAAAAGTGACCTTGCTAGTTCTAAAAAGGAGCGTAGGCCAACCTACAGGTTTGTGTTGTCCGAGTCATTGCCTTGGTAAGGTCTAGTCATCCTCATGCAATGGCTTTATAATTGGCTAAAGAAACACCTTTGGTCAAGGACAGAATTTCTGCTGTTGCCAGGAAAGATATTTTATCTGTTTTTCCCTTCACATTGAACTGTTGCTTAGAAAAAAAACCAACCACCACCATTCTCAGTTTGAAAGAAATTAAAATATTGTGAGATCAAAATTATTACATACTATATAGCTCTGCATATTTGCACAGGAGGAACTAAAAGTCATACCTTCTAGTATTACCTCATTATGAACACATTATTTTAAAATAAAAGCCACTATGCTTATTTCTTCAGAGGGTTTTTAGCTTTGCAGTACTGTCTGCTCACGATCAGGAAACCAGAATACCTTTCTTTGCTCCAGGTGGGGCCTCATACATGAAATTAAGACCATTCTTCACACGCTCATCACCCATAAGCAATCTAAATAAAAAGGACAGAGTTTGGGGTGTTAGACACAAAACACTGACTTTGATATTACTTATTAAAAAAAAATAATGTGCAGCAGAAAATTGTGATAACTGGCAATTTTTTCATTTGTCAATCTGAGTACCATAAGTTGAATATCAAAAAACCTGAGAGATCAGTCAATACTTTTGTATGCTCCACTGTCTACCAAAAATCACACATTTCAGTCAGAACTGAAACATAACTCCATGTCCACAGAATTATATAGGACAGATTTCTGTGTGATCCAAATATGTTGCTATACAAGGTTATGTACAACCTAACATATTTTGAAATTAATTACATGACACACACAAGCCATTTGAAAGAAGTTGCTGTGACCTCTGCTTAATTAGACACCAACTTACGAGTCGCTGTCCTCTCCTACTACTACGGTCAGTGGGAGACAATATTTCACATAACTCACAATGAGATGTCCTTCACTGCCATGAAAACAAGAGACGGCAGGAAGAAGTACGTGATCTTATGCCAATTCTCACCTATTATCATAGGATTCCTGTTCTTTAAGATACTGTTGCATTAATTCTTCTTGTTTCTTCTTATCATATGATATTTTCTGTTCCGCCATCCATACCTAGTTAAAACAAGTAAGTTTCTACTCCAAACAAATACAAAACCTACCACAAAACACATTAACATATAAATACTTAACTGGCTTAGTCTATTGAAAATATTTAACAAGGGAAAATTCCCATTCTAATCGCATCAAATAAATTCTTTTCATCCAGCATTTCAACAAATGAACTTCACACAGACAGCATTTCTGATAGGCTACACCTCTAAACATTTAAGAACTAAAAAGACATGGGAAAGTTTAGTAATGCAAAGGGAAAAGTAGGCTCGGGAAACACCCTGGGTGTGCCACCATCTTCCCCGTAGCGACACCGCTTCCTCACCTAAGTCTCACCAGACCCCAAATCCCAGGTTCTCTCGGGAGCTCCTGGAATGGTACGGTTCTGGGAAAGAAAGCCCCGGAAGCAGGTCAAGGCAGGTATGAAATGCTGGGAACGCACCGTGACAGACGGGGGTTTTCCTGGACGGTGTACAGTGTCCAACAGACACTACTGACCCAGAGAACCAGGGGTTGAAAAGCTGGAGCCAGGAAAGCCTGAAGCCTGTGCGCAAGCAAGCCTGAAGCCTGAAGCATTGCTTAACTTTTTTCCCATCTCTTCCTCCCCCTTRCCCCAACGCCGTCCCACCAGAGGAAGGCCGACATGCCCTGCTCTCGCCGCTACGGTGCCGGGAGCCCGTCACCCGCCCGGGACACCGCCCGGCCCCGCCCCAGCCCCCCAGGCTCCCCCGCTGCGCAGCGGACGCGGCCTGACCGGCCGGCCGGCCGGCTGAGGGGCCGCCGCGCCTCACCCCAGACCGGCCGCCCGGCAAGGGCCGCAACGGCCCCCCTCACCTTTTTGATGTTGGACTTGGAGGCGGGGTGAAAATCCTTCTTGCACATGAAGTTGGCGAACGACTTCCCCATGGCGGCGGCGGGGAGGGAGCCCGCGGCTCCCGGCACGGGCCCTCAGCCGGCTGCCTCCGCCGGGCCTTCCGGGTCGGCGGGCGGGCCT
>JASVER010000003.1:13043224-13084207 GCA_030449065.1 Oceanodroma leucorhoa
CCCCGGCCGCCGCCCCGCTCCTGCGACACCTTCGTGGCGCTGCCGCCCGCCGCGGCGGGGGGTCGCGTCGTCTTCGGGAAGAACTCGGACCGGCCGGCGGACGAGGTGCAGGAGGTCGTGCACTTCCCGGCCGCCGCGCACCCGCCCGGCGCCGCGCTGGAGGTGAGGGCGCGGGGGCGGCCCCGCCGCGGGGCACGACGAGCCCTTCGGGAGGCAGCAAAAAAACCCCTCTCATCCTATCTTCCGTCTATTTTTAGCCCGCGATCGGGCCGATTAATCAAGGGGAGATGCTCGCCAAACCGATGGCGTGGAAGATAATTTGTTGTGTGCTCTGACTTCTCGCAGTGCACCTACATCAAAATCGAGCAAGTGGAAAAGACCCACGCCGTGGTCCTGAGCCGGCCCTCCTGGCTCTGGGGGGCAGAGATGGGCGCCAACGAGCACGGCGTGTGCATCGGGAACGAGGCGGTGTGGGGGAGAGAGGAGATCGGCGACGATGAAGCTCTTCTCGGCATGGACCTCGTAAGGTCTGCACAGGCTATTTTGGTAAACGTACTGAATTCGGAGTTTAACTTAAAAACACTTGCTTTGAGGTATATGGGGAAATACATGCTTTCACTTTCAGAAGACCCGTTTGCCTCTTCTGCTTTCTAGCCATGGTTAAAAATAAGTACTTCTTGGCACAGGCGTTAGATCTCTGCCAGGAGCTGGGAGCCCCTGAGAGGTATCAGGCACCAGAACAGAATCTGTCAAGGAAATCATCTGATGTTTTTCCCTCTGCAAAGTGTATACTAAACTGAAACAAGACTCAACTAGACTACAGCTGGACTTCAGGAACTCGTGTTTGGGCCTTTTTCTAGGGTCTGCTCTCATTTCCCATTTCCCCCATCTTTTATACACATATTTTTAAGTTTCAGTCTTAGCCACGCATCTCCACGTAAATAATGACAGCTTCTTTTGCCTGCCTTACTGGGTGCCAGCGTAACTGTCATTAACCTACAGCAGGCAGTCAATTCTTCCTGGTACTGTTTCCCCCCAGTCCAATACCCACACGGAACTTGGAGGCATTTCCTAGGAGCCCTCTCCCTGCCTTGCTGTATTTCCATTTGGTTGTTTTTCCCCATGTCAAGGACATAAAGGACCTACTTCAAACAAGCCCTTTAAAGGACTTGCTCCTTTCTCTTACCAGATCATACAAGCATCAAGTACATACAGAAATAGCATTGCAATTCAATTTGAATACTCAGGCTGAATAGTAGTATGTAAAGTTTCTAATTGCAAAAATAACATCTTCCTTTTGTTTTAGGCTTGGACTCGAGAGAGCGGATACAGCTGAAAAGGCTCTTACCGTCATAGTTGATTTGCTAGAAAAATATGGACAGGGAGGAAACTGTATGGAGAGCCACATGGTATTTACATACCATAACAGTTTTCTGATAGCCGACAGAAAGGAAGCATGGGTGCTGGAGACATCAGGAAAATACTGGGCAGCGGAAAAAGTAGAAGGTATGGATGATGCTCTTCGCTTTAAACATTTCAAATGCAATGACAATCAGCAGTTCTCCACTTCTCATTTACCATTTCATGAAGGCATCAAACTAGCCTCCAGATATGTACATGTGCCTTTAAACAACAGGAGTTGCTTCCTAGGGCACCAATGTGGAGAGGCTAGCAGGTTCACAGAGGAGCTGAGTCACAGGGGGCCTTTTCAGAGTCAGAGATGACCACTTCTGCACTTGGAAAACAGAGGACAGCAAGAAGGTCAGCATGAGAATGACAGCAGTATGTGTAGTCTTAAGGATGGTGGCAATTGGTGACAATTTCATTTGGTGACAGGGTAATACTGACAGGATTGGTGCAGTGGGCCCTGAAGTGGCCGATTCCTCCAGTGGACTTGGAAGGACAAGCTATGTCTTTGGAGGTCTAAGAGGAAGAATGCGAAGATGGGAATAATCAGGACAAAACCTGAAATATGATGCTGGCAAGAGAAGTAAATGAGTCAGAACTGAGTGGCAGTGGAATTTCAATCAGAAGGATACATATAGCAAGGGAGAGAGGGCCAAAAATAAAAACCACAGGACTCACAGATCTTGTAGGAAACTCTTCAGTGCATAATTTGCTTTAGTAAGCTCATTGTAAACAAAATACCAGGAAAAAGCATTCGATGTATTAAAATGGACTCTTTCCTCACCTTACAAACAGGAGGTGTACGGAATATTTCCAACCAGCTCTCTATCACAACCAAGATTGACAGAGAACACCCAGAATTGAAGGAATATGCCAAAAGCAAGGGCTGGTGGGATGGGGAAAAGGAATTTGATTTCGCTGCCACATATTCTTATGTAAATACTGCCAGAATGACCACATCCAGAGGCCGATATTGTGAAGGCTACAAACTTCTGAACAAACACAAAGGTATCATTTTTTATAATTTTTTGTTTAAGATGTGCAAAGCATTTAGTGAGCTATATTAAATCATAAATGATTAGACACGATATGGGCAATCATTCACATGATTTGGTGAACCAGAACTACTTAGAATAACTTTTTGCCTAAAGGAGAAACGCTGAACTTGAAGTCTTCTATCCATTTTTGCCAATTTGTTGATGAGGAAAAATTAAAACAAGGGTCAAATATCAAACACACGCAGCTACAGTAGCAACACTGAGAGGTCACATTATGGCCATATGGCTAAATACTCCGTAAGACCTAGCTCTGAAACATTTTTATAGCCCATGGATTATTACTGTACCTCTAAGAAAAAAAAAAAACAGAGGCTGTTTTTTTTTAACTTGTTTTAGACTCCCAGTGGTTTGCAGCCACAAACAGAACCTTATGAACAACTTCAGTCTGGTACCATTCATATAGGCCTAAGACAACAGCACAGCATTCAGTTACATATCTTGCATTTATTTTTTGAGATTGGTTTTTAAACCTTTGTAGTTTCACTATAACTGCTACTCTAACCTTGTGTAGTCTAATAAACCATAGAGAGCAGAATAAAATAATTTTCTGTACTCTAAACAGGTGCTCCTAATCACTAACTTATTCACTTATTTTTCAGACCTCTGTAGAAAGGAGCTATTACTTCTCTTTTAACTGCATCCACCTGGCAGGTTTTTGCTGCATCTGTATTCACTTGCTCATTTGAAATAATTAATCTGAACCAAAATTACATTGCACCCCTGTGTTTCTCTATTTATTTGGCTGAGCTCTGCCAGACCAGGTTTAGCATTTAGTTAATGCGTCAGAATGAATTACCTTTTGCTATCTTGCGCTACTGATCATGTAAATCCTGCATTCATTTTGGGAATTGCAGGTTCTGAATACTGAAAGCATTTTCATAATACCTGTATTTACCTGTATTGTAGCAATGCTGAGATTCTATCAGTGTTTTCATTCTAAATCCCCATTTTCAGGCATTTACCTGAGCCATTTTAAAAATCACACTAGGTGTTCAGGTTATCAGCCTGATACATTTTCAGTTTGTTTAGGTTTATTGTAAATAGGTGCCCTAATTAAAAGCTATTTGGTTTACAGCATCAGTAAAATCACTGGTTTCTTAATCTACCCTTCCCAGCTTTTTCACTCAGTGGCATTACAGTTTTTTTCCAGGCTGCCTATCACATGAAGACCATTTTTAGATAGACATTATTTATATTTCAAAAAAACAGGGAATGTATTTCAGGAATACAAAATAATAAAAGTCTAGTGGAAGATATGCAATACCTTCTTTCCTGCTGGACAAGTTGCCAACTTGCAGTTGACAAACTGACTGTTGCTTCTTTTAATTTCTTTGATTCATCTAGCTTGCTGATTTCTTGAATTCTCTGACTTTCCCAGGCAACTGTGGGAATACTTGAGTGTTTCCTTGCTAAAATGTAGTGCTGCATGCCTGTCTACAGACAATTTGAATTGTGTATAAAAAAGTAATATTGGAGACATCTGAATTAGCAGCAGAGTGATTATTTTGAGAGGAAACAGCAAGGGAGTTTAAAAAAAGAATATTTATGCAGCTAGAACTTCACTGAGGGAAACATTAAAAGATTAAATGGTAGATGATAGCTTCAAGTAAAAAAAACAGTGAATGAACTAATGTTTTTCTGCCATGAGTATATGCTCAACTGGTACACCAAATTTGAAAAGAAAACTACTGTAAGTGCTCCCTGTTAGACTATTGGATTGCCTAGTGATACCATGCCAGTATTTATGCTTCAGTGTACACTACATAAACAGCAATATCATTTGAACACTAGATGCAGAGGCATCTGCATGTGTAAAGGGTTTTTTTTCGCCTGAGAAGAAAGAGAGAGACAGTTGGCACTATACCTCACATAGGTAGTTGAGGATGTACTATTGTAGTTTCTGTCGATTCTGAGTATAGAACATGTTACGCCAGTGCATCCTTTTCAATTGTCAACTTGAAGCCTAAGTGCTGTGGAAGGTCAGATGATTAAAATAAATTAAAAAAAAAAAAAGTGACAGTCTTGGCATTTCATTTTCAAAGTTACATACAAAATTCGTGCACAGTTGTTATTATTTTCACATTTGCAAACCAACCTAGTGGTGTTAACTGTGTACAAATACCAATAACTATTACAGTGATTTATCTTAATCTTCTGAGCACTTCCACACAGTGCTCAGAAAGCTCAGCCTTTAACCCAAGCTACTAATTTTCATCTGAAAAGTTACTGTGTGAATGACCATTTGCTAGCCATATGTATTTTAACTTTCTGGGAAACATTGTGTATTGTCGTCCTCCCCCTTTTCTAAGTCATAAATATTATAGCTCATTATCACCTACTCTTTGAAATAAATACTTTGGGGAAAACAGTAATATTTTTAAGTGCATTACATGTTAAGATATGCTGTTAGGATGATTTTTTTTTTCTGCCAACATGGACAAGCTAAAATTGGCATTGCCTATTRAAGGAAAAAGCAGCCAGTTGTAGAGAACATGCCATTTAGTTGGTATTATAAGTAGCGCTGTGTGTAAATAATTGTATTGTATCTTAAACAGGATCTATCACTTCTGAAATAATGATGGAAATTCTTCGTGACAAAGAGAGTGGCATTAATATGGAAGGTGGATTTATGACAACTGGAAGCATGGTGTCTGTGTTGCCTCAGCAGCCTAATCTGCCGTGTATTCACTTCTTTACCGGAACTCCAGATCCTGCGAGGTGATGTAGCAGCAAGTAATTAGGATAAAAATTTGCAAATATCTAAATGAAAAATGTTGCAATTTGTCTAATTATGTTCCTTTTTGCTTTGCCTTTTTTTTTTCCTCCTGAAAAACCACAATCAAAAAGTAGGAGGAACATAATGTACATTATGTAAATTAATGCTATCTACCAACCTACTTAGTGAAACACTGCTATGACACTGACTTAAACATCACTTAGGAGACTTTTTTTTTTTTTTAGAAGAAGGAATTAGAAGAATGGGGAAAAAATACAGCAACAATTTTAACAAAACTGTATCAGTAAAGGATCTCTGTTCTATTTTCTCTTTCTAGGTCTGTATTCAAGCCTTTCATTTTTGTGCCCAATATTACTCAGTTATTGAAAACTAGCTCCCCTACATTTGGTCATAATGATCCGGTTAAGAAGCAACCACGTTTTCAGAATAAGCCAGATCGAAGACATGAGCTCTATAAAAAACATGAAAGTGCTGCTGTAGTTATGGAAACTATCGAGGTACGTTGATTAAATTAGATTTCAATGCAAGCAGGTGGTTTATATAAGCTCCTTGCTCACATTTTGTTAATGTGATACCATTTAATGCCCTTTGATGGATTGTAAAGAACATTGCAGTGCACGAGAAGCCCATTGTCTTGGCATCTGGCAGGCATATGTTTCAGACACTAAAAACTGCAACTAGCACTTTGTTGTACCCCCAGGCCTAGCCCCAGACAAGTATCTATCTATTTGTACTGCTCATCTTGCAAAGCAGCAGGCCACACATACTCCTGCACCTGTCAGGTAACAGGGAAATGCTTGAGCAGCCACAGGCAAATACACAGCTCCTGGTAAGAGTACTTAAAACTCTTCAGGACCCTGGTTGCAGGCAGTAAGAAGGGCATGCCCTTTATCATTGCTGGGTATGGACAGGAAAGGAAATAAGATCACAAAGATAACTGGACACAAAGGTGAAGCAGGGAGGTAGTTGCTTACTTTTAACAGTAGCATCTCTCCTATTTGCAGATACGTGTTCTAAAAAATAAGACATGCCCATTTAAGTTTTGGTAGCATAAATACCTAGAGCAGCTTTAATTTTGTTTATTTACAATCCATCAGACAAGGATGCAGGGAGATGAAATGAGTGCTAGATACTAGGAAAGATATCTAAGAAAACCTGTCATGGTGTTAACTTCTACCAACACAAACTTGTACACTAGAAGCTATTAAGAGGTTAAAATAAGGACAGTAGAACAGAATTTTGTTAGGGTGAACACTACATACTCTCTATAGTTTTTAGTGAAATACAGACGTTTCTTTTTGCAGGGCAAAGGTAAAGAGATGCTGAAAGAGATACAGGAGTTGGAGAAACAGAAGATAAGTGAAGTGGAAGCAATCCTGCAAAATGGATGTCTTGACATTAACCAAGTGGTTAACCTTTTTTCACAGTGTGTAGAAGAAGAACTCAAAATATATAGCTAAAACTACTATTTGAATGTGGTAAAATTMAGTTTTATGATTAACTTTCCCAATGAAGTGGCTATATAGATTACATCTTACTTGCAATATACCAGTTAGAATGGATAGTTTTAAAGATGCGGATTCATATTCAGGCCAAACAGCTTTTGGTTGCATGAAACAACCCTGAAAAGGCTCTTAAGAGCTAGGCAGTGGCTTTGTCTGTATGTGGCATAAAGCTGTCAGCAGAGATTGATTTTGTCAACAGATGCGATTAGAATAGCTTGGCTAAATTGTGGAACAACCCCACCTCTGGATGAAGAACACGAACTCAGATTTGGAGAACTCACTTCTAGTGTACACAGATGTAGCTTTTATAGTCAAGATAATCGTAGCAGGATTTCACATTGCTTGAATTAAAATGGCCACACGGAAGGACTTTCTAAAATGTAGAAGCTATTACTTGCACTGAATACAAAGGAAAGTGATAGCTAGTCAAGTAAGATTGATATTTAGTTGTTTGATRAAACCATTCTAAGATATGTTTCATACATGAACCTTCTACTCCTTCAATGTAAAGTGAGGCTGAGTTCAAGGTATATTGAAACCAAATCACATGATTTGTTGCGAAATCTGATTACATGGAATTTAACAATGCAAGCATCCTGCAAGTTACCACACAATTTTCACTTCCCTGYCTATTTTCCCTACCCTGATACCGAAAAATAAATTATCTTGTTTACATACAATATGATTATTGTCAAATTAATTCTGCAATACGCTTTATAACATCATGTRGGAATTTTTTAATGTTCTTGAATTGTGACTTTTTTTTAAATCGGGCAACTAGAAAGGAAGAGGTYGGGATACACAAGTATATACATGTACTCAGCAGGACACTTAAAAGGACTTTTAAAATTTTTTCACTTCATATAAAGCCTTTTAACCATGACTTGTCTTACCAAAATTACTAGATTATGGCGTTGATTTAATCAAGCTTTTTGCCCTGCCAGAAATGCTTCCTCCCTGATCCTGTTTAAAAGTAATGATCAATATGTAACACTACTTTTATTATCTGTGGTAAGGGACAAACGGGGCAAACAATAAAGAAAGAAGATTCTGACTTTACTACATGATCAAGCAGGATAAAAAGTATGACTGGAAGGGAAAAAAAACAAACAACCCAGCACTTCTGAAAACCTTCGGAAAAGAACATGTAAGGTGAAATGTAACATGAAATGGAGCATGAGAGGTGCAGTAGGTATGTGACATGACACAGCATCACCACAGAAAGACACAGCATCACCACAGAAACACCATTCTTAGATGTTTTTTCTATATTTAGCCAGTTTCTAGAATTATCTCAGATGCTAAAGATGGGGCTCCACACATGCAGTTTTCTCATTTTGTAAACTGTTCTATCCCCTCACTGGTAAAAAAAGTAAGTTTAGGCAAACAAAAGAAATGCATATACATACTACAGTGAAGTTGCAGAAGAAGTAAGAAAATTAAGAGCTTGGCAGAATTTGTTCTTCCTGACCCTACAATGGAAGTAGAAGTTAATTTGGAATGCTATGTTCAGATCCACAGCAACAAACTAATGGGTCAGGAAAGGTTCTTGAACTTTCTAGTTCTAGTGATCCTATGTGTACCAAGTGCCAGCAGCAAGTAAGACTGAGTAGCAGGTAAGACTGAAAGTAAGCTTGAGTTAACCGTGAACCTTTTGTGCCTGCATTGCCAACAAAATTTCTTAGAAGTTCAATAGTACAGTGGATGGTCGTGAACTGGAAGGTATATTTAATAAAATTTTGCTGTATTTACCTTTTTTCCTCATGGATGTCTATATCTGACAATCAGGTGTATCTCCTGTTTTGGATCATCAGCTTTTCCACACTAGCTCTTTGATAACTTCAAAGCAGCAATAAATGCCAGGTAAAACTGTGCTGGAAACCAAGGTACAAGTCAAGTTTACAGGTAGCATAGCAAGAGAAACAATTTTATGCTACAATGCAAACAGTGAAGTTACACAGGAATGAAAGTAGTGAAGGTGGTGGAGCAGGTCTCTAAATGAACTTCTTGGCCACTTAATCATGGGGTGGCAATAAACCAGGTTAAGCATACTGGTCTGGTTATAATATAGGCAGATACAGTCCAACTGTTACTCTAGTTTCTGTGCTACAGGATACAAAGTAAAAACAATGGGATGTGTGAAGATAGATCAAGTGATGACCAACAGAGTACAGGATATTTTGGTACCTTTTTTTCCTGGGATTTCATCCTAGAACACATGCAGTGTAAAAACAGAGAATGAAGGTGAGGTCGGGAGGAATAACTAACTCCCTCCCACAGCCATACATTTAAAAAGAAATAAAAATCAGAATGTCCTCTAGAGGGCAATCTTTGCATGTATTTCATCTAGGAATACATCTTACAGCTTATTTTAAAAGGTCTAGAGCTTTATGAAGAATCATTATTAAAAAAAAATTGCACTAAAATTGCTACCTAGAAAACTATGTTTGATATCCACCCTGTCCATTAGCATAATTATTTTGAGATTAGTGCTAGAAAAAAGATCCAGTGTTTCACTGGAGAATCCCCTGGACTTGTTCAGCAGGTATTTTCACGGAACTATAACTTCCAAGTTAACTGAGATTTATCCCAAACTAATCCACCTTCAAAATAAAAGAACTCATTGCACCACTGACCAGATCTTTAAAGCAAAGCTATTTCTTACCTCCAAAAATTCACACATCAGTAGATAAACTATTGACATACATCAAATTGTCAAYTATTTTAAAACTTGCCACTGCTCCTTGGTGGAAGCAAATATTTAGCAGATAAAAGAGTTATTTAACTTTCTAAAGCTATTCAAAGTCTATTCTTAGCTTCCAGAAGTACCCAGTGATTTAGAAATAGATTATCATATCCTGTATTTCATTGATAGTTTCTTTAGTCTATTTATTAACCATCATAGACTCTCATCAGATTAATGGGTACGATATCAGCAGTCACAATGTTGTAACAGTCAATGTAACAGAATTTGGCGCCAGTTGTGAGCTAAAGGTGTTCTCTTCATTAGATTTGTAACAGGGAGCCTTCTCTAAGCAGAAATTTTGAGCAATTTCTTACTTAAGAACAGACACGTTGTGTTCAAATCTAGGGAATAGCAGAGCCATTATAAAAAGGGAGGCAAGGGCAGGCCTTTATGATGAAAATGAGAAAGACAAGAGTGCAAGAACAATGACTATGCATAGGGCTGTAAAACTGACCTACGATCAACTTCTTGAACATCTGAAGGATTTAAAAAAAAAAAAAATTTATTTGCTAAGTAGATGATAATGTGAAACGTTCCAAGTGCAGCGTCCTGCACCTGGGTTGGGGCAACCCCCGGTATCAATACAGGTTGGGGGATGAAGGGATTGAGAGCAGCCCTGCCGAGAAGGACTTGAGGGTACTGGTGGATGAAAAGCTGGACATGAGCCGGCAATGTGCGCTCGCAGCCCAGAAGGCCAGCCGTATCCTGGGCTGCATCCAAAGAAGCGTGACCAGCAGGTCGAGGGAGGTGATTCTGCCCCTCTGCTCTGCTCTGGTGAGACCCCACCTGCAGTGCTGYGTCCTGCTCTGGAGCCCTCAGCACAAGACAGACACGGACCTGTTGGAGCGGGTCCAGAGGAGGCCACAAAAATGATCAGGGGGATGGAAYGYCTCTCCTGTGAAGAAAGGCTGAGAGAGTTGGGGTTGTTCAGCCTGGAGAAGAGAAGGCTTCAGTGAGACCTTATGCAGCCTTCCAGTACTTAAAAGGGGCTTATAAGAAAGATGGGGACAGACTTTTTAGCAGGGCCTGTTGCGACRGGACAAGGGGGAATGGTTTTAAACTAAAAGAGGGTAGATTTAGACTAGCTATAAGGAAGAAATTTTTTATAATGAGGGTGGTGAAACACTGGCACAGGTTGCCCAGAGAGGTGGTAGATGCCCCATTCCTGGGAACATTCAAGGTCAGGTTGGACGGGGCTCTGAGCAACCTGATCTAGTTGAAGATGTCCCTGCCCATGGCAGCAGGTTGGACTAGATGACCTTTAAAGGTCCCTTCCAACCCAAACTATTCTATGATTCGTTTAGGCTGTTAGACGAAAACTGGTATCTCTGTGCGAACACCCATTAACAAGTCCTCTGCCTACTTAAAAAGCATCAAGGGTGGATTTAAGAAATACCAAATTTGAAACCCGTGAGCTACTTTAACGAATCTCTCAGAAAAGCACATTTGTTGTATATCTCGACATGCGCACATAGCCCTCSCACACCTCACATCACATCAAAGCTCAGGACTCTGAAATCAAGTAACTGATTTATTGACAAGTTACAGTATTTAGAAGACAGACATACTCACAGCTTCTGCTCTCAAGTCACATGTATCTAATTATTCAAAAATATTTGACGTAGCCATCTTCAGCAGTTGTAATGGAAATACGCTATTGTTTTCCTTTGTGGCCACAGCCTGATACAAATGTCAATTATTTTGTTGCTGGAAAACACTAAAGCATGTCAGTTTGTATAGCATACATATGCAGTAGGATGCAATTACGTTTCTGTGCACACTGCAGATGTGCAATAAGACTGACACTAAAAGGAATTATTTTTCCAGTATAAGCCTTGCATGGAGTTATAGCTACCATAAAACAACTGCTTCTTGAACAGTGGTTTATGCTGCTAAAATCACTTTTAATTCTTAATACAAAGTAGGTGCATAAGTAGCTATAATAAAAATCTGTGTACTAAAAAAAAAAATTATTTTTATATGCTTTATATGTTATTCATATGCTTTAAAAAAAAAAAGGATGAAGAGACTTGTTCATATGCTTGAGCAAATAATTTCTTTTTTTTTTTTTTTTTTAATACCTGGGTTCCTTTCCCTCACTATGTAAAATTTTCATACAGACATATAAATGCAGTTCTTGCAGTTTTAAAAGGGCAGCATAATGGCTATCAGATACTACAGTTTGTCTTTAACCATTTCAAAATACTTTTCAACACACAGATTCTCAGATTCTGCCTTCAGTGCACAGGAGTCCGAATGACACTGAGTGACTATTTAAATATCGGAGGGGGATACCTGAGGCTTATTAGAAAACTGTGTTAGGCAACCAATACTAAAATTTTAGGATCTTTAGCTACTCTAAACCCTAACTTGGATTTTCAGTTAGGATTCTTTATATAATAGATTTAAAAGTCATTGTATTTAATTTAAAAGGTTTTATGATTTGATAAAATTCTTCATCTTGACTTACACAGGTATCCAAGGCTTCCATAACATCCTTATGTGAGGCTGGCACTTCTGAATTAAACTGGAAAGGCTAATTTCAGAAGGTAAAAATCTACTCTTGACAAAGCTGTTACTACCACCACGAGGCAAAACTTCAGAGCCAATTTTATGAATTCCATTATATCATTTCCTAATTTGGGGGAGCGGTGGGTATTTTTATATGTTTTTAAGATTTGGTAAGTTTGTACAAAACCATTATTTATTCCACTCAATATTTCCTCAGCTTTAATCCTTTGACATCGGAATCATATTCACAAYAATTCTACTTTTACAAATGGAGGATTTTATCTTTAAGGGAGAAACAAACCACCTGATCTGAGGTGTAAACAGCTAGAAAAAATTCCTGGTCTTAGACAAGAGTAGAGTAGTAAAAACTGGGGTATGATAGAAGAAATCCTACTTCTATGAAGTCAGGGGAAGCCTGACCATAAACAGGAATCGATATTTCATCACATTAAAATATGGAAAACATACAGCAACATGAAAAATACCCTTGTTCGTGTTTTTTTTTCCATTGTGGCACCAGTCTATAAAGCTGCTGTTATAATGCCTCTATAATACGACAGTGACACGTATCATTTTACTATTCGTTTTGCTCAAAATGGAAAAAATGCTCTAAATCCAGAGCATCTTGTTTTGTTCTAGTTGCATTCTGGTTGGAACGCTCACTAAATATCACTTGCTACCATTTCCTTCAGCACAGACACAAGGAGAACCCCATCTCTTAACTTTACAAGAGAGAATAACGTAATTCTCTGAGAGCCCTGAGAAAGAAATACTTCCAGTTTCAGTGGTGAAGGCAGAGGAGATGGTCACATTCACCCCTAACTGCCTGTCTTCTGCCTACATGCTCAGGTCAATGGCTCTCAGCTGCAACTGGTTTCTTAGGAATAAAGCGGTAATACAAATATTCATCCCGAAATTCAAATTCATTCGTAATATGCTGGACGACGCCTCCTTTCATCAGTCTGTCTCCATACATCACAGCTTCACCACGGTCAGAGGCAAGGCCAACTTGCATGAGCCAGTTCACCAGGTCACAGCCAAAGAAGATGCCAGTGGAGATCTTCGCACCACACCTGTATGTCAAAGGAATGATTCACCCACATGTTCTGTAAATCTGGTATCACCACTGCACGATGGGGAAAGGCAAGGAAAAATAGCAGGAAACAAGGAAAGACATCATGATAGTTAAGAGCATGTTAGAAGAGAATTTGCAAGTTTTGTATATTAGGGACATGCCAATGTTCACTACCTTTTCCTACAGACACTTCAATGAGAAGCAAAAGGTACATACAAAGTTACTTCAGGCTTGTGCAAATAAACTTCAGTGAACATAAGTAGCAATGTTCCTAAAAACACACACAACGTAACTCTATTTCTTGGATACTTACTTCCCATGTACTCATTAGCATGACCATTTCTGCAACAAAATATCTGATTTGAGTGCAGCATGCCCGCAGCAACAGGAATTCAATCTGCACTTTAATTCCATTTTGTATTTTTTCTACAGCTTCAAACAGACACTAACTGCTTACATATATTGTAAACAAAAACCATTTAACTTGCATAGCCGGTTAAATATTTACCACACAGGCAGTGCTAAGAATAAACAAAACGTTTACAACAAGACTAAACTAATTTGCTTTTACATATTTATGAAGCAATGCCACTAACATGTACCTAGTTGCAGGAAAAACACYGTTCAGAAATTCACCTGCACCAATGAATGTTTCCGGTTATCTAAAATCTGTTCTATGGAACCCAAGTGCAGGGTTTCTGAAGATGATTAATAGCTACACAGCAAAAAAACAAACTTCTTTCTCTATTTTTTTTAAAAGTTAAAGCAGCAGTAACACAGAACAAGTGTTAACATCTATTAGCAGAGAAGCAAAAATTAAAATAAATAAAAATCCATGATTACAAGATCTCAGTTACAGTACGCTTCAATCAAAGAGGATAGGATCAAGTTAGATGAATATTTAAAATGAGAAGATAAATGCTTTCTTTTAACTCACAAGGAGAAATAAGACATGAAACTAGTTACACACAAACATAATATTAAAACAACGAAGCAACAAGTGTCAGATTTTGATGTATTCTCAGGTGATATATGATTAAAAAAAACCAAAAAACCCAACCAAGTGAACAGCCCAAAGCCCAAGAAACCACAATAGCAGCAGAGGCACAGGAAACACAGCTGTAAAACCTGTCCTATTTCAAAACAAACATTTTCTGATACATCTTTTTTGTCTGGCATGAAAGAAGCAAGTCCTTGAGCTGCCATAGTTCATTTTTCCTAAATGGATAACTTTATTACTTTATTTCTTACGGAAMATTACTGATTTCTGAGGAGACTGAACGAAATTATGATGCTGTCAAAAAACAGTTCTGGAAAGTGGTTTCGGACTATCTGACCATTAAAAGACCACCCCATCCTGCCAAACTAGTCCTACTTAAAAGCTCACATACCAAGAAAAGTAGAAGTGTCCTGTTAGAACAATTCATCATGTTTCCATTTCATAYAGTAAATATTTAAATAAAAGCAGAATCTTTTTCTTGTCCTTGCTGCTTCTGTCTGCATTTCTTTCCTCATCCACCTACACATACCTGAATACATAATCCTTGATTTGGGTATCGTAATTTGCATCTGAAACCTTTGCTGATCTCACAAATTGAGGATTAGGCCTCACAAGAAGAATGAGCAGAAGAAATTGTATGAACTCAGAAGGTGTAAAGGTCCTAAAAACACTATAATCTCACGTATCGAGTGGCCTCTGAGTACACACTGACRCCAGTTGCAATAGTTTCACCTCCTGTAAAAGCTATTTACTGGTAAATATTCAGTCACATAAATACTGACACCTTCTTAATCTCAAAACAAAACAAATGAACGGTGTCAAGTTTGATAAAATTCATAGACACACACGCTCTATTACAGGCATTACCATATACATTTCTTCAGAAAGATTTTCTCTCCTTAACTCCAGCTAAATGCAAAAACTGGGGCCTTAATGATATAAAACTTTTTATAATTTATATAAAACCAAGATGGGATACCTCACCTTGAGGTTTGAATACATACGCCACAACAGGAATCGCCCACAGACAGATTAAACTGCATTTCATTATTTCCAAAAGATGAGTTATGATCTTTGTAACAAGTTATATGTGAGGAAACTTGCATATAAGGAGGAAGTTATTTTAGGCTTGTGCAAATAAACATATATAAGGAGGAACCTTACCTTTTGCCTCTGACAATGCTTTTGACACAGTGATCTCTATGATAATGAACAAACTGTTGACAGGTCATCCTGATTTCCTCAGGTACAGAGGGATCTGTATGCCCTGCTGCTTCTCTTCCTCCCCAGAGAAATTCAAGTCTTTACAAAAAAAGAAAAMAAGAAAAAGAAAAAAGACAAAGGAAATAAAGGAAATAAATTAAAAGGAAATAAATTAAAACCATCAAATCAACCAGAGGCATTTATAAGGAAACTGCAAATAATAGAACAGAACTCAYAGGAAGCTTATCACAACTGTTTTACTGTTTTTGTGCCCAATACTTTATATACAATCTTCCTAATAAACTTGTGTGGCCTTTGAACACTGAGAGGTTTTATTCTAGGCTCAGGCAGCAGGAAAGACAGAGAGTAGTTGGGAGCCAGTTTTAGCTGCTGGATTCACACCGCAGCCAGCTAGCTCTAAGTTAAACATGACTTTGTACAACTTACACCTCCACAGGGAGGTACCAATCAAAGTGTCCATCCACACAAAGCACTTGCATGAGGTTATGAATACAGGAATTTAAAACAGTGATGATAGAATCCGGTTCAGCAYTCGCATCTAAATTTTAATTTATCGGCTGAAATTATTTCTAAAGATCCATCATCTCACTGATCCAATCACATACTTTGCCATCATTTGCCAAAGATTTTGTCTACAGGGAGCCTGTGAGATTTTTGTCTTTCGGAGTGTCATTAGGACAGCAGTAAAAACTCATGCACAGTGAACTGCAATTAACTCTCCAACTGGGAGAGAAAAGAAATTTGGAAGATAGAACAAATAGGAAATGGAATGCAATGGCACTGAACACTCAATACCCTTTAAAAATTATTACCTTTAATAACTAAGTTTATAAGTGTAAGTGTAAAGATTCTATTTACCTTCGCTTGAATGGTAGAATGATTAAATGCTTATCCAAGCCAAAAATACCAAAGGAAATGAAGCCCTGCAGGAAAAAATATAGAAAAAGCAACATTAAGTAAAACCTTTGGTTTCTAAAGAACAGAAATAAAATGTTAAAAACTCATTGTCAAAACACACATGAGAAGTATCCCTCTTCTCTAGATACCATTCAAAATGCATTCTGTTTCTGCTTTGATTTTTCATTTGGGCCTTAAAAAGACAGATTAATACATAACAGTCCATCAAAGAAACTCTTCAAGAAACTGTTCAGTAAACTTGATGCTGTGACATGCCATCTGACACTTAAAACATCAGTATCCTTACATAGCCAGTTATTTAAATCTGTCTTTGTTAATGTCAAGAAAATAACCAACTTATTGTAATTTGAATGCTAGAATACTCTCTAGTTAATTAATTTTTCTGTGCCACTTTTGTATCAAAACTACTATCATTACTTGATACTGCAGTGCATCTTGTAGGCACACCAGTCCATGGATCTGTAAAACATTCCTCTAGTATGTGTATTAACACCGCCTTGTTTTCACCTTCATAGATAACAAAGCTATCTTGTGTCAGTTTGTACTGAAATAGGCTGGAACAATCATACATGTAATTGTCAGCTATTAGTTAATGCTGCTCTAACTGCAACTGAAGAGATAATATCTTAAAGCCTTATAGTGAAAGTATCCAGGTAGCCAACTTGCACCTATTTAGTTATACTGGTGTAATTCCACAGAAGAGACACTGGTGAAACTTTCTGGCACAAATAAGGCTAAAATCCTACTCAATTTCCAGAGGCGTTTGGCACTCAGTTGTCATCTGTACCTCTGAAAGTGTTCATGCACATAAAACATGCTCATGCACATAAAAGACAGGCATTATGATAAGAAAGCTATCAAAGCAAAAGAAAAAGCTTGAGAAAAAAAGGCTAAACAACATAAGGAGCTGGTGACTTCAGCACTGCTGCAACACCCACTAACAAAGTCATTTTCAGAACAAACATTGGTAAGTACCTGACCAAAATTAAACACAGCACAGAAGAACTGCAATTCCACATATAGCCTTCCAGGCTCTTCGTTGAACAGCCACCACAAACAACTGGAAAGATTCTGTTGAGAAAGAAAAAAAACAACAACAAAACCCACAAACCTAAACTGACTGTTAAAAATCAAAAGCACTTTCTTACTCTTCACATGCTAACAGATTCTTGCACAATTTTCACTGTCTTTATTTAACAAATGATTCAGATAAAGACAAAGAAGAGGGAATAAATTTTAGTTAGGCTTAATAGCTGGGGGGCACAGGGGAAGAGCTTGTTTGTTTTTAAACAAAATAATGCAAAACATACCAGTGTAGAGGTCCTGCCCCTTTACACGTTTACGAAGCACACATAGGTATTCAACCTAACACAGACAATATTAGCCCAGACAGATTTGCAGTATTTGTCTTTAGGCCTGTTTAGCTGAGACCACTGCTTTCTACATATTTTCTGCATAGTTAAGATTGCAAGCTGAAGCACATACCACTTCAGCTATTTTAGATGCCRGACAGAAGGAAAAAGTTAACCCCGTTGGGTGTAAAGGCTAATTCTTTAATGTAACTGGTCTCATTTCACAGTATCTATGTCATCATTCAGATACAATAAAATAAAGGCTAACATTTGGGATGCCTCTTAAATATAGAAGATGTAAAAAATATATTAGCATGGAATATTTGATACAGGAAATTTGAGAGATTGAAAACTTCAATTTTGTAATTTAACAGGACCTGAAAAGCAACAGTAGTAACTATTACACTACATAGTTGTGCTGTACTGTCCTACTTTGCAGTATTACATATTCGTGCCATAGTATTTTCCATTTAAAATAAAAAGACTTCCCCCTTAATTGTCATCCACAAGAAGCTCAACTTTGAGCACTAGATTCAGAGAGAGTTGTTTCTCATCTTTGTCACAGTTAAAAATTCAAATTATATCCCTAATGCATTACATTCCGGGATTTCACACTTTTACACAGGAGCAGCCACCTTCACAGCTGGAATCTAGGCAGTAATGATGCTTGGCAATACCAACTTAGCTACGCTGYCTCCAAACCACGACTAAAACCAACAAAACTGCATTTTCCCATTTCAAAGAAAGTCTTACATTATTCTTCATTACTAAAGCACCTCAAAGAAATCCAAGTTCCAAATATAAGCATGATCAGATGGAAACAATTTTTATACAGTCTCCTTCAGAAGTAGAATTCACTTCATATTTTTAATTGATTATTGTCTCGGGAATAAGACTAGCTCTTGAGAAAAATGGGAAGAGGGGCGGTAGTGGTGAATTAATTACCAAATGATATAATTCCATTTTCTTTTTCCCTTTTCGGTTCTCCAGTGTGGGTTGCTCACTAACATCATCAATCTTAACTTGCCTTTAATTTATGATGTTGCATAATAATTAATTTTATGATATGCCTCTTCCAGTAAGGGAACAAAATAAAGCCTCATTTATTTAATGAATTGTTACATGAGGAACTGGAATATTTTTACTGGACTGTCTACATAGCTTTCCTAAAAATCATTCCACCTCAATGAGTTAAACAACATGGGGAGAAAAAATATTTACAGCAAACAGGCCAACAATAAGAAGTAAGCACAGCAGCACATGTCTGGCCAGCTGTTTGTCTCCGGTCTGTAGAAGCTGTTCTTCCTGAGCCAATACGCAGGTTTGAGCACTGCAATGACTCACACATTGATCAGCTGAAAAACAAACCAGAACTTTTCATTAGGCTTCTAACTTACGAACTCCTTGAGCAAACTTGTTAATATAACTTGCTGAGTTACATTACCTTGTAAGTATCTGTACTGAAGTCATACACACCAAATTTAATATTAGCTTTGACAATAACCCGTTCAGACATCTATTCTCAAATGAAACAGTAGTTTACATGTGCTCCTAAAATGAAGAAACTTTTTGCGACAGAACTCTTCTTTCAAAGGTTTAATGCAAACTTAAGTTGTGGTTAACATTTAGAAAACACTACTAGAAATAATGAAAAAATAGCATTTTCTCAGAACAGTTCTTAAACTTAGAATAAATTTCTGGAATAAATATTTCAAATATACCATCAGCTCTAACGTTTTTACTCTGTATCTCAGTGTTGTTGAGCTCTAGACCAGACAATCAACTGTATTTGTTTCAGTTCTGCGACTGTATTTTTAACGTGGTATRTCAGAACACTGTCATAATTCTATCAATCAAAAGAGCCAAACACACAGAGAACGAATGCTTGTCTTCCAGCTACAGAGTTCTAAGGAATTCTGAGTATCTTCCTCTAGATGGCAGTGAAAAACTTCCTAGCAAGGACATGCCTAAGTATCTGCACCAGATACCTGTCATAGTAGTTCAATGGGACAGGAGAAGGATTAGTAATTATTGCAGCCAAAGTTACACAAGTGTATCCATTACAATTTGCTTTCACTGATTTATAATTTTGAAGTGTTCACTCAGTAGGTTGAAAAAATTTCCACTCAATCATAAGATATTTTCTACCTTGTCTTTTAGGATAAGAAAATTAAACTGGCCTTCCTCCATCATTGGAAGACATTCTTATGATGCTTGTCTGAATTACTTTATAGATAAAATAGCTGGCAATAGGTGGAAAGCTAGCATTTTGTGAGAGGAGACATAACTAAGTATGTTTCAGTGTGAAGTGCTTAGATTTGTTGACAGTTATGCTCCAGCCAAACAAAGCATAAGGATATGAACTTCCTTGTTAAGCATGCAAAAAAACAAGAAAAAGAAAATAAGAAAAAAAGAAAGGTTGCACTGCAGCTAGCTTTGATTATTGAAAGTGATTTATGATGAGAATGGGCTGAGCATGCAGTTTTCCATCAGGTGCTGAACAGTCACTTTGATCCATTTTTTCTATTTCAGTGACTCCTAAGGCCCCCTTAGTCACTTTTCTCCATCTCTCTCCCCTAGACATGGATAATACAGCAGCATGGACATTTGATCTAATCTGCAGTAAGTGCTTGCTCCTCTAGGTCTAAAGTTTCTCATTCAAAACCTGTGCATGATTACAACAAAGGCTTCAAAGGCCTTTTCAGAAGACTCAAGATGTGAATGTGAGAATGTAAAAAAGTGTGTTTAAGTTGAAAACTTGAGGCAAAGTAGGGTTATGCGTTCAACTTCCCAGTGTCCAAACAAGGCAATGATGGAGAGGTTAAGTCTAAATGCTCAGAAGGATGAGTTAAAGTAGCTTAGTGGTAAAAAAAAAMCAACACAAAACAACTGTCCATCTTGAGCACTGAAAGATTACTAATAACTATCGGGCAGAAGAGAACAAACACCTAACATATTGTCGAATACTTGAATTTAATAGGAAATATAAGTTATCCAGGTAGAGCTGAGAGAACAACAGCCCRAACAGTTTCTTTGTGAGAACAACACACATAAATGTTGTGGAAGAGTTTGTAGTATTAAAACAAGGAGAARCTACTGCTTTACCTGTCTCAATTGGAGGAACCTTGCTTTCAACAGCATTTGACACTGCTTTGCTCTCTCTAGCACAGGATAATTCACCATTTGTTGTTTGACAAGAACAGCAACCTATTAAGCATGTACAGTAACAGGAGAGTTAGCTTCCTTCACTACCATAATTTTCCAAGTATATTCCAAGTATTTTCCAAGTATAATACTATATTCTATACAGCTTTAATTATTATGCTCAAAAATAATGCAAAAGGAGAAAGCAGACTTAATTTTTTCAAATTGCTGAGAGGGTAAATGGGTTACACTACTAATATATAGAAATATTTAACATAGCACTACCACCATAGAAGCAACACAAGTACTTTTAGCTAGAGGGAAAACATAGGGGAAGTGATCAGAAAGGCTACATTCAAACAAGGAGGATTAGAAACATTGAGTAGCAATGCTGCAGGCATATAATTCATTCTCAGAGAGACCGTTTAGTGGGTAAACAATCTAAGACACTTAGTGGACTGCATTTATCACATCCTTATCAAGATACCACTACTTACATAAAAACCATACACGTGTTTTTTCCTGTCCACTTCCCCCACCCTTACAGTGATAACCATCAAACTTTCCTTAGAAACGTAAACCTAAATCCTTGGGCAGTTATATCTAGATTTCCTTCTGTCCTATCCTAACACTTGAAGGTATAAACAACTGTCCTTCCCCGGTCAGAATTAAATTTGGAATATTATTTTATTGTATTCCGAGCCATTTATTCTTTTACAAATCTACTTTCCCTACCTCTTTCTGCAGATGGTTGTCCAGAAGATCCTGCAGAAGGCTGAGGCACAGTAGCTGAAACTCGATTCCCGTCACTCCCTTCCACTTCATCCTCCTCCACCTGGCTACGCGGTGAATATGGGTTCAGTACCTCATAGATTGACTCTTGCCTATTTCTGTTCATGCACATAAGTGAGATACCTGACATCAATATACTGATGAACAGGATCACTGCTGTGGTAATTATCTGTTAAGAGAGCAAAGAAAATACACTTAAATACAAAATAAAGGAAAATAGTTGCACATATCTGCCTAACTTCTGTACTTTCCTACAAATACTAACAAATGCTTCTGAATAAGACAGAGTTTTCTATATTTACATTTGCATTTACAACGCATCTTGTGGCATTGAAGGAGCAATCAGTACACGAGTCTAATTTTCCTTGCCTGAGTAACTCAGCTTTTAAGTGGGGACCCCTATTTCCCATGCAATCCAAAAACATCCCCTCACCATCATCATCTTTCCCCTCAGGATCATTACTGCTCCAGTTTAAGTTCTGTTCAGGTACCTTTTAATTCCAAAGAGGTATGTGCTCTTGTCACCCTCTGGCACAGCTCTAATTTCCATGCTTCCTCCAATGGGGAGCATCCCATTAATTAACCTTTCCTTTTAATCATCTGCCACTGATACCCAGAGTCCACTGCGAGGCTATTTTAGTACTTGTGAAAGTGCCACATGAATAGACCTGAGAGACTCATAGCCTCTCTATCCATAAGAAAGACAGAGGGAAAACACGACAAATAGCTATGCTAGTGCACTTTTACATCCTCTGATAAGAGGAACTATTTATTGGTAAAAACTGTAGTTCAGGCTCAGGGACTTTCAACCCATGATTGCGCAGAGAAGTCTCCCGTAATGCAAGCAGTTACTGCTACGCATGTAATGTAGATCCTATCTATTACAGACCAAAAGCCATTAATTAGCTATTGGATGGTAACAATTTTAGACAATTATCAAGCGAGACTACAAATTAGTCACCAGGAAAAGGGCTCTGCAATTCATTACCACTCCTAAGCCTTTTCTTTGGGAAGCCTACTCCCTCTTTTTCTTAGTCATAGCTGCCTAAGTGTGAAGGTCCTTGTTCAAACAAGTTTTCCTAATGGTTCATTACAGAAATACATTTTTGTATCAATTTATAGGTATTCTATAATGATACTCTTATTGTAGCTTGTACTTTGACTGAAAGCTGCTTACATGAGAAGCAAACAGAGAACGCAATTTCTCAATAATGTATTGGACATGGCAGAAGTCTGAAGTGATGAGGACAGAACATGTTCATACCTGATATTTTCCATAGAAAAAGGCAGAGTCAATACTAGTGTTGTTACGTTCACCAATAATTAGTAAGATTCCCACCAGAAGTGTTGGGACTCTGAAAGAGCAAAATACGAACAAAGTAACATATTTAGCATGCTCCCACTAATTCTACAGGGAAACATCTGAATTAACTTACCCCCATCCAGCTATGATAATAAATCCAATGGGAATCTTTACTGTTTCTCTCTTCATCAACAGAAACAAAGAGAAAGACAGAAAACCTACCAAAAAACCAAAAAGAAACGCCTTGTTTATTACTAAAAAGGGAACTGGAATACAGTCTAGAAACTCTATGATGTGACCTGCTCAATAACTAAGATATTCTTCTCAGACCTTCAAACAGTCCAAAATTGTTTTTCTAGTTGTATTCTGAGAAAGTAAAATAGAAACACTTATTATCTTAAAAAAAAAATCACAATAATAATAAAATATTGAAGTAATTCCAGGACATTTGATATTAAACATCCACTTCTAAATGCCTAGAAAGGTTCACAAGCATATAAGAGATGTCATAAGAACATTTAAGACACAAGTAACTAATTTCTTAAGGTATCAACAGCAGTTGTTCTAGACTGACAAGCATAAGTAATCAACAAATAATGTTATATTCCGTTATAACATTTCTTTAAAAACTGACTAGTCTTTTATAAGGTCAATGATAAATTTAACAAAAAAAGTTTTACGTATTTTTATATATATAACTATATATGGGAGTATCTTCTGGAACTGCCTATTCTATTCACAACTCAGAAGCTCAGCAACATTCCCCATGCTGAAGCAAAGCTAGTATTTATGTTAGGCTATACTAATCATGAGTTACCTATTTCAGCTAAACACAAATACAACTTACTTCACAAAAACACCACAGGAATTAAACCCTTAGACTTCTGGACTCAAGAACGGGATAAGAAGTCTCCTGAATACCCAAAGTCTCTTTTTTTTWAATCATACAGGTAAGGTTCTCCAAGCTTCTTGATGCATCTTTCAATTCTRCCTATTTCAAGTAATCCCTTAATTAATCATCTACACTTGCAGAATGCACACATTGTTTTTAGAAATTACAATTGCCAGGGGAAAGAAATGTTAAAGCTACTTTGGTATTTACCTTCATTCTGTATTTCCTACCTTTTTGAGGCACAAATTTTTAAAATCTACTTAATGCTGAATAATTAAAATCTTAAACTCTGCATTAATTAAAAATCACCAATAAGATTTTGACTAGCTGAAGGGCAACCCACCACATTCACTCTATCTGTAATCACTTCTGCCTTGAGAGCAGGTTCTTGCCTTTTGTTACAAGCTAGCAAGGCTGCTGTATCTAGCAAAGACAAACAAGACCTGCCTAGGTATAAGCTTCCAATGGCAGAAGCAGTGCCTGATGCTGAGCCCTGTGTTGCTAGTGCTGCAGCCTGGCACAGCTTACAAGTATGCATATTTGTAGAACTACATACAAGTGAAAGGAACAATTACTCTGAAGAATATAATAGAATTATTTCAGTACATTCATCTTTTATTACAGTACCTAGGTTCTGCCTAGAAAAATCATACCTGTCCACAGGTAGGTGCTATAAAGTGAGCTGTAGAGGAATATAAATACTAGGATCTGCATGGTGATGTCTTTCTCTTTAACAATGAAATTCCATACCACCATTCCAAYGCAAGCAATAAACTGGAAAGAAAGGTAAGATGCCATCATTTAAATTGGGAAAGCAGGATGACAAGAAAAACTGAACACAGTGTAATACAGCTACAGTAAGCTTCAAAACTCCACCCCCAGATTCACTGGAGTGTGATTTTATGAATGGGATAGTTCTCATAGCAGTAAGGCGGTGCAGCAGTAAACTCAGTATTACAGTTATGTCACTGACTGTGGTACCCTATTTTCAGGGTAGGTTTTTTTGACAGCAATTATATAGCTCAGATAAACTGGGAGTAAGGCAAGTCAGAAAAAAAATATATAATCTTTATATATCTTATAATAAGTAAAATGTAAAGCTTTTGCTAAGTACAAACCATGTATCTGAAATTATTAGGACATGAAGCTGAGGTCAACAGATGTTTGTTCAGCCAAGAATTATACAAGTTTTCACCCAGTGATACTGCATATATGACAGTTTCAGTACTGAAGGAATCTGAAAAGATAGGCTGAAATATTATGGAAACAGTAATACAGTAGTTCAAAATTTTTTTAAGATGAAAGCTAACTTTGCTGTTATAGACAAGAAGCACCTGCAACTCTCATACATGACTTTTTTCAAGTGTGACTCCATGATCAGACCTCAGAGAATTTATTATATATATATTTTATTTTTTTTTTTTAACTACAAAATACTTCAGAAAGCACTACCGCACAGATACATTACAAGCACAAGCACAGGCTGCTCTCACTGAATTTAACAGCAGTTGTGCAGTTGACTTCAGGGGAAGGAGGAACATGTACTCTATAGTTTTCCCTCAGTTTAAATAACAATTAAAATTAATCCAGAGCTATTTGGCTTTGCCCTTCCCTAGCCACCAGCCATGCATTCCCATACCCCTTCCTTGCATAAGCACTGGCACCTGTCTGATCCCTCAGCGAGCCACTTCGGGGAGCTAAACCAGCATGGGGATTAGTTTTCTATTTAGCTCCTTGAATCAGGTGCCATAGAGTCAAACACACACTGCTGCTGATCCTGGCATTGCTGACTTCATATTGGCATAAATTGATACAGTATTAGGCAGTAATTTATAATGCTGAAAATATATTTCAGAAGCCACTCTCCATTCTCATTGCTTATAGTTCTGTTTGAAAACCATACTACCAGCATCAACCGTCATTTACTTCAAGGGTCTATTTTAAGGCACAGAAATTATTTAGACAAGTCGCACATTAGATTCCCCTGCCCTCCATAGATGGCTACAAAGATATCACTGTAGAAACCAAACTTGTAAAAATGGTAAAAGTAGGACTTTAAAAAAAATCTAACACTCACACAACAGCATTTTTCTTACTACTGACCTGAGCAACAAGTAGATTTGTTGTAATCATATGAGGAAGCTGTTTGTATTTCTTACTCAGAAGAACAACAATAAGAGACCAGATCTGTAACATACAAGGGAAAATTGAATTTAAGAGTAAAACAAATCCCAAAAGAACAAGATAAGTATTCTGGCAGACTAAGGCGAAATTAAATATACAATAAATCTTCTTGAAAAGTTTCTTAGCAACATGACTATTGTACTCAGTTCCACACTATTTGCTGCCAGTCCCTATGCCTCAGCAACTACAGCCAGAAAAAGCAATGCACCTTTCTGTTCTCATGATGATGAAATATTTCCAGGAAGCACCAAGAGCTTGCCTCTAGTGTGCAGAAGCCTGGTTGTTCCTCAGGACATAAATGACCATGGAGTAGCCTGGCAATTCAGAATTTAAAATTCCTCCCCCCTGCCCCCCCGAATCTCCCAAAATGATGTGTGACAGCAGAGGCAGCGTTCACTTGTGGCTTCCCTTGAGGCACAGTTTCAAGACAAGAGGACCTCAGTAAGACAACAACTTAAGAAAATTCCAACTCCCTCCAACGTGGATGTTTTTATTTTAAAAAAGCAAACAAAATAAACACACTATCCGTAGTGCCTATAAAGTCAAAACTCAATTCACACTGGACTTCTGGATTATCAACCCGCTTTTAAGAATTGTGCACCCAGAATTTCTAGGAAAGGAATTTGATAAAGCTAAATTAAAACTTCCAAGGTAAACATTTTCATTAATACTCATTAATACTTCATTAAA
The DNA here is from genome assembly GCA_030449065.1 of Oceanodroma leucorhoa. Lineage (NCBI taxonomy): Eukaryota > Metazoa > Chordata > Aves > Procellariiformes > Oceanodroma > Oceanodroma leucorhoa. The sequence goes on from JASVER010000003.1 coordinate 13,069,763, forward strand.
TAAATATTCACTGACGTTTCTGGAGCTGAAGCTTGTACACAGCCTCCATTACTGTGATATCCAAGCACCTCACATAGCTTGATGTAATTATTCCCTGTGGTGTAAGCTAGTACTGTTATTCCCCCAGACCCTGTTATTAGAAAAAAAACCAAAACAAACACAAACAAACAAACAAAAAAAACACAAAAAAAAGAAAACCAAAACCAAACACCAAGCAAACCATGAATAGGACAAACTCTTAAGCCCTGCACTAGTGTTCTAATTCACTTACCCATCTTTCTCTACAGTGCAGCTTTCTAGCTCACCCACTGCTAAATCAAGAAGATTTTTAACTCCTTCCTCATCCTTCTGCAACAGGATACGACGAGGAAATACAAGTTATCTTATCGTGATTCGATTTCTGCTTATGTACTAACGTTACCCTGACATGACAGTGTGCTTTTGTATTTAACTTCATCAACACCTACCAGAGAAATGAGGCTGACAATACTTATATCAAAGCTAACATTTTGGAGTGCAGACGCCAGTGGGGTGGGGTCCATAGATGGAATGGTCAACAGCCACGCAGAAACATACATAATAGGTGCAGACACAAAAGTGCTTATCACCATGCCTGAGGTAATCTGCAAAAAGAGTCAAACAGAAACAAGAACACAGTTAATGGGATCTCAAGCTAAATAATCTGCTTTCAGAAATACAACCACTGACAAAATTGTACCTTTGAATTAAACATACACAGACCTTTAACAAATCACTGAGTTGTTTCTATAACAAATTATTTAGAATTTGAGCCAGAAAGTATCCATTTTATACACACAGTTAAACTGAAAATTTTAACAAGCTTCTGAAATAGTAGGAATAGAGAGTTCCCTACTGCAAATTCTTATAAGTTCCTTCATGGGTGTCAAATATACTAATGACTATAGTCTAGGGGTGGATTTACAATGTCACAATTTACTTTTGGATGCAAAGATTCACACTGTAAATAAAAAAGAAAACATGTAGTTATGCAAATACTAATATGCACCAATTCATGAGAAGAAGCTATATATATTTACATTTAAGTGATTTCTATTTTGGCTTCTCATTGTCTTTCTGCTTTCTAGAATTTGCACAGTGATGGAAGTGTGAATTGTTACGCACAGTRCAGATACTACAGATCTCTGTTTTAAAGAGATTTCCTGAGTTTGTTGGGCACAAAATTCTATCCTGTAAGTTACTTTTAATGTGTCCTTTTTTTCTTTCTTTTCTTTAAAAAAACCCCAGCTAAACAAACCAAAAAAAGATAAAAACAATGGAAGTCAACAGGAACGTTTTAATGTCACTTCAGGTGGAAGAAAGGAAACACTTATAAAATTTATATTTTAAGTTGAAAAGATAATTGATACCCTCTACTGTAAAAAAAACAGTAAAATGCATTTCTATCACAAGATTTAATGGAAGGGCAACATAACAGAATCAGTTAAAGCTTAAGCTCTTCCATAAGTTTTCAGCATTAAGCTAATGCTGTTCCTACTGAAGTCAGTAACATAATTTCTGTTTTTTTCCTACAAAAACAGTAGCTCAAAGATAAAGTCTTGGGGGGGGGGGGGGGCACCAAACCAAAAAAACAACAAACCCACAACAAAGATACAAGTTCTTTATATTTAAAGTCAACCTAGTTCTTCCTACTAGAGTCACGAATAAGAAAAGTATGAGGACTTATTTATGAATGCGTACTATCAAGACACTTGAGACATCAGGAAAGAGTACTTAATTAATAATCTGAAATAAAGTTTATATCTGAGATCTAGGGAGTACAAGTAAATCTAAGGAGTCTATACTACAGAAAAGCAAATTCATCAAGTCAACTTATTTCTTTAAGTATTTCATCATCAAAGATCAAAGTTAGTACATGTTTGGGAAAAGCTAACTACATACAATTCCTACTTCCATATTAAATTGACTTGCAAATATTGCGACACCAGGTGCTGCTGGAAAAACTCCATAAAGAAATGCGTAGTTTGATAAACTGGTGTGGTTGACTATGCTGTCACTCTTGTCCAAGAGTTCCACCATTTCTCTACAGAGAAATGGCATCATAAGTCTGAAAAAGAGAGGGGGGAAAAAGTAATTAAAAAAAAAATACTACTCAAGCTATAGCAATAGACTCATCTTTACTCAGAAAATGAACCAAAAGGAAATTTAAGGCTTGTTTGAGTATTATTTATGAAAAGCAAAATACCGATAACACTTCGAATGATTGCCTTTACTGTTACCATGACATTTACCAGATGCTTAAAAATTTTGTGTCACAWGTTAAATCAAAAAAACCCATACACAAAAAAAAATGGTAAAAATTACAACAAAGTCTGGGATATAAGCACATTCTCTGATTGTGCAGACACGTTCTTTGTATAAACCTCACATTTAGAAAGGTAAAAGATAAAAAAGACCCTCATTTTTCAACTGTTAAAGTAATAGTAGCTATAAGCAGTCCRCAGCTTTGAAATTTAGACCACCTTTCTGCAAGCTGTCTGAAATGTAAGAAGGGCTCAAGCTTAAGTATCCCATTCTGAAAATTTTGGCCAGCAAAAAAAACCATGCATCAATGCTACTCTGTCTGCCTTCAGCAATACCACAGACCTCACACGGACTCACTATGTAAGCCTTACACAGGCTAATTACATAAACTCACCAGTAAAGCAAAGTGGTAACATTAAAAAACATTTTTTCTCATGTTCTTACAAAATTTGTCATTAAGCTGGTTTACAAACTAAGTCTTTAAGTTTGCTAGTTAGTTGTACTGATATTCAAGTGCACCTTCAAATTTTACAGTATAAACTTAACCACCAATCGTTCTATTATGTTAATTGTAGCTCTGTAGCAAATAAAATATTTAGTTCACCAGCAACCGAGACATATTCAGGGGAAGATAATGATGGCATAAGTTCTAAATACAAATTGTCATACATTCATGCTTAAAAGTCAGACAGTTCAAGAGTGTAAAGCGACCATTTTTAAGCTCTTCCAATATAGCAGTTTCAAAGATTTAGAGATAAAGCAAGGAAAATCAACTGATTTAGAGATGTATTGTGTAATCCAAAGAAAATACGAATACTAATCAAATAATACTTAAACTCACTCTTGTCTAACTATTTAACTAGTAAATTTTAATTTAAGCTAGTAATTCCCCAAACACCCAGTTTGTGACAGACGGCCTGCGGGCAGTCCATGAAGCCACAGCACCCCTGAATTTTTTTCTCTACAGAGCCTGACAACAGGTTTGTGGTGTGCAAAATTTCTTTTAAAAGTTAGCAGTTGTATACTATCAGAGTTTGGGAAGCACTCACCCAAAATACTGGAAGTGAAACATACTACCACTATAATGATTTTGAGAGAAAAGCTGACCAGTATATTCAGAACTTAAAATATCTAGAGAACAAAATTATAAAAGTACATAAATCGAACTTACAGTTTAGCTGTGATGAGAAGGATCAGTGCAACAAACATACCCTTTGTCAGTGTTTTTGTTTGTCCCACCATAGTCAGTCCAAGGTAAAAAAGTGCAGAGCCAGAAAATGAACTGCCCAGTCCGTCGAGGAAGTTTTCAAGGTATTCGGGAATTTTCTGGCCAAGAATAAAGTTTGAGGCAATTCCTATGAAGACCATGAATACAATTGGGTTCTGCAAAACTCGAAGGAGTGCTAGGCCCACTATTTTGATTTTGCTGTGTGACACAGTGCGATTATCCCTCCACTTCTGGATTTCACAGAAGATAAACCCAAGAGGGTTTAGCATCATAAGAGATATTGGAGCCACTAGGTAAATGTACTGGAGATATTCTGGGTAAGTGGTTTGATACAAAGCTTCAACTAGAAGACAGGAAATGAAAAGTGATGAGTGATAACATTTCCGTACAAAGATACACTAATATTGAAATTAAGTTTTGTTGTCTGAAAACTAGAGAAAAACTATTTCATTATCCTTCAGAGGTAACTGCATTTACAATCAATATAAGATGATGTAGTAAGAGAAGTACGCCCAATCACCATTAAGTCACAGTCATCTAATGAACACATTAAAGATCAAAGATTAACTATCCAACACTATTTAATGATTCTGTGAATAGTCAACATTACAKGAAAAAGAAAAAATAATATAACAATCCCACAGGCCCTTTGAGTCATCCCAAATGCTGAAAATAAATTTGGTTTTTGCTGAATTGCTTTTCCTCCCCAGAAACATGAGAGTCGTGGAGAATTAAGTGCACCTTTGCAGGACACAAGTTGCTTCTCATCTTAGGGGAGTCTCACATCTCTGGAATTTAACCAGTTTTCAGTGGGTGTATCAGGTGTAATCTTTCTACACTGATTCCATACAACACAGCAAAGCAACAACTAAATAAAAAAATACATTACACATAATTATTAGTTCATTTTCTGGGACTACTCAGGACAAGAGTTATCGCTGGACACTTTTTATGTAAGTCAAAATTTTCTAAGACTCCAAACCTTACAGCAATGCTTTTATGCTGCTTTATACAGAATGCCCAYTTCAATCAAATGCAACTCAACACAAGTCACATGTAAATAATGTCTGAGTGAAAAATGTAATAAATCATTATTTTTTGGCAAAGTGAAACAGTATACTTAATACAATATATTAAGCTCTGTAAGTAATTTAACTGATGTATGAAGTCACAATGCATTTTCCTGGGTAGCATAAAATGGAACCAATGTAGATTGCTGAGTCAGTGGGGAAAAAAAATAAGAAATCACACTTAAGGAATCATTAAGACAGTAAAATAATCCACAACTTCTACCTCCAATGAAAAATTTTCTTTTTATTTAAATCAAGGTGCCTGCTTGCTGGTCATAACAAAAAATTGAAATAAAAGATATTTTAATACTTTTTTTTAAAAAATCAATTTTCCACATCCCAGCTGCTCAAAATTACATATAAATCACACACTAGTTGTTCATGCTTAATACAGTTAGCACCATTAAAGTCATGGCAACTGAGCCACCATCCACACAATACTTCTGCTATACCTATGCTTTAACAATACAGCACCAGAGAGCAGATGAAGCTGTTTGGTCAGAGTTGTATCATCCCACCTAGTAATAAAAACCAAACAGACAAAGCTTTCCATCATAGTAATTCTATCTATATTGGGGTGTCTACTAGCAAATCTCTGTACCGGTTGTTTTTCACTCCAAACCAACATCAGTTTGTAGTGTAGAACTGTCATAACAGTGGTTAGAGAAAAACAGAGTGGTGATCTTTGAATATTTAATCTGTATTTTAATTTTCCTATGTGCAAATATTTGTTCAACAGCAAAAAATAGTGTAGTGGTTACTAAAGAAAAAAACTACATGGGATGAAAACTCAGGAAGTTATTTATCTATTTAAGAATTCAAACTGCCTTTTTAAATAGTGTTATTATAATACACAGATTTGTCAATACTGKTTTTTTTTCCTTTACAAATTTCAACTGAAGCAGCCTTTAAAAATATATTTCCCTTAAAAGATCGGGTTTTGCTCTAAACACTACCTATCATCATACATCAAAAGAAATAAGCAAGGCATTCTTCGGTGCCTAGTCCTGCAAACACTTCAGAGAAGCCACTACCAGTGAAAAGTTTGCACACCTAACAGCATGAACCAAACACTGGTGAAAGTTTGGGGATCGGAGAAGGGAAAGGAGAAATTAACAACCCTTAAGCACCTACAGTGTTACTGTTGCATTAAGTATCCAGTAAAGCTCTTAATAAACTAAATCTTGTGAATTTGGATGGATCGTACATAGAGGTAATAGGAATCATATTTTATAAATCATGAAATACTTGAAAAAAAATGTAATCTGACAAGAAAGTCATTCAAAGTAGAAAGAATGTTTTAACTAGAAGTATACAATGGAAATACGTTCAGACAACTTCAAAATAGAAAAAAAGTGAAACCCTAATTGGCATTTTAATCCAATACCAAGAAACAAAGACATAATCCTCACAGCCTTATTTATGATACACTTCTGATATCTCTCAAGAGGAATAAATCTCAGGAGATGCAACTAAGGGAAACAAGGTATTTTCATCTAGGGAAGAAAAAGTTTGCAATTGCATTTGTTAAAATATGTATATATTTTACACATATCCAGCAAATTTAAAGAGAGTAAGAAAGATTCAAGATTCTCCTGAGCATGCTGCCCTGGAATAAGGAGAATAAAACTGCCAACTTCTCATGTAATCTAAAATATGGAGCTACTTGTTGTTATGTGTAATCTGGAATTGTATGTTTAAGCTTCTCTTTTGTACCTGTATTTTCGATTTGGTAATCAAATATCTTGCTTTTTGCTTTGCTAGAACAAACCTGCTTTCTTTTTTTTGTTCTTAACCTTGTCTGGGTGATAAGAGTGATCTCGAGAATTTGAGAGGCACAGAGTACTTTCTCTTCAGGGCGGAGCAAACAAATGAAACAGTCCAGGCATCCTCTCCAAATGCCTTCGACTCGAGGTGTATTTTGAAGATCCTGATACCTGCAGTGTGCATTCCCACACCAGCTATAGGGGTCAGCCTGGGGAGAGGCAGCACTGGAAGCTACGCTGGCACAAAAGAGCCTCCCAAGGCAGGCAATAAGCACTGCAATTCAGACAGTAGCAGATGGGAGAAGCCTGCTACAACTCCAGATCACTTCCTAAGTATCAGAGTATGTATGGCTAAAAGCATATTAACATACCTATAACATTTATATGTTTTTAAGAAAMCCTATAAAAAGGAAAAAGAAAAAAAATCTTCCTTAACAAAAGGAAAGAAAATGATAGTCTGGCAGATTGGGATAAAATTAATAACTGATATTGCTTGGAATTCAAAATATAGGCTTACAAGAACAAGAGTACACAGCTATACAAGTTATACTCTGAGTACCTCTTTGGTTTTTGTTTGTTTTTTAGCTCCACTGGATTAGTGGTTAGTTACATATCCCAACAATGGCACCACAGCCRCATAAAATTCCAATTTGAGATACACAAATGCAAGTTACCACAAATCATGCAGCAATCTTGATTTTAAAAGACAGACTTCTTCCAAGACTATATCCTAAAGTATGTCTACTGGCCACAACAGAATACAGATTATTAGCCATGATTGGCTACATATATTACGTTAAGTAGCACAAAAATTAGAAGTTTCTTCTGAACAGATTCAAAGTTTATCACACACTCCACAACTAGTAAGCGCCAACATTATGCACAGATGTTTTCTTTGAGCTAATCCAAGAGGTAATGTCAAATTAGTAAAAAATCCACTACAGCTATTTCAGAGGCCACAGGTACAGGCTCATACTTTGCAAAGCAAGAAATTTTGGTCTTGAGGGAAACTCTGGCAATTTCCCATAAGGGCATTCTTAACCTGCAGTAAGTGTAAGGTAATTTATACCAATTTTGAAAAAATAATTTGAAAAAATAATTTTATATTTTAAATCGTTTTTTTCCCCCCATCTGATTTACTTTAACATGACAAGATCACATAGACAACAGTAGTTGGATTGTTTTAAATTCTGTCTCATTCATACCAGCTGACAGTTTTCTTCCCTTACATGCTCTGAGGTCAAGAAATGTGACTTGAGAAATGGCTTAGATAGTTCCTAACTTCAGTTCAGAAGTCAATTTCCAGTTATGGAAAAATAAAAGCAAACACGTCTAGAACATTGAAAAATAGTTTTAAGGAAGAAAGCATAAGGAATTACTTACCTATTGGATATCCCAGTGCAAAGTCATTGCTTTGTGTAGCAAAAATAGGGAACAAACCTGCTTTGCTAAATCTATTCTCAGGACTGGCTACCAACAATGTTAAAACGCAGACTAAAGAAAACACAGCAGCTTTGGCAACTAAAATACTGTACAGGAAGGACCAATTCACGTTAGAAAAATTAAGTACCACCATGTTTTTGAACAGTAGAGCTGGGAGTGCAAAACGGGACACAAAATTTCCCAGTCCTTTGGCCTGAGTTGTTGTGATAATGTTGGCTCTTCCAGCTATGTAGCCACAAAGAATTATTCCAAAGCATTCTAACAGGGCTGGGAAAAGCCTGCTTATTGACATAGAAGGAGTGCCGCTGGTGGTATTGAGTCCAACTTGTCCAGGCAAAGAAATAGACATATTAGCTGAAGATGAGAGGTTCTTTGTATTGAAGTCTGAATAGTTATCCATTTCCTTTGACCACCTCTTCCAAAAAAAGAGCTTGAAATGATCTCATCTGTAAAAGAAAAAAAGTATTTATTTATCAACTTCCAAAACTATGTGTTTGAATATTTATGGTATCAGGCTTGCTGACAGAAGAGTTTACATTTAGAAGTGCATTGCAAATAATAATGAGACAAATAATAAGTAGCTACAGAGAAACAACTCTGAAAAATCATTCCGTACACACATCATCTTCACACATCTTCTTCTCACAAGTCCACACAATTCAACAAGATAATTGATAGAGGCTAAAACTTCCCACAGAAATTTGAGGGTAACACTGAAATATTAAAACTAAATGGAGATTGGGCATTCAAAAAGCAAAAAATCCGTTGGAAGTAAAGGAGATATAACAAGGATTTTTTTGTTATTATTCTAGGATCTAAACATAATTTAGAATAAATTACAGCCCTTCAGCACTTTCCAGTCACTGTTTCAGAAAACAGTAATTGCTAAATTCTCAGTGTACATTCCTTGTTTTCCTGGACTACCATTACAAGCCTAGTTAACTCTCTAACAGGAAAGCATGAGACTCTTTACATACTCATTAGCAGCTTGTAACCTTTCTTACCTCCTCAGCTCACTGTCAATTCCCAACTACAATTCTCACATTCTCTTTGCTTTCAACTATCAAATTGTTAATTTTCTTTTCTAACTCCTTTTGTTTGCCCCAGGACATCTTATCTCAGGTCCTCTCTAAACCATGTCCTACTTCGTTCTTTTTTCTTCACATTAAAAATACACTTTAAAGTCCCAATATTAAAATCCCATCCTTTACTTCTCTTTAACTACTGCTGTTCACCTCTGCTTCCACACACTCAGCTTTACAGATGGTCGGGAGTCCTCCTTCACCTCCATCTTTAGAACCTATTTAATCCAGGTTCTGCCCCTGACACAGCTCTTACCAAAATCGTGAGAGGCCAAAATCTTCTTAAACTCTCACAATTGGTGTTCCATTTTCATCCTTTGTGAAGATCATACATCTTTATCATCATCATCTTGAAATTTTGCCCTTCCCATATCTTTTGTAATTACAGCTCCTCCTAATTCTCCTCCCATCTCTACTTGTTTCTATAACATTTACATGGGAGGATCCCTCTAAATTTCTGTGGGTGCTTATAGGGCTCCTTCCTTGTTCCTCTTTTGTCTCCCTACGTCCTCTGCCTGTGTATTTTCACAAGCACTTACTCAATTATAAATAGATGAGTCATAGATCTCCCTTTCTAATCCAGACCTATCTTCTTCTGTTAAAACTATCATTTCAGCCTGTCTCCAAGACCTCTTTTGGTGAATATCCTGCTGTCAATTCAAGTCTCATGAGCCTGAAATTGTTCTCCTATTCTCCCAAAAAGAAGTAACTCTGTGCCATGTATCTATTTTCCTAGAGGCGAGTGACAAAGGTTACAAAATTCTCTAATTTGAGGAAAATGCAAACTTACTGAACTCATATTCATCTATAACTCTGTTGCAAGGAAAAATCTTTATAGTCTATCGGTATCAGTTCTTTTTTTGTACATCCTTCTACAGACTTATTCTCCACACATCAAAAACTCCTTGCTTTCATATTATTTTACAGTCTAAGCTTATGCCCTCTTAATCTATCACGGAATAACAAGAGGAATAGCCCTTACAAGAACACGAGTGCCAGGCAAGGAAGATAAATTTGACTAAGAATTGTAGCTTCTCCACCCTGGCACAAAAGCATTTGGCAAGGCCCTCTCTATCTTCGAGAAAGATTGAGAGATCAAATCRCCCTATCACCCTTCAAGCTTGTACCTTGCTGTATGCAACTTTGACCTCTTGCAATATTTTAGTAGCATGTGCTAATTACACACTTTCCAGTTAGCGAGAGATCCACATATGACACAGTGGCCAATGATCTAACTCATCACACTATTGCTTACCCATATTCCTACATACAACTCTTTAGGCCTGTAACAGTGACATATAAGTATGCATTAAATTAAGTATTTATGTACAACAGATACGTCTTGTGACTCCTGATCTTCACTTGTTACCAGCGATCTCCTTTGAAAAGGCTGAATGAATGTAACACAGCAGGTTCTATATGCAAGTAGACACGTAAAGTCTGCAAATCGGATGAAGAGAGAGGACATCGAACACCAATATTCAGTGGTCAATAGCAAGGTCTTGCCAGAAACAGATATGGCTTTGGTGATACAGCTCTGAAACATGTGCAGTCCATCAGCTAACTCTACATCTAAAATTTTGACATGACTAAGTCCTAAAGTACTCTAGAAAGGAAGTCAAGATAATTTACCCCATTCTGTAGAGATAGAAACTAAGGCAAAGGCGGACTGATTTGCCGTAAGCCATTTAAAATATCAGAGGCAAAGCTGAGATTCCCAATTCCCAAACCAGTGCTTTGTACAACACAATGGCTAGATCTGTGCAAATTAATGACTGGTTTAAGAGTCTTCCCAGCCTCTTYGTATCCTATCCTCCGGGAACAGAGAACTTGTAACAGCCAGGTAAATAAGCAAGTAAATCAAGTGAAAGCAAAGGTGAGATCTTGTATGCTCTATTTCACACCCTGGCACCCAGCATATACATACTCACATGTAGCATAAACTCTTCAACTCATTACTTTTATTTATGCCTAAGGCTTTTAGTAAGCTACAATAGCTACAATGCTATTGTAATTTATCTGGACTGAGCAGCTGCACCATACGAATCTGTCCAGCAGCCTTGACTACCTCTTCTCCCAAGGCAAGTGAGTCTCACTCCAAGTAGGGCTTATTTTAAAGGTTGTATTTTTCTTACATTATAGATGATACATTCACCTAGATGTCTTTGGACCAGGAGCCCAAAGCATTATCTACCACAGAATGACGGAAAAACTTGCAATAAATAAAGCAGACAACAAACCACTTCTTCTAACAGCAAAACGTAAGGAAGTTGTTGGGATTTGCAAAATGTCCAAAAGAGGATCAGAGACAGATTTCCAACACTGAATTCTTGAAAGAAGCCAGCCACATACTACACTAGCTGCAAGGTGAAAAGCAGGTTTTTTGGCGCAGCCCCACCTCAAATTCTTCAAGGTTGCAGCACTGCATAGAGATAAGGCTCCTGGCAATGCAACATGTTCAACCTACCCCCTGCTCTGTTGAGGTATTTTTTCAGCAATAAGATAAATGTAAAGCTTTTTTAATCAAACGTAACATTTGATCTGTAGTGGAAGTGTACTTTGGCTGTATCTATCCTTAAATTCTGCCATTCCTTCTCATCCCCTCTGCCTTCCTATGCAAGGCTGTATCTTTTACCGTCGTGTCAATATTAACGACAAGCTTTATTTTCTGATATTCTTACTCACAAAAGCCACAGTCTACATATAGTTATATAGACTTTTACCACTAAAACATGTCCTTCCTCTCTTTCTCTCCTGAAAAGCGGTTTGAGCTATCCAAGCTTTTTGCTTGCACAGACTAAGCCTTCACAGGCGAGTCTATCAATATAGCTACACAAGCCTGTACTTTTAAACCAAAATTGTGCCTAAATCAATTAAACACCTCTCTTCCCTCTGTATTARAATTATTTTTCCTCATAAAATCACTACAAAATATAGAAGTGCCTTGTTCCTATTTTATATTCAGGAATTAAATAAATATGCAGAAGATTGGCTCTAGTTGTATCAGTCAGTAGCATGTGCTAAATCCTGTATCTTCTTCACTATATCAAAACTGACATGGATATACACCCACACATCCTACAACCATCTTTTGTAAAGTGCCACAAATATTCCTGCAGCCTTTCTTCAGCCTATCTTCACTTCGTTACAAGGGGCCTTGTAAAGTCAGTCAGGCCCAATTGTTGGTGAACTACGTGAGTTTCAAAGAGAGAAAGTGCGTCACAGTAAAGCTGCTACTGGCACTCCTCAGAGGGCTTTGAGTGTGAAACATCTCTTCAGCTCCATAGATCCCAAAACATTCACATTTAACACAGATTATCTATTGCAGAGCTGTGGGTATTTTCCAGAAATGCAAGCTCTTGCACAGCATGCTGCTTAACACAGTGAATACAACTGTCGGCCCCTTTTGCTCTATAGGATACATGCATTTACATAGCTGTTTAGATTATGTAATGACTAATCGCAGATTTAACATACAGCCTTATCACACCTGGGGCTTAACTCAAACTAGCATCTCACATGAGCGAAAATGTCTTCAATTCACAGTTCTTAATGAAATCAAAAATAYTGATCTGACACAAACCCAAACCCCTATATATTCTACATAGAAAYTCACCTGTTCTTACAGTAGACGTAACAAATTAGCTAGTCAAATGATACTAAAATAAGGAAATGTAACAGTCCCAAAGGAAAGCACTTAGCTTTGACTCCATGGGACATATGATTTGCGGTTATCCCTTCAGGGACTGAGGATTGAGATTTGAATCCTTGAAAACTCAGACGCAGCTGCATTGTTGGGAACTGCAGGCCAATGAAGACAAAGCTTTTAGGAATAACGCTGCCTTATCTGCTGTCGACTGTGTCAAGTGTAGCTGCTTGCAGCCAGACWGTCAGCTTGCATTCGTAAGAAAGGACAGTGCAGCCAATACGAGAGGAAGCCTGGTATGAAGACCAACAACAGAGAGAGAGCAAGGAACAAGTGCAGTTTACAATTCCATTGAAACAAACTGGAGCACTGATATTTGCTCACTTCTCTCATCAGTTGTCAATATTTGTAAAGTGTTAAAATTCACCAGACCAGAAACTCAATTCTCCAGCAGCTGTGAGTTAAGCAACATCAGGTTCCTCTCTGAGTACCAAAATACAGAAGTCGTCTCCTTTTCCAGCAGGAAAATCCCTTTCATCTTCTTTTTTAATGAAAGTCAAAGATGGTACGAGAGAATAGAAGAGATACCTCAACGTACATCTTCTCTCTGGTCTCTCACTCTCAAGCTTTCAGCTGATAATCACTCTCAGGATAACTCCGGTAACACTGGCAAGGCTGTGCACATTGTTCCTAAATTATACCCCACAATGTGACCTCATTTCCTACTTTAATGCAATGTAGAAACATCCCAAGGATGACACATTATTTTATTCAGGAGGCTGAAAGTGGAATCGGGACAGGAAGAGTTACCATTTATGGCAGCTCTAGCACCTCATTCTCAGCTCAGATAAGAACGTACTATATGCATGTTCGCATAAAAGTTTGTACAGTAAGTCAAAGAGGAAGCAACTTTAGACAGTCACAATGATAAAAGTGGGAAGAAGTGATTACTGCAGTTCCTATTACTACAAGTTAACCACAATTTTTACTTTTCTCTCTACTGGGGTAAGAAAGCTGATACAGGATAATATTGTAACGGCAATTAACCCCAGAAGTGGGCCACCACTAGCTTGAAATCCAGACAATGCGACAACAAATATCAGACCTTAAATGTCTCTGAGCAGTTGTTCTTCAATATCACATTTCCTTTTTCAGTTTTTTCCCCTATGCTGTCATTACAAGAAAGCACCTGGACAGCGGAGAAGCGGGGGAACCCGCGTGCACAGGAAGCCCAGCGAAGCGGAGTCTTCCCCTGAGCACACGACTGGCACACAACTGAGCACACAACTGCAACACTTAAAGCTACATCAAAATTGGTCAGTGCGCATATTCAGACAAGACCAAATGAAGCAACAGTTGCCAACAGCACAAAATACCAAGCCAGAAAAATGAATGGAAAACATACCTTCCCTTAATTTTCAATTAGGCTCATTTTAGGGCTTGTCAACAGATAGGTACATACTTTTGAAGCAAATTGCAGAACATTTTTCAAAATACAGATTGTATTTTATTGTCAGCACCGCCTAAGAAGTGCTTCACCTACCCCACTTGCCAAATAGGGATGAAGCATCCTTTGATTTACAGTGAGAAAGCCACAACAGAACAAATGCCTCTCGCCTGCCCCTTCCTTGCCCATCACTGCTCTSCTTTCCATGGTCATTCCAGCTACGAGCACACAGCATTTTCACTCACAAACACCCGAGCGATAAAAAAATAACAGCACCGTCCTGTGTGACAGCTGCCTCATTAGAAAATAAAGCTAGAAGTCGGGGGAAGRAGCGGATAGCTTACCTACTTAGCTTTTGGTAGGCGCCTCCGCACAAGGTATTTATAGAGGATTTGTACTCTGCCAAGGTGAGAACCTCTCAAGGTCCGAGGCCGCCGGTACCGAGGCCCAGGAGGGGAGGGGAGGGGAGGGGAGGGGAGG
>JASVER010000003.1:13084437-13108987 GCA_030449065.1 Oceanodroma leucorhoa
CGGGCGGGCGGGGGCGCAGGGCTGCGCGGCGGACGCCGGCGGGGGGGAGGGATCAGCCGCAAGATGGCGGCGGCGCGCGGGCAGGCCGCTCAGCCGCCGGGCGAAGCCCTCCGCGGCGGCGAGCGGCAGGGCGGCCCGGGTGCGGCCTGCCCCGCTGCGTTCTTTACCCCGAGGGCTTCTCCCGCTCCCGGGAGCCGCCTTGACTGGCGGGAGTGGAACAAGCCCCTGCCACCTTCGGCTTCTAGCCAGGCCAGGCCGAGCTGCCCGTTCCCACCTGCCCTCAGCCAGGCCCGGGCCCGGCCTGGCGGCGAGGCACTGGCTCCCCGCGGGGGTAAGGAGGCTCGGGGCAGAGCTTTCACAAACACAGCCCCCGAGTTCAGCAGAGGCCAGTGCAGGGCTCACCGACGTTTATCTGCCCAAGCCAGGGCTGCTGCCCTCAGCTTGGCATGGGCCGATAGCAGGGCTGGCTCCCCCCCTTCCCGCCCAGTGKGAGGGCAGCCCCTATCCCTGAGCTTTCTACACTAACTTCAACTTTTTTTAGCAGTTAGAGTGCTTAGAAACAAAAACAGAATCAAAATGCCGCCTTCTCCACATGGTGTCAGTTCCTCAAGGCTGGTCAGGCAGTGAACAAGTTCTCCAGTAAAAACTAAAAGCTGGTAATAACCAAAGATTTTCTTGCTGAAAAAGAGGATCCAGCTTTCTCATGGCTTCCCATTTTTAATGCAATTGAGGAGACAGCAGTTCGAGCTGCCCATTTTCTAGGAACTAAGCCACATATTGCTGCTGCAAAGAAAGCAAGTGTGAAATTCTGTCTATTGTATACTTTCTTCCATAGTTTATTTGACCCAAACCAGCTTGTCTTACTTGTTAAGTGTGGCAGGCATATGGCAATAGGTGTCCTAACTGGAGTAATTGAGCTTTCCTGGCAGACGTGATGCCATCCAGGGCCTGCGTGCTCAGTAGTTTCCCCCTCCAAACTGGGAACTTCAAGCAAAAAAAGAACCGTTCCTCTTCCCCTTTCATGTAACATCTACAGGAGACCAGAACAGAGGGGAAGGGAGAAGAACTATCTCATCCAAAAAAGATGTATGCGATTGACAGTTTATGAAGCACTGTCTCAGATATGATCTAATAAATTCACCCATAGTGGTTCAGTTTATAAGGTCTACTGTCAAAATACTTACAGGAACGTCACCAGAAACAAATCAGATACTATATATTAAGAGCAGCAATATCAGTAGCAACAGCAAAAATAACACTCAAGGGAATTAAATGAGAGACCAGGAAAGGGTTAAGAAAATCCCATAAAGAATGCAGACAGGGGTAGAAACTTGTAGGGATAAAAATGACTATTAGAAACTTTTAGAAGAAGAACTTTTAGAATATTGTTGATACTGTATGTCTGCTTTCATTTTAATGATGCTTAATGAGTTAATTTTTGTGTTGCTGCAATTAAAAATGTATACACTTAATACAGACCCAAACTGACATTTAGCAGCAATGCTGATGCAGTGCCTGCATCCTCTCTGCCTCTCAYTCCTGTCCCCATCCTGTCTCTACGTTGGGCCAACACAGTCCAACGGAAAGATCCATGAGGTCTTGTACCAAAGCCATGCCAACAAATATACGTTTATCGCTGAGAGGTGGTACAGCCTGTTAGGTAACACTCGCTTGCTATAACGTTAGGGTGAGACTTTGTTTGGTGCAAACACTAATAAAGAACACTCTTGTGTTAATTTACTCAATGTTAAAGTTTCTCTGTTTGGCACCTGACAAAGGCCACTATGAAACTGGCTGGGATCAGTTTTCAGAAGTACAATATAATGGGATCTTTCAGATTTTTTGGCTTTCTGCATTGCACTCTTCCCTACAGAAATTACATGCCTTAGAGGGACATGGTTTGGGGAGTAGCAAGGGAAGCATATCAGACTGTACTAAGAAATCTTGGTAAGAATTTATGCCTTCCCTTCTCTGGAATTAATTTCTTCCTCTTAAAAAGATCACTAGTGATTCATCATTTAATGAAATATTTTAAAATATGATCATCCTTCAGTGCATTATTTTAAAACAGCATTCATTTGTCTGGATAGGCTGCTCATTGACTGCTATTGATATCCACCAACCAACAGCGTGATTTTCCAGGGGATGAGCAGTTAGAGGAGAGAGGGCTGTATTTCCATCTCAGCTCTAGCATGTACACACTCCTAGATCAGGAAAGTGCACTTGACCTGGGTCTTGTGTTTTCTTTTGGGGAACACCGAGGAATGGAAATACTCAGAAGTATGAAATTGTAGTACCCAAGGCACACAATGAGATAAAAATTAGAGAAAATACAATAAAACTCTATTTAGAATTCAGATTAGTTATTTAAAGAAAGTTGTGTGAATTACAGCTGCTGTCTAAATGTTGTTTAACCCCAGCCAGCAACTAAGCCCCACACAGCCACTCACTCACTCCCCCACAGCAGGATGGGGGAGAGAATCAGAAGGCTGAAAGTGAGAAAACTCGTGGGTTGAGATAAAGACAGTTTAATAGGGAAAGCAAAAGCCACACACGCAAGCAAAGCWAAACAAGGAATCCATTCACCACTTCCCATGGGCAGGCAGGTGTTCAGCCATCCCCAGGACAGCAGGGCTCCATCACGCATAACAGTGACTTGGGAAGACAAACRCCATCACTCCAAACGTYCCCCCCTTCCTCCTTCTTCCCCCAGGTTTATATGCTGAGCATGACGCCATACGGTGTGGGATATCCCTTTGGTCAGTTGGGGTCAGCTGTCCCAGCCGTGTCCCCTCCCAGCTCCTTGTGCCCCCCCAGCCCGCTCGCTGGTGGGGTGGGGTGAGAGGCAGAAAAGGCCTTGGCTTAGTGTAAGCACTGCTCAGCAGTAACGAAAACATCCCTGTGTTACCAACACTGTTTTCAGCACAAATCCAAAACTCAGCCCCATACTAGCTACTAGGAAGAAAATTAACTCTATCCCAGCCAAAACCAGCACCCTAAGAAAAAATAAGGGAAAATGATATGCAAGGAAATAAATAATTAGGACTTAATATCGCATATTTCCTCTTGAAGATCTTATTTTTTTAAAAAACATATTATAAGCAGCCTAGCAATTATCTGTCATTGGTATGCAGCCATTTCTGAGATGATCAGAGAAGAGCACTAGGGTTTGACCCCATACCCTGTGAAGAAAYGTGAAATTTTTATTGACCAGACTGTACCACCAGAACAGCATCATGAGTAACTAAAACACTGGATCACAGGATCAGTTCTCCACTTGGCTGGGTACTGTTAGGAACAGAGTTTGTTAGCATGTTTTGACCTGGATAATTAGCAATGATAACTTAATGTTGGAGTCAAGAATTCTTTCTAATGCAGTACTGAATACACAGGATACTCCTGCATATTCCAAAAGACTGTACAAAGTCCTGCTTCCCAGAACAGCAAAGGACAGTATCTTCTCACTGTTCAACACCTCCTCCCCAGTCACCCAGTACTTAATCAAAGCTCTGTAGACTTTCTCTTTGAGCCGCAAGTTCTTCTCTGGTCTTGAATGTAGCTTTGTTTCGGGTGGAGCCTCTTTGTGTTCCAGCACCCTGGGTTTATAATAGAGTTTCCTTTTCCTTTTAAGATGTTTGTAAACTAAGGGTGACAGTCATGGACACCAATTCTCATGGCGTTTCACCCAACCCATAGAAATATCAAAAAGCCCCCTGCATTAATAAAAAACCCACAATATTCGGACTAGCAATGACCACAATAATGTGACCAATGTACGGGAGAGGCAAGATTTTTGTCTACAAACTACTGAGAAGACAGATTTATACAGTTCATCAGCTCTTGATCACAGCTATCCTCCACCACTGGCAACCCAACTTCTGCAATTTAACTGTAGATCACAGAAAACACCATTACTGGCATTGCAAAGCCAAGCTTTCCAATAACTACTAAATAAACATAAAACTGAAAGTGGTCCCCAAAATCTTGATTTCATTCTCTTGAGCATTCCCATACCACCCATTACATAATCATGAACTGCTTTCCCCCTTGATTTTTGTGCTGTTTTCACTCAAATAGGATGTTTCCATCCATTTATGTGCCACCAAAGTAGTCAAAGCAGCTGGAGCAACCATTACCTGTGCCAGTGAAAAGCAGCTGGAGCAACCATTACCCGAGTCATCCTGCTGACCTGTGGCTTTCATCATACTCATTTACCTACGACAATGACATGTCTACAGGCTGGCCCCACACAGGAGCTGCAAGAGGCTTAACCCTCTCAATGAGAACAGGCTTCAGATAATTTAGCTTTTAAGATCTAGCAGTGACCACATGCAAGCATATTTTTTCAAAGGCATACAACTGAGCCAATTTGGACGGATTTTCACGGGATCACAAATATATCTTTGTACTCCATGTGAAGGCTACTTTACTGGTAAACTGCAAGCACTTGTTGCAAAGTCTGAAACACTGGAGTATTCTGAAGAAAAGCCCTCAAGAATTTAGTGTAAGCAAGTACATTTCTCCAGTTTATTTCTGAAAAGAATAAAAGTAACTGTGTTTTTTTCTAGAAAGAGTCAGAGAGCTAGCATGGAAGTTGTACCCAAATTAGGGTTAGGGTATGGTGATAGCTGAAAGACAACAGTGCCTTACAATAGGAAGTGTCAGGTGAGCTTCAAAGCAGCACTATCGATTGAAAGTGCAGCACCAACATCTCTCTAAATAACCTCTAAGTAGGATGTTACAAAAAAAAGTGACTTTTCCAAGAATAGACAGAAATAAGAATACAGAGGATGAGCAGACAGCAAGAATGTTGGCAAATGCATCAGGATGAAATCTTTCCGGAAATCTACAGGTATAATCTCAGTGCGATTTCCAGACAGCTGTGCACTTAGTTTTCAACAGCATGGAAAAATCCAAATGTCTTACTAACACAATAATTACAACAATGGGTGGAGAGACTAGGACTTCTTAGGTAACCTCCTTATATTCAATTACAGGAAAAATACTTACTCAATGCTCCTTGGTTATTGACAACGAGCCAAATTTTATATGAATATTGGAATTACGCCTACAGACAACACAGCCTTGTAACTCTAGTATTGGAAGAAGTACTGTTCTCATACTGCTCATTGCTTACCAGGTAAATGGATKATATAATACACGAGGCAGGACCTGTGCTCAACCTCTGTTAAAGCTGACTCTATCTGAAAATACACATCTCACTTTGGTTGTATAAAAATGTAGTTCAGGATTTGGAAAGTTTGTTGTTTTCTAATGTCTCTTCTCTTGCAGTTGTGCGTAGGATGTTTAGGAAGAACATGAAGTGCTTATCTATATCTAGATGTGTCTGATCACTTACACTGACTCACATGGTGACTGGAAAATAAACTATAGCTTACAATATACCTATGTTTGATGAGGCAGTTAAGCAACAAAGGAAACCTGAGGAAAATTAATCTGTAGACAGGCAATAGCCCCCCGGATTTCTTCTCTGGAGGGGGGTGTCAAAGGGAAAGCGCTTAACAGTCCCATCAAGGAACTTCCCAAACTTTTGAGGCTTATACACCATGAAAAATCCAGCATCTGTGTCCTTGAGAGCAATCTAACCCAGAGGCTGGGAGAATGCCTGGCCAGATGTTGTTACCCATAAGCTTGAAGCTTGTTAACACAGAAATGATGAGGGACACACTGGATGTTTACATTCACTTCAATTACCTTGGAACACTTTAGTAAAACTTCTTCCTTCTCAAGAAAGCTATTTATCTGCTCATCTACMATTTTGCAGTATGCCTCATTATTTACGTTGGTTACGAGAACTTAATTGGTATTTTTGGTATAGTATCTTTTGTAAGACAATGTGTACGTTCAAGCTGGTTTTGCAAAGTCCATGTTTACTGTACCACACTCACTCACTTCCACTTTGTTCTGTGGCTGAGACAAGGGCACATGTAACCGGTATGTCACAGAGCTGTAGGTGCTATTATAGTCTTCAAAATATTGTATCTGCCAAAAGAAAATACATGAAGCTAATACAGTCAGCTTGAAGAAAGTCAAAGTAAAACTTCAGCAATAATTATATATGTTCAGGTCTGTTGAAATGGACTGCTCTTGTAAGCAGTCTTTCGTGCTTCGTCACCTCTCTAAAGCAAAAGGTAAAGAAAAAAAAGTTCAAATTAGATTGCACTGAACTCAGTAAAATTCAGAATAACCCCATATGATTTCAATACTATAAGATTTTTTTCCGAAATTGCTTTCAGGGGAGACAAAACAATGTTGCAGAGACCACTTTAAATTGGTGCTAGGGTATCAACCTGTTACTTGGCTCAGCAAGAATGTAAGTTTGCTGGAGTCAAATACAAGTACTCAAAGATGAGTTAACAAGTTAACCATTCTGACTGTGTGTGGGGGGAAATATGCAAAAGTCACAGAAAGAAATCACTATTTTAACATAGTGGTTTCGAATGCTTTATCTGGAAAATGATTATCAAGTCTTGTCCATTTGCCTCATATTAAGGTTAGAGCTGTATCTACTGTATGTAGACACTAAAATATTTGTTTACATTTTCACATACCCACACGACTAACGGTATGTGGTGGAATTGTTAAGAACAGGACATAACAGTACAGCACTTTCTTGACCTAAGAAAACCCATTCATTCATTTTGACATAGGCAGCTTGTTACTTACATGTTCTCAGTACTCTTACTGCTCAGTCACTGTAAGACTACTCAAATTCAGCCTGATTCCTCCAAAACAAAAAAATGGAAGTTATCAGTATTGCACACAAGTTAGTAAATGCTGCTTTGCTCAGGAAAACAGTGTTAAAGCAAGCTGCACTGATTAAATAAGCTGTTTCTGGTGTGTGATCTGCTGCACCTGTTCCTTATTCAGTAAGCAATTGATTAGTAAAGAAACCCAAACAAACAAACCAACCCCCCAAAACAAACACATAAACCACAAAACCAATTTTGGCATCACAAATCAAAAGCTTTGGAAATATTTGCAGAATATGACCCAAATCTCTGTAAACTCTTTCCACTTGCTAAGTTTCCATTTGTGATCACATCATATCCCACCATTTTTCAAGCTATTCATTACTTACACACACACAGTTTAAACATTATCCAACAAATGTATTGATTGCAGTGTATTGTCTCCTTTGGCAGAAATCCAGTAGTTTTTTGTTCATTTATTTCTTCTTCATTTCACCACTCCTATAGCATTCAATCCTTTCTGTTACTTTGTCACAGGAGAATATTAATATACCCTCTTCTTCCCGAATTCTTCTGCATAAAGCTACTATACCTATACTTTTTTCATACTTCTCCCTCTGTAACCTGCAGATTCTTCTCTGACATTGGTTCTTCCTCATACTTTTTCCTGATTATGTTCAGCAATTTGGCATTTCATTTAAATTCATGGCCAGTATTTTAATCTCACATGCATTGCCAGACTGACTGTGTTTTCTATTTCTTTGACTCACAATACAAAGGAATTTCTTTCTTCTGTTAAATATTTGAGTAAGTATTGGTTTTAAGACTGCAATATTGTCCGACTGGCTTTCTTACAACTATCTATTACTGCCACTTGACATTTTCAATAAAGAATGGTATTTTGTTTTAATGCTTACYTTCTTCTCCAGTTGCAGTTAAACTTTATTTGTTAAAGACTTTATTTGTTTGGGTCTAATAGCACGCTGCTTTTGGTTGAACTGAAAGAGAGCAGAGTCAGACGTGTTATTCTGTTGCATCATTTTTATAGCAATACTGGAATTTTACTTGCCTAAGAGTTGTGCAACTGCGGGGAGGATCGGGCTGCATACACCTGGAGGGAACGGGCTGCTGCACCGACAGCGAAACAGTGYGTAGTGTTCCTAAAACGATGAACTATACATTGCCATACGCTCATAACCAAAACCGTACAAGCAAAACTGTTGGTAGTCAAACACCAGGGCCCCAGCCTGCGACCCGTCCACCGCCCGCGCACCGCCATGGCGGCGGAGCGCCCCCGGCCGAGAGGCCCCGGCTGTCACGCGGCCGCGCGGGCGAGAGCCCGCCTGGGCAGCGCGGAATGGCGCGCGGCGGCCAAAAGCGCCACCTGGCGGCCTCCGCGGAGCACGCCCCGCGTGGAGCGCGCCCCCCTGCTGCCCGCCGGGCGCCGCCGCCCCGCCAAGCGACCCCTGCGACTGCCGAAGGCTCGGGGCTTCGTGGCCGGGACCGAGCGGGAAGAGGAAGAGCAGGCGGTTAGTCGGCCAGCGGCTAGCTCACGGAGCCTACCTGCACGCTGCCCAGCGGCCCACCGAGCCAGCAAAGGTGGTTTTGAAATGAGCTGCTGCAACGGAGGCAGCGCTCGCGGCCCCGTGCCCACAGCCGCTCCTTCGCCCAGCTGCAGCCAGCGCGCAATGCCCCCGCTGCAGGGAGCGCCCTCTCGCCCGTTTGCTTCAGCGGGGCTCGGCAAAGGGCGCCGTTTGGACTCGTAATTGGCGTCTGCTGTGGAAACTAGCCTTTCATAAAAATAAATAATTTCCTGTATGAAAATAGGGGGGGAAATTAAAGTTAGTTAAAAAAATCAAGAGAGCTCTAGAAACAAGCGTTTAAAATAAAATTCCCTGGGGGTGATTGCAGGGAATGTTCTTGCTGCTAATTGCCTGTCTAACATGCTCTTCCATAATGCATCGCGCCTCTGATTGCTTAGAATGCAAAGTTTAGATAACTTACAGGGCACAAAGCTTCTCTTGCATCAGAGGCTGTTTCTCAGCACAAAGAGAAATTCCTAGGCTGGAGGTGTGTCACACCTGTTCCCACCTGCTTAGTTAAAAGCAAACACAAACATACAAAGTTTCTCATTTTATGATGCACGCTTGTACTTGGACTTATATTGGACATGTTTGCAGCTAAAAAATGGATTTACAATTCCCCCCCCCCAGCTACATAAGTGGCCAGTATGTGTATGAGAGGGCAGAATGAAGGTCGTGGCATGGAGGGTGTGTGGTGGTTCTCTTAAAGCACACCGCAGGATTTTTGTTTTTAGATCAGCAATAATCTGGAGCAAACACACCAACCCCACAGTTGCTAGGCGTTTGGATGAAGGGGCAGCAGCCACAGTTGAAGAGAATAAACTACGTATTTAGAGGAAATGAACAGCATATCTGTATGTTTTCAAACAAAGGTCCCAGAGTTTCRTAAGTAACCCAAGCTACTGGCCAAATAGCAGAAGCGAAAGTTTCTATTTTAAATAGGGAGAAAAAAAAGTCAACAGGAGGATTTGAGCAGTCTGCAGCAAGGGCTGGCAGTCGGGCAGCACAGAAAGTACTAATGGGCTCTGCAGTCTCAGACAAGCAGCGCAATGGACGTTATTTACAAGGTACGCTAGTTCCAGTATCAACATACCTATGACAGAGGCTGGGTTTTAAGCCTGGGCTTTCACCCATAGCCTTTACCTCGCTCTCTTCACAAGCGCTCTGAGTGCTCCAGCCGCCTTTTGCTCTCATGGCTTGGGAGTGCTCGGCCTTCAGCTGCGCGGCTTCCCTGTGCCTCTGCTGCTCAGCAGGGCTCGCCGGCTCACCGCTAACTCTGGATTTACTAAAATTTCTGCTAGAATAGAGGACAGGAAAGACTCATTTTCACATGCTTACTTCAAGTCAGGTAGGATGTGAGATAAAGAACTACCTAAACACCCATCTTTGTGTGAACACAGAAACATTTTCGGAAGGGC
Organism: Oceanodroma leucorhoa; assembly: GCA_030449065.1. Classification (NCBI taxonomy): domain Eukaryota; kingdom Metazoa; phylum Chordata; class Aves; order Procellariiformes; genus Oceanodroma; species Oceanodroma leucorhoa. The sequence continues at coordinate 13,094,152 of JASVER010000003.1, forward strand.
ATTGGTTATACGCCTTATTGGGTACCGTGTTCCCAGAAGCTTGGACCCAAAAAGTTGTGCACACAAGTAAATGTAAAAGGTAGCCAAAGCGGTCCCCTTTGGGAGGGGAACGGGTTTGAAAAGGGAGTTGCCCAGTGATAAAGCCCTGCCCCGGCTGCGGGGAGGGACCAGCGGTTCCTGTTTTGACAGAGGAAGGATGGACAGCAACCAACAGCCCCTCCGTCTTCAGCCCCTGCGCCTGCCTTTACCTTAGAGGTGCTTAGGCAGAGATTTCTGCTGTATTCTAGCAAAAAATTAAATAACAAGAACAGCGCCATATTCAAAATGAGAAAGGTATTTATATGGCTAGCATTCACGAAGAAATAACTTTTTTATTTGAGGAAGGAAAAAAGAATGGTAAAAACAGAAAGGAAAAATTATGAAAATTAAAAAGTGCCCTATTGTAGTAGAGTAGAAAGTTTGACAATATCATACGGACAGCATTCATGATAGATTTCTATTTTACATTTTGAATGTAGCTTCTGCAAAAGCTGTGTCTTAAGCCATAAATAGGTGTTTTAAGATTGAAGTAGTGATTATCTGAACTGCTGTTTTTGTTCAGTAGACAGATTGATGTTGGACACAGGTAGCATTAGCAGCAGCCACCCAGTTTATTCTCTGTGTTTTATTCAAAGTATTTTTGTGTCAGTCATCCTTTCCTCAGGATTATTTCTGTACCTGGACTTACTGTTGAAATTTTTAGATAGGTTAAGAGCCTGGTTGCCAGTGCAGGAAATAACAAAAGTGTGCAGGCTCATAACTGTTTCAAATAATTGTGTCCTAATTCTGTTGAAATGAAGATCCTTGGGTATCAAAATTTTAATGTATAAATATATGTTTCCATTACCTATRAAAGAACAGAATAAACCCGTAGCTTTTTTTTAATTATTATTTAACAATTGAAAAATCCACTACAGAAGGAATCCATTATGCAGTCTTTTCGAGGAGTTTTGACCATTGAAACTGAAAGTTTAACACAACTGAGACACTGTCTTTTCCATTAAGCTGCCACCTGACAGCCTTCGGGGGCTGTAAGATAGACAACAAGCAGTTTTGCCTCATTTTGGGAAGTGGTAGCAGGGCTGCTTACCATGGGACTGCTACACAAGAAGAGTGCACTTACATTGCTAGRATGCAAATGACTGGGCTAACGAAGCTTGTACTGGGAGATTTCCTAGGCACAAGAAAGGCAATGGTAGGGAGTTGTCAGATGAGCATCTTCTGAGACTTATGGCAGCATTAATTAATTCTTAGAGGAATGCTTTCGGGAGTTACAGAAAAGGCAAGTTATTATTGATGAAGTCAAGTACATCATCTTACAATGTGAAACAATCATTCTGCTCAGAGGTGTCTATAAGACCTGTACATTAGTCAGTGGATGTAATCCCTGTGTTCAGAGGCTTTTACTAACTCAGAAAACTGTTAGAAACAGAAATTATTCATATTGGTTTTTATTCCCAGCCCTGCTGCAATATCTACAGTGTGGACACAAAGGGCCATCCTGTTCCTGTTTACTTTTATGCTTCACCAAAGTTTTTCATTAGCAGTCTGTATTTGTGTAAACACACGTAGACCAAGCAGCACAGATACCTCAAAGGCGTAACAACCAGCAGGGTACAGAAGAGGTTACGGAGGCTCTCATGTGCTCTGCAAAATTTTTATTATAATATAATTGAAAGGGGGAGTGGAGCCCAGGCACAGCTCTGTTAGTAGATAGAAGTTAATGTGTATGGGGAGAAACATTTTTGCTTATGAAAAAAAAATATTTGATTTTAAAGTTGGCATGCCACTGTATGCACTAGACCCTCACAGCTTGGAAAAGTAAGTATGAACTTTTCAGGAGGATTACAGAGAGTCCTATTCAAGAAGTGAAAAGGATGAGCTCTTTTAAAAGTGTAAACCACACAGTTTCATTATGTATAAAATAAAATGTACAGGACCTCTAAGATCGTAACAGAAAATGAAACTTGGAATCAAGCTTACGTCATGTTACATATTTGGGTAATTCAGAGAGAACCATAATAGAGCAGAAACAGCTGTTAAGAATTGCTCATTATACTTACTGTTAGCCAGAGAAAAACAAATCCTGAAGGCTCTTGATCTATTTCGTTAGTTAACCTAAATAATACATCAATTGTTGTATAGAGGTGGATGGGCCAATATTTAGCCCCCAAATCGATAATGGGCTAGGACCAACTTACTACTTTCAATGTGAAATGGAGTCAGGCTAGGTGAGAGGGCAGAAGGGAGCAGCCTGCGCACACAAGGCAGGAAGGTCACTGGAAATTGTTGAACCATGATCAAAGGAGTTGGATATTTTTGTGTGCGCTGCGTGCAACACGTGAGCCTTCCTGCAACTGCAGGGAGCAGTCAGAACCGTTTTACAGTGTAGTCTGTGGGTTTATTTTAAAGCAATAGCATTTTCTGAGTTAAATGGAGGAAGGACTATGTTGTGGTTCTGCCTAGGTCACAACACGCTCAGTTCAGTTCCCTCTTCCCGAAGTCAAGCAAGTAATTTAATTTCTTGAAAGCCAGAAAGAACCATGTTTCCTTTGGTAAAACATGAGRTAGACAGTCCTACTAGCTGATCATTAGATTCATACCTCCAAGTGCTCGTTCAAGGCTCCTGCCACTAAGATCTGCAAACAAAGGTCTCTCAGCCTGCTGAGCCGGCTCCTTTACAGCTCACAAACTCCCAGCCTCTGCCCTCCGTCATGGCTCTTCTGTTTATATAGCCCAGGCACCGGGACCGGTGGGCTTCTAGGCTACATCTGAGCCATCAGTGTCTGTGGCCTTTTAAGAAAGTCGAGGTCTCTGACCCAGTCAGTCTGTAAAATGAAAGTATCAACAAGCAGTCCCCACAGATGTCAAAGGATCCACCATCTGTGTAAAAGTAAACCTGCTGCTTAAGTCTTTGCAAGATAGATGAGTTACAGCATGGAGCTTTTGAGCTTGCGGTTTTAAATGACCTTTCTAATTTCTGAGGAGAAGCTGGAAGTGCAGCCTGAATTTGAGCCTCCTTTGGACTTTGATAAAAGGGCCTTTCTGTGATGAACCTGGTCCAAATTATCTGAAGAGGTTAACATCCAAGATCAAGAACAGGGCTCCAAAGTCAAAAGGAGGGTTTCATTTGTTTGATATTCTCTGGCAGCCTTCTGCCTCATGAGTGGGGAGAAGAGGAACAAAAGTCTGTGCTTAACCAGCGTGATTTTCCATGTCATCTCCCCATGGCAAGTGCCTAACTTGCCTTGCCAAGAGCCAATGCCCCTAATTCACACAACAGCCGTCTACAAGTACAGCGTCACTGATCACAGATTTTCAATCATTTTTTATCCTAAACTAAACTCATTATTTCTCCTTATCTGCAGGTGTCTAATCTTGACTGCCTGGAGGCCCGAAGTCCTCTGAGCATTCCCACTGTGCTGCTGCGCAGTGGCAGGCAGGCGGGGAGGCGAGGCTCCCGCCAGGCTCAGGGCTAGGCTCCTGCTAAAGCCAACGTGTGTTTCTGTCAAGGAAGCAACCATGGTTGTTCTCAATGTAACAGTCTGCACCACCAATTAAATAAAAGTAAAATTTATTTGGCATAGGACAGAAAAATAAGGAGAACAAAATCACGTACAAAATAAATGTTAAGCAAAAAAATACTCACAGAGCTAGATTAATATTTTATAAGAAGCTCAAACTTTCGGCGTCTGATAAAAACATGTTACCTTCTGCTCACCCTATGTTTTAAGTTACGTTTCTCTCTCTTTCATAGTCTTGTGTGGCTTTGGAAGTCCAGATTTAGAAGTCTTYCTTTACATGCATTAGTTTACGCTAAAGAACATTTATCACAGACAAACTGTATTTCAAAATGGCAACATACTGAAGGGTTACTCCCTTTTTTAAGACGTGCGGTTTCCATTTTTTTATTTTAGTCTGCCTACCTGCCGCATACTCACTGACTGAGAACATACACGTGTGCCCTGCTTCTGCTGAGCAGCTCCAACACTCCGCTTTTTGCCAGTGCTCCAGGTTTACATTTTAACTGAATGGTCCAGACACTTCCACCTTACAGGATAAAAGATCCCTGTTTTCTCCTAATGGACATGAAGAACCATTCCATGAACTAGCTACACTTAATGTGTTACCGGATATCTTAGGTAAGAGATTCTCCTTATTTTCTGGTGAATACTGTTTGGAAGATTAAAATTCATACAATATATGTTATACAGAGTCAATGTACCGCCGTAACAGGTTGTTCGCACCTGACTGTGAGACAACTGTGCCCACACTATTGCGATGTGGTATTACGTACATGCAYGTGTGATTTGTACTCTGCTATTGATACCAACATTCAGCCAATTGGTTTGTACTTCCTTGAGCACTCTTCTCCTTTCCAGTGTCCTGTGGCTGAGGGGCCCTCTCTAGGTCTCTTGACATTTGACATCCTGCTTGAAATAATCCCAGTTTGATCATCCAACTCCCATCTTCACTCCCAAGGCAAAAAGTACCCTTTCTATTTGCATACTTTTGCACAGAAAATTGTTGTGTTACAATATATGTGAAGCACGATAGATGTTTAGTTCCCTCATCCTCTGCTCCAACAGAGACCTACAAGTGACATGTAAACAGTTGTTGCTGCAAGGAGAAACTACCGTCCAGTTTTTTAAGTGACAATTTAAGGAACTTCTTTAATAGTTCAGTCTTGCAGGAAAAAAAAATCATTCTTATGATTCTTTTAGTGTTGGGAAATGCTGAATTCTAAACAAGAACTTTGTGACCTTATTTAACAAGTAGTTCATTTACAGAAATACATGCTTCCTAAATCACAAGCTGCATTTCCTTTAACAATTCTGAACATCAATCACTGTGACCTCTTCTCCCAATGGCTGGTGCAGAAAGTTGTAACAGACATAACACGTGGTCTTCTTCCAAAAATATTGAGCAGAAATTATTGCCACATGGTACAAAAGTTATTCCCATTTTATTTACTGACTTGAATTAAACAAACATGAACATCTGTGGCCATTGTCACAAAATGCGAGTCTTAGTGATGACATAAAAAGATAGTTTGAGGTGTGAAGGTTTATAATACAATGCCATTGAAACAAACCCACTAAATCTTATACGCAAGCAGTGAATCAAATTTAGTCCTCTAATAACCTATGCAACCATGCTGAAGTCAGCTGGGCTGTACGGACAGCAGAGTGAGACACTGGTTTTGGGAAAGGGTTAAATTTCCAGAGCAATACCAACAATTGATTGTGAGGTTAACCAGTGCCCACCTACATCTCACCTAAAGACTGATCCAATAGTCTCTCCATACACTGAGCTCGATCTGAAGTTAGCAGACCGAGCACGTTACGACAGCAGGACTTGGCTCAAACACTGCATAATGCTACTGTTGGCGCTATTTACATTAGGACTCGGAAGAGTAACGTCTATTAATTTTTCTAGTGAGACACAGAAAAGTTGACTAAAAAAGTCATAAGGCACCACTGATTCAATATGTTTTGCATTCTTCTTTTTTAACATTTCATAGTGAAATAAATACTTTAATACTGATCATATTCTAATTAGCTGCTGATATATGAAGCAATATATTGAATGATAAAATGCTGCATTGTTCTGGAATATCTCTAGGGACTTCTATAGCAAAAGATATAAATAGTTGTTGTTAGGTGAAAAAATACCTCCTTCGGCATTGTTAAGCTATTTTACATATATGCCAAACATCCATTCTGAAGAGGTTTCTATAGTACAAATAAGTGCTAAAACCCAAGCAGCTCAGGTTTCTTGGCTTGTTGACTGAGGGCCTTTTAGCACACTTTAAAGTGAGCCGGAAGCTGGTTTGCCAAGTCTTTGGTAGTGGTCCAGAATTTCTGGTCAGAAAACCTTGCTCAAAAGATCAAATATGGGATATTTTCAATGATGCAAAGAGTTGGCAGAACAATGTGCAGCATTTTCATTGACTTACTCAAAGTAAAACAGTCATGCTGGAAGCAGGTAAGTTACAAAAAAGGTATAGCTTCTGGAAGGTTTGTGGTTTTTTTTTTTTTGCTGCATAGCTATTTGGATATTAATAAGGATTTGGCAGGTCAAGGTACTGAAAATATTGTATTCTTAAATTCAAAATGTTGTTCCTTAGAAAGTTATAAGTGCTTCAGTTTAAAAACATGAATACAATAATTTATCCTTTAAGTTATTATTCTAAAAATCTTATTTGGACTTCTATTCACATAATAATATCCCAAAGAGGCAGGCACTTTGTTTAAGTGACATCCATAAAATACATATACAAATTCAGTGTTGCACTAGGTTTGATCCCAAGGTGCACCTGTCACATGGAGGTCCCACTAATATCTGTTTAAGAAACTCTTACAGCCACGATCCTGCAATTAGATGTAGATACATCCCTGCGCCTGCGCATTTAATTGCAGGTTCAAGACCATAAACAGTAACTTAAAATAGGTCATTAGATATAAAAATGTAAAAGCCAGGTACATAATCAAATGCTATCACAGCTAATAAGATTTTGTAAACAAACACTGAAAAGGCCAAATTAAATTTGATCTGGCCAAACCCAACTCTGTCTCATCCCTTTCCCCGTGAGCGTCCAGGCTGTCGGGCAGAAAGGGGATCTGCCCCTCCATGCCCACTGACAGAACAAGAAGCCCTGCACACAAACACTTCACTGGGGTCCAGACTCTCTTCGGCTAAATCCCCTAGATTTTCAAGGACTGACCTCATTCTAGCCGCAGAGCGTACTTAGGATCATGTCTCTCATGCTAGAGAAATATTTTCTTAACCTACATGACTAGTTTTTCTGTTGGTTTTTTTTTTTTTTTTTTTTTTTTTTTTTGAGGAACAGCCCATGAAGCATGGCTGCTGGTACAGGCTTGGTGGGGATCCCAAGGAGTACGTTGAAGAAACAGAAACTCCTGAGGAGACAGAGGAGAAATTTTTCAGAGCTAACCTTCAGAAGTCCAATTAACAAAGAGCTATCATTCAGCAATATTTCAAATCCAGAATTATAATCTTCTTCTAATTTCCAAAGGCATTTTATATGCGTTTAGATCCATTTGTAAAATGCACTCGTACAATGAACTCTTTTCTCATATACAAAATTCAAAAGCCATTAAACATATTAACCAATTGTCACAATGTTAGAATACTCTCTCTTCTATTAATGTAAGCCTTGCAGCTCTCTGCAGAGACTCCTTTCAGCAAAATTTGAAAGGACAGGCTTCATGGTAAAGTCAGAAGGCCAAATCTTCCCATTTCTCTTGAATCAGTGCAGACMGCAAATTTTGGAGCTGATGCTCCCACTTGAACGCACAAACCCCAGACCTCCTTCACTACATCAAAGGGCTTTCACTTACGCACATTTTTGGACTCAGTTGCTCTACTGTAACGCAAGTCAAATACAATCTCTCTGAGATTTGTGACCTAAGCCCCAGGAAGCTTTTTAAGTCAAACCCCACCATTTAATTGTACCAAAGAAACAACTGGAAAGCAGTCTGTGGAGCACTGGTGTTAGTGATGCTTTACAGAAGGAGCCTGCAACTACAGTAATTGCTGCTTCTGTACCAAGACTACTTTCTGAGGACTCTTCGCATGTAGTCTCAGGTAAAGGGCATTACAATAATCCAGTACACGGATGACTGTGGGTTGGTCCACATCAGAGTAGGAAAGAATTAGGTGACTAAAAGCATAACACTATTAAAAAACAAGGGAAGAGGAATAAAAAAAGAGATATTTTTATGCTGCTGAATTCTTCACTTGTGCTTTTCTTTGGAAGGTTCTCCGCAGATAAAAACAAGGCCAGACACACTCCATCCTCGGGGCAGGAGGATTGTTTAAGATAAGATTTGCTTGGCTAAGCTGAATTGAAAAGGTTTAGGATGAACTCTTGGTCACCATGTAGTAGGTCTATGGCTTGCAGAAGCAGATGGGCCAAGTTAGGCATGCAAAGAAGGATCCAGGGGACTCTTGGCCACATGTTTTTTTAAACAGAAAATAGATTGTACTTTATCATTCAAACAATACAGCCACTGTACCCAAAGTGAATGAAACWGCTTTGTTCCAGCTCTCATTAAATTCAAAGCCAGACCTCCCGTGGAGCTCTCAAGGGGACAGGGCTGGACACAGTAAGCATGATGCACGTATGTTTTGTATGGTCCACAAAATGCCTTTCGTGACAGCCTGCAGTATAAGCAAATAAAATTTATAGCTCTGAGCAACTATAGTTCATAAGCTGCATCTATTACTTCCGTAATAGAGACTGAAGTTTGTTCCAGCTGACAAGCCAAAAGTGGAAATAAAGCAAAACAGAAAACTTTCCAATGATGTGGACAGGAGAGCTGACTCGAAGGAAACTTGAAAACAGACGTCACCCAAAGATGGGCCAGAACCCATTTCACCTTGGTATAGGCGGAAGCGGGGGGGCACCTCTTTCTTTTCGGCCAGAGCCACCTAAAAGAGAAAGAAAGTTTTTTGTGTTACTCCTCCTGGTTTCTTTTAAAGTGGGAATTTACATCCAAGCCATTAATTCAGTAACTGGTGAAGATCTGCTCATTTTCTTGCCTAGCCATTTTACTATGTAGAGTTTCCAGTTAGTTTATTAAACAATATCAGAACTTCAAACAGTGTAAAAGAAAGTTTTTATCTAATGCTATCACCAAATGTCTGGAAAACATATGTATTTTAGTCCTTTGTCCCCTTCTCAAAACAGATTGATAGCTCTTGTTAGCGTTACTATTTTATGCGAACACATACCTTCTCAGTGCTGCTTGCAACACATGCAAATTTCAATGAAAGTGGCAAGCTCCAAATACAGTAACGTTTCAAAGCTCTTCATGTTTTTCCCTATATGAAGTTTTTCATTGCAAACTCATGAAAGGAAACATAAAACATGCAAATATTACTTTGCCTTTCTTCATGGAGCAATACAAATGGGACGAAGGCTAACAGGGCAAAGTGAAGGGTCAGAGACTAACAGGAGTTTCTGCTCCAAACCAAAACCTCATCATTTGGAAAGAGGAGAGAGAGAGAAACATCTGAGTGTACAGATGATTACAGGATAACTATGAGCCACTGATGTCACTGGTTGTGAAAGAAGTAAATTGATCCTTGGGTGTATCAGGCAAAATACCACTAACGAAGATAGGAAACATTTATGCTGTTGTAGAAGACATGGTTGAGACCTGAACTGGAACAGCACATAAGACTGATTGGAAAAGACAAAATCAAACTGAAATGTATACAGAAGTAACCCTGATGATCAGAGAACATAGCTTGGAAGCAGAGTGCAGTACATCCTGATTTAATCAGCCCAGGAAAACAAAAGCTGAGAGGAGGAKATGACTGTTGTCTTAAAAAATATTAGGGGTTTAACACACCAAGAAGGGAGGATAACTAAACTCAAGGATGATGTTGGCACAAGAATGAATGAGTTGTGCACGAATTTAGATGGAAAATGAGGAKGAAGTTCTAGCGGATTTTGTGGTTCTGGCTGCCTGTAGCAGAAGGGCTGACTACAATGGCAGAGGTGGTCTCTTACAATACGTGTTCCAACTTAAAAAGTAAACAATTCCCCCTCAAATACAAGTTTAAGAGGGCTTGTGCCTGTGAACCTGCATTTAGCTTTTTCTGTGTGGTGGGGAAGGGTGACCAGGCTGTTAGTCTGAGTAGTTTTGAAACCTCAGCATCCAGTCTCTTCCCTATCCACATTGGTTTTAGGATGATACGCTGAAATTCCAACAGCAGAGGTGGAACAAACTTACCTCTACTTTCATTTCTTGCTAGTTTACTGGGATAACTTCTGTTCACGGGTACATATGGCTCTGGAGGTGGCAAATCAGATATAGGATGAAAAGAAAATCTGCTTTCCCATTCATCTGAAAAAAATCCCACGCAATTTACCTGTTAGTTTTGTGACACAGCTTCAGGAAAGTAAATTGACATTAACATCATGTTTAATACCGGATTTATATTCCAAAATGCTTACATAGCTGAGTATTGAACCAGCATCCTATTAGGAAATCAGGGAAGAAAATGCTTTAGGTTAGTTTAAGCATGAAAATTCTTATTAACTGATCACTTAGCCATTTTAATGCAAAATCACAGATCTGGAAAATGGCCATAATTCCACTGAAATAAGTTCTATGTTCCCTTCCGTGTATAATAAAACTGCTTTTTTAACACATACATGCCTACATATAACATATGTGTTACCGGAAATGCATAGTGTCTCCTACTTCATAACAGTATTTTGTTCCTGGGTATAGAATTTTCTGATATTCATACTTCGTTGATATACAGAGCTCAAAAGCATCATTAAAAGCACATTGACCTATAAGTGGTGTTTTTTCTTTCTTAATTTTTATACAGGAAAAAGAAAATTCGGGGCCATTATGATGACAGAGAAACCTGTATGTAACTAGTGTCAAAAATAGAAAAATACATCAATTGAAACTACATCTCTTGAGATTACAGGGGTCCTATTGATGTACTTACTAGGTCTATAGGATTCAAAAGAATAAACCAAGCTGATCAGTTTCTTTATTGAAATAATAGGAAATGTTTACGGAGCTCTGTTCTGCACTTGAATTTGGAGGCCCAAGGAAGAAAATGTGGGCTATCTTAAACTTTGTCATTTCTTCACTTGGTTGCTTCAGGACTTTGCAACCATAACTTTCTTGCAATATTGTCATATTTTATTGCATAATGAAATGAACAGCTGAGTAAGTTTTGTCCAGCAGTTGTACATGTGGTTATTTGCTGGGATCCAGTTTTTCTATGTTTACTCCCAATGGTTGCAATTAGAAATCAGTGTATAAAGGAGCTGCAGCTTCTGAACCCTGCAAATGACTCGTGTAGGAAAAAATGTGTCTGTGACCCACCTGCCTTATCTGATGTGTGAAGATGCTTCAAAAGCATGAGTTAGTGTTTTATTTTCTGCTTGCTTTTTCTAACCTTATAAATGTCAGAAATACCAATTCTGGCCTCCATAATTAGCTGAAAGATTTATCTGGCCTTTACAAATAGAAAACAATTAAAAAGAAAAGCATGATGAATCTTTAAAACACAGCAATCTCGGACCTCACCTTTTCAATAAACACTAGCAAAAAGAGAGATACTTGACATTTTCAGCTGCGTTCTGACAATCTCTTCCCTCGTGTGTTTTTGAGTCATCATCTAACTTGTTTTGACTTCCAAAGTTGTCTTAGCGTAGCTATGGTTTGAATTCGTATTAGAGTCAGAACAATCTCCTTAGACCTTATTTCTGTATTGTAGCAAAGCAAAGCACAGTGAATAAATTTCTTTTTTTTTTTTTCAGGCTATTTTGCAAAGGGTTATTTTGGAGACTGTATTGAGGACTTTGCAGTTCTGCTCTACATGTGGCATATTTACTTCGTTCTTACTTGGCAGGGTTAATCAAGACCCAAATGACACCTCTGCTGGTCAGAAATCAAAGGTCTGCACTAGAAACAAAGCCTCTATCCCAAACCTTTTTTGACGTATTAAGGCCAAAAGCCGCTATACAGTCTCTGTCAAAGGCAAACAACTGGGAGGAGGGCTTACCGTCACCTGGATCCTGGAAGCCGTTTCTGACAGCTGATGAAGGCGGCGGTGGTGGTGGCGGCGGCGCTGCCGAGCCTGGCCGGTCAGGGGGAAGTGGCGGTCGTGGTCCACCTCTCTGGTTGTCCAGCCCTGCCCGGGAGGGCAGCTGGGGAGTAGCGGGCAAAGCCCTTGAGGTGCTTCCATTCCTGCTTATGGGAGGAGGTGGCGGGAGGGGGCCTGGAGCAAGACAAGAAGCAAGCACACAAATGCCGTTTGCACMAGGGGTTATTCTGCCAGTGGTAAGCCGCTGCCTGCATCCCACGGCCTCCCGCTAACAAACCAGAGAGGGTGGGCTAGCTTGGGACCCTCGGCCCCAAGGGGGAATCGCCCTCAGCACCCACTTCCCTGCTCCCCAGGGCTCTCTAGGGAGTTGGTGCTGATTTGAAGAGTAGAGATCAGAGCAGGGTATGTCTAAGCATAAATACATCTCAGTGCCTGTATTCCCATTTCCATCAGCTACAGAAGCCTCTGTAGAGGTGCTGGTCCTCGAAGCCACTTTTAAACCACTCTAAATTATGTTGGCCACCATGAGCAGAAGTTACAGCTGGAATTCAGGGTACTGTGGAGGTCCAAACCATAGCCCATTTCCTTTCCACGTACCCTTGCAAGGCAAGAGGACGTGTAGCAGAAGAGCTCTGCTACCCAGAGAGGCTCTTTGTCCATAGGGGTGGTCCCCTCTGGGTGTCACAGCCAGGGTCTGCAGTGGCGCACAGGGGAATTCAGCCCAGGAGCAGCAGCGTTAAGCAGCATGCCATCAGCTCGCTCACTTATAAACATACATGCTGCGTGCCAGGTTTTTCGGTAGTTGGAGCATATCCACCTCTCGCTAAACTGGAAACAGACCTCACACGTAGACTGGCATTCCCAGTGTCTGCGTATCTGAGTAACTGGTGTGGTGTCACGACAGGTCAAATACGAAGGCACAGCCCACGTAACACAGGACCAGGGCTGTCCTGAGGGCAGGGGAAGGGCGCTTCTCTGAGAGAAACCGGTAAATAAAGGCAAGAAAGCTGCTGCTGCCAGGCAGAGAGGTACGCATCGTTAGGACATGAGGAGACGAAGCAGAGGGTGTGGAGGGCTATGCGTGTTCAAAGGTCTCGCTACCTCTGTTTGGCACAGTTGGGCAACTGACAATTATGTTCATTTTTATGAAATGCTTCCTTGTCCTGATGAAATCTAGCTACAGACGTGCATTTTGAAAGCGAGAGCAGCAGATATTGTGTCTCCAGCAACAAGCATTGAAACATGCTTCAAGAAACATGCTGTACTTTGTGGGTTGTTTTTCTTTTTTTTTTTTCCTTCTTTTTTTTTTACAAATTAGTTAGGTTTGCCTTCAGAGAATGCTTTCTAAGAATGAGAAGCATTAAGCAACTTTCAGAATAGTTTTGCTTGTTCTCTCTCTAAACCTACCTAAACTCCACCATCTATATTGAACTGCTTCAGAATAAGAGTATTTATATTTATAATTTATTGCTACAACTTCCTTCTTCTTCTTAAGCCAGCAGAAAGGTAGTGCAGATTTGCTAAAACCATATGCCTCAGAAAAGAGCCAAGCAGGAAAGCATCAGTGGAAGTAGAGGCCATCACAGAAGAAGCTCTTGGAAGTGTCTGAATAATTGCAGATGTTCTCTGCAACTTTGATCCATGCTCCCAGTCAAACGTGACAAGATTTCTCTGATTTATTTACTGCAGGCTGTGCTGCAACCAGCTCCACAAAGCACGGTTTCGGGGCCAGTATTTTCTGTAGCTGCACGGCTGCAGGTGCTATGCTATCAGAGACCCAGGCTGGTTCAAGGAGCTGGAAAGCAACCCGGATGGCTGTCGCCTGTGGGAGCTCCCATGGCATTCATCTCTATTGTCCATGACTGGGCGGGTTTGAGATGATTCCAGAGTTTTATTCCAAAGAATGAAATGAAAGGCAACTCTATGGAGCTTCCCAGTGTTGCCTTCTGTGCAATGCTTCTCCCTTCCCGATGTTACAGGGCCTGGCTGTTTGTGCCTAAATTCTCTCATCTCCAAAGGGAGAACCATCAGGTGTTAACAGAGCTAAGTTACAATGTGCAATTCTTAAAAGTTATGAACAATAGTTGTCACAGAGGACAAAGTATATTATGAAATAACTCAAAGGAGACAATTCCAGTTTTAGTCTCATTTGAAATCTGCATATGGTAAGTAACAACAGTTAGTCACGCTGTAACGACTGCCATTATATTTAACAACTGTTAGCTAGGTCTTTTATTAAAATAATTTGTATTTGGCTGTAAGCGTTCGTGTCTCCCAACACGTAGAAGGTCGGGTTCCGCAAACCTCCATTCATGAGAACGCCACCATTAACTCACACTGGTTGACTCAGGAAGGCAAATGCTGTCACCTATCAGTAGCTAGATAAAATAGCTTCTTTGCATCAGAGGACATAATGGGGAAACCCCTTGTTTGCAAACATTTTTAATTACAGTAATTATAACGAAAGTTGCTAAGATCTGCAAAAGTACACGTGAGCAGGCTGGTGATGCACAGTGACTTAAGCCACTGTGATGCCCATAAACCCTCATTTCCAGCTGCAGAATCCCTTGTGCCTAACAGCACCGTTTGTCACCCATGCAAAGCCGGTGCGTGCATGGCAGCGGCTCGCGGGGGAAGGCACTACCCCACGCCGCACCGTGCTCCTCCAGCGCTGCCGTGCATCGCACATGGCGAAAAAGCGATGCCCCAGCCGAAGCTATCCGATGCTGCTCCTTCTGGGTCACAGCAGGCAAAGCACCTGCAGGGCTGCATCAGGGCAGGGCGGCTGAAGATTTTGGGTTACGCTCCAAGGGGCACAGCCAACCCACCGTCGGGCAAACCGACAATTTCCCCTTTCCGTAAAGAATCGTCATTTCATTCCGCTGCGCCCATCTGTTCAACCCCGGCCAAGCTCAGGACCCTCACCCCCCGGCTGCCCCCTTTCCGTAAAGAATCGTCATTTCATTCCGCTGCGCCCATCTGTTCAACCCCGGCCAAGCTCAGGACCCTCACCCCCCGGCTGCCCCCACCTTCCAGCGCCGCCCCGGCTCCCTACCTGATCGGCTGGGGGGGTCTCTGACGGGCGGCGGGGGCCTCTCGCTGGGCGGGGGGGGCAGGGGTCCGGAGCGGCCGCCGCCGGGCGCCGAGGAGGGCCCCAGCGAGATGTTCCTCTGGGGCAGCCGCGGCA